>OZ005743.1:155503123-155845746 GCA_963930735.1 Dioctria linearis
TAGTTAGGGCTAGTTCTGATTCTCTGTTCCTTGGACCGGAGCCCGCCGTAGGCGTTGCCACCTCCAGTCTCTCATCAAAGCGCTTGCGTCTTTGGCCTTCGCCCGGAGCAGGCTAGATACTCAAGGGTCTGAAGACAGGGACAGAAAGGTTTTGGTGAAAGCGATTCTAGCAGGATAGCACAATGGGCCGCTGTGGCTTCCGTGCTTGGGATGGGATCTCCTGTCCCATTGCCTTAAGGAAAAAAAAAAAAACAAAAAATTAACCATTGAATCAAGCGATGATCAATTTATATATGCTATGCTTCCTGAAAAGTGAGATTTTATCTGATATTTGAGTTTCCAAAAAACATCCTGCCATTTTTACAAATAACACCATTCTTGTACCTTTCGCCGTTAGAGATAAGAAAATGAAATCTGCTATAGTAGGCATGTCTTAAATACTTGTCGACCAAAGCAGTTTCTACACATTTAGCGTTTAGCAATACTTTGACAATCAACTTAACATGCAAAAATTGACATTGAAATCACCAACAAGGAACATCGGTCTATTGAATTTCGTCTGAACTCCAATACAATGACTATGACAAACACTTGAGACGATAAGTTTGAAAATTGAATACTCAAAGTAATTCGCCAACGGATTTTATAGGCCAAATTAAATATGCTTCGATTGCAACTCATTGTGGCCAACGAACTTAACCAGTCTCACACAATCCACAGATTTTGTTCTAATGAACTTCCCTTTGCAAAAAAAAAAAACAATTTATAACCACCCGCGTTGCGCTGCGCTTCAACAATTTTAGGCAGCAAATTCAGATAATTTTTCTTATTATGTAGCTAGGCAGATTCCAAAATTGGGAAAAGAAAATGCTTAAGTAAAAATATTTAGAAATGAAAACAAAAGCAAAAAATGTATTTTTCTCTATTAATGATACATAAACAATAGAAATTATTAGCAATATAAGGATACTATAGCAGTTCGATTTGCCTCGGAAAGATGATATAATCCGTAAGATTTCTTAAATCCTACCTTCCCATTAATATTATATTGAACGAAGTCCAGGGAATATTTATTAGCAGAATCTTTGTCATACCCAAAACCATAAAAGTAACCGTCATGTTCACAAAAATTAAAATAATAATCAAAATTGTTACAACATATTTCTTCGGTAAATTTGTTTGATCGAGTGTCGAATATTAATCTCTTTTCGGCAGTAAAACAATATATACAAGGGCCAATTGCAGCACAACGAACAGGTTTGTGAATACGAGAATCACTGTAAACAATATTCCATTTCTGTGTTCGAGGATCTAGAACGTTTACGTAATTTCTACAGCCACCAATGGCATATAATCCTCCATTTATTCCAGTTAATCCAAAGCAATAATTATTCGCAGGCATTTCTGGACCATAATTCCATTTTCCTTTGCCAAAATCAAAAATTTCCACGGTTTTTCTTTCAAATCCACCGCAGGCATAGATTTTGTTGTCAAGATATGAACACTCATGACCATACCTTTCTGTTTTCATAGATGGAAACTCTTTCCACTGCTGTGTACTTGGCTCGAACAACTCACAAGAATTAGTATAAGAATCCTCCACATCCTCTACTTCTCCCCCACATATTAACAATTTATTGTCGAATGTTGTATATCCAAAACCTGTTGGAAATTTGATTTCTTTTTCTATGATGTTATCTTCTCCAAATCCGATGAACATCTTTTGTGATGCCAATCCGAACAACCGCTGAGTTGGTTTATAAAATAGAAAACCGCTGGGAACTTTATCCTCATATTTTTGCTTAGTTAATTTAGCAACTTTTTTCAACAGTTCTACGTTGGCTAAAACATCTTCATTGCCGCTGCTAAACAATTTTTGAAAAACAAATTCATTTTCCAATTTAGAGAAGTGTAGTAAGTCGACAACTTCCGAAAATATTTGAGAGAAGCTGTTGGTTTCAGAAACTTTATCTTCAGCCCATTTCCACGCATGTTCAAAGATCTTCTTTTCATCGCATTGTTGATGCAATCTGTTATCAGCAAGTAAACTTCTCATCTCGTCGATGGTCAAGTCACACATTAATGAGCTCTCGAAAAGATGATCAGCTTTGCTAGCGATATACTCCAAACATTTATCCCCCAAACTAGAGATTCTATTGTTTCCAGCAAGTCGCCAGTATTTTAGGCAGCTATGATTTGTAATTGATTCGCGCAGTGCTAGCGAACAGATTTCAGTTAATTGCTCAAGCTGAAAAATCACAGCATATTTGACAATTTTTTCTACATCTTTGATTTCTTCTTCGAATTCGCTGGTGTAGATGAACGTAATTATTTTTTCTAGCACATCTGCAGTTATATCTGGCAGTAAAATAGACTCTTGGAACTTCTCTTTCATTGGTAGTGTTAGTAAATCTTTGAAGTAGTTACTTGCCGAGGATACAACGTTTTTGTGCACTTTAATTTCGAATCCATCCTCAGTTTTCAGAATCAAATCACAAAATTCATTTTCCTTGCGCAATTCATTCAGTTGGCTTAGCTTAAGCATGTTGAAGGACTCCAATAGCGATTTCTTCGATACTCTTCCTGTTTCCATTTGTAAATAAAAAACCTGTTGAAGGAAAATTGTAAAAATTAGTTATCTTGCTGAGTAGATTTGCACTATTTTATGTCTCCTCTTACCGTTTTTTTTTATTGCAGGACTATGATATTCCAAACAATTACAGAATTTTCAAAGTTTCTTTATGATCAAAATACTCGCGCCAGCCTTTCGTTAAGTAAATTTTAATTTTGTAAGAACACTTTCTAAACAAATTGTGTAAAATGTACGTACGTCTACACTTCGCAAGGATAGAAATTTGAATAGGCTTCAGTCAATCAAGAAATAAAAATTTATTTATTAACGCCAGAAACAAGAAACTCAATTTTTGTCTTTTTTGAGTGGGAGGAGATACATATTATTTAAGGAGATAGGTACGTGTAGAAGAGTAGGGAGCCTTAATTTGCAACTACCTTTATGATTACTCCTTTTTGTTACCCGGACGTCTGTACCACATGTTGGTGAAACAAAAACAAACAATGATAAACGTGTTGCTTCCACGTACTTTGCACTTCCCTCACCTTTTTTGAATATATGTATGGATGAGTTAGGTAGATTGTTGCTACAAGTAATCCTGGATTAAATGGTGCACTTTGAGGTACGTTTTCAGGCACCTTACCTAATTTTGTTGTGATTACCTTACTACCTACATGAGTCACTTTATTGTTGCCATGAAAATTATTTTACATTTATAACAACAACAACAAATTTTTAAGCGCTGCCGAACCCGACTTATACAATTGACGTCAAAATGACTCTTCTATTTAGAAGAACAAATTTTATTGGCTGAACTTCTTAGAAATTAACAATGCATCTGCGAAAAATTCAATGTAAGGTGTTGGCGTTGTGGATTTACAATTACACCAAAAGTAATTATCTAAATGCAGATGGCTTCATCTTAAAAATTATTTATTCCTTGCACGATTTTGTACACAACCAAATGAGCCTAAGGAGCATAGGTATCGAGAAAGTAATACTAAAATATACCATCGAAAAAATCAATGAATAATACCTACCCGAAAATTAAATCAATAATTGTACAACATTTTGAGAAATATTACATTTTTAGGGTTCCGTACCCAGAGGGTAACAACGAGAATCCTATTACTAAGACTTCGCTGTCCGTCCGTCACCAGGTTGTATCTCATGAACGGTAATATGTAGATAGTTGGAATTTTCACGGACTGTGTATTTATATTGACGCTATAACAACAAATAATAAAAATAAAATAACATTAAAAATTAAAGAGGGCCCCTCGTTTTATTCTCATTCATTATTATTACCATAAGTAGGCATTATTTTTTCACATGACACCTACTCTCAATTGAAAAATTAAATAAAAAGTACACATAGTGTTAAATTTTGTACGATGGTACAGGACCCTTCGTGCGCGTGTCCAACTCGTACTTGGCCGGTTTTTGTTTTTATTTTTTCTTCATTATATCCTAGATGAAATCTAAGCGGCATACTAAGTTTATACTAAGTTTGTTATTCCGTTTGTAACGCACAGAAATAATGCTAGTAAAGATCAAGTAAAAGAGCTAGAATTGGTCTAAGACCAATTCTTATGATACCCTAGATGAATGCTCGTGGTTTTTCGCATATATTTCTAGAACGGATCGTCGGACAGTAAAAATGATTATAATCAATTTTATAGGAATTCATATTCTGAAGAACTTTTCAGTACAATAAAAATGTCTAGGACTGATCATTTTTGCAGTATACGTGGTCCCGGTTGCAAACCCCGGATGAGGCGGTTGTTTTTCTTCTTGGATTTATAAATTTGATTTAGAATTGTTAAAAATAAAAGTTCTTAAAAATTCTTCTTTCTCCATCATTGACCGATTCTAACAAGTGTAGATTCGATTCCCGTCCGCGGGATGAGTTTATGAGTTTATTTCTGGTTACTTATTTGTTACTTTATACCAAACGCAAATGTGTCATATAATTCGCATTCTTTTTCCATTAGACACCAGGTAGAAATACAGTAGAAGAGGGAGGTAAAAGAGATAAAGTTAAGTATAGGAATGGTGTACATGTAGTAAGGTCATTAGCTATAAAACATACTGGGAAAACCCAAAAAGTTATAGACAATTGTTTCAATTTGGTAAGAGATACTTGAATGGTACAAATACAAAAAAAAAAAAACAAAAAAAAAATTTTCTCGCTACTTGTGGCAGATGAATTCTCTTACATAACTAGGTCAAGAAATGTTAGTTTATCACAGTACAATCGATTCTAGGTTCTATTACGTTCTGGCTGATTTCCGCATATTTAAAGTTCAAATTTAAATAAAAAACTTGAAAGAGTTAGAATTTCCTAGAAGTAATAACAATTAGGTGTTTTAAAAAAAGCTCTTGAATATTGGGAAAAGCATGTTAGAGAATTTCACGATTTTAATTACCGTTCGAACTTTGCTGGCCTTTTGGGGGTCCTTTTTTTGTTGATTTGCTTCATTTGGAACATTCCTAAAACTTCTTAATTACTCATTTATTTACAAATAGAAAATCGTTTTCCTGCTTTCAAGCAACGATTTCGCGTTTTTTCGCACAGTACGCAGCCCGGTGGAATCCAGCTTTCAAAATTATTTCGCTATACATTGAAATTGTTGAATTTTATACTTGACAATACTCTGACGAAATTGTAACTAAAATAAGAATATTTGGCGGATTATCAATTTAACACAATTTTTTAGAAATCTTCTGACAGATACAAATGTTGCAGTTATATTAAAATTAAAAATTTGTACTGTCAATGTTGAGATGTTTTATGTATAGAATATAGACGTATTTCACTTGGTTTGGACAGTTTTATGACATCTTTAATTTCGGAAGCTGGCGTGCAGTTACTCACTCCAAATGTAAAAAAAAAGTATCCGCATTTCTATACTTTCTAATACAGATATATTATATCTACACTCTTAAGCCGCAATTAGGTCCCAAGCAAACATTGCGAAGTCAATGCGAATCGCAAAAATATCACAAAGTAGAACATAAATTTCGCTAGTGAATTCAAATGAGATATGAAAGCGAAACCTTGAGCAGGAGAAAATCTTTACAGAACATTGTATCACATTGGTGATATCACTTCGGATTCACTTTGCCTACCTTTTTCGACAAAATCTAATAAATTTAAATTTATCCAAAATGAATATTAATCTACTGTGGTAACGATAACTTTAACGATTCGTAAATGAAGTTATTTCTCAATCATTGGCGATATCACCGTGTCCCATCTACATATGAGCATAATTTATTAATCTATGCTTGTAGGTACTTACCAATCTATTCCAGTCTCATATAAATGTAGCCTCTCATTTTACCCTTACAAATTCACTGAAACACAAACACGACAAATTTCTGATCTTTTCACGCTGAAATGGATAAATAGAACCGAAAATCTTGGAACTGTAAAATTTTCAGAACAGCGCACATGCACTTGTTTATGTAAGATAAATAAAATCGAACCGAATTTATATTCCCGTTCGTTTCGCTTTTATGTCGCTACGATAAAATAAATAATTTTTATCTCCTCTGTCGCATTTACTCTCATGTTACGCATCGTGCAGCTCTATTGTCGCTTAAGTTTCGCTGTTGCGGACGTTCGTCGAATTATTTGCCGGGTCGCAGCCCATGCAAAAACAACATGAATCGAAAACGATTTACGAGTAAATCGTAATCTCTTCGAGAACGAACTCGATACCGAACGGAAAATACATTACCAGCGTAGTAAAATGAACATGATTCTCACCTTATCAACTCGAGATACCTACTCTCTCGATAGCGAATTGCTTTAGACCTTAAGACGAATCGAAATTGATGTTAAAACGAAGTAAATGCGAACATCGTATTGTATTAGTGGTGTTATATATTTTTTATATATTGAGAGAAGCGAGCTTTTCTTGTGTTTTAAGCGATTATCGCGAAGCTAGTTTTTATGGAGTCATAATTAGAGTCATGGCAATGGACATTAATTCATTTTAAGTGGGAAATAAAGTCCGTGGACATTATTGTCTTGGTCACTTTTGCACCGTGCACATTGCACCTATAATTATATCACTTTTTCCCAGATAAACACTAGACATGTTAGCACATGTCACTAAACAGATCAATTATTTTCGTTTTGAGCATTATCAGTAAGTGACGAGTCATTTAAATCTTACTCAGAGGAACGAAGGAATCTCCCGGTAAATTCGTAGCATAAACGTAGGCTGTCTCATTTCAGTGTACTTCCGAAATCAGAGAAATGGAGAAATCTCGGGTAAAAAGCGGAAGTGTCGTGTTGAGCTCGCTATTTTTCTCTTATTCGTAACAGAATTAGAGAAACGAAGGAATTTCGGAGGAAATTCAAAATTCTCATTTCTTGCTTAAATTCGAGATTACTTCGAAAAGCGAGTTCTTCGCTAAAATGTTTGCAGGGATACTTGTAATTAGTGCATCTTTAAAAGTCCTCTACAATATTTCTCTTCCTGTGACAATGACAGCTATCGGGTGTTTCGCAAGAAGCTTTATTTTAAATTGCGCACTAATTTCCATGTGCCAAGATTGTAGCTGGCTTTATTTGACATTTTAGCAGTAACACCTATACGGCCAACGAAAATCGAACGATACACGTTTGCACAATGCATTGAAATTCAATACAAGAGAAAATTGAATTAGTGAAAATTTCATGGAGACAGTTCGAAGTTCGTAGTTCTTTCGGTCGAAATGAAGTGGCCTTTGTCCAGCAATTGTGAACCTAATTGAAAAGCCTGAACGTTTCGGTCAAGTTGCGGACTGAAAGAACTCAAGCCATGCACGCCCAGCCAGATAAATCGGAAATATTGTTGCTGCAGCGAAACGTGTTGTCGCGGAAGACCCGTAAATGTCAATTTGAAGACGTTCACGCAGGTGGGCGTATCTATTAGCTAGTCTTCATCGTATTTTCTACAATTATCTTGGTCTAAGGTCTTACAAAGTCCAGCTTATAAAATTTAGAAGAATTTGTCACAGTGGATGACGGACTATATATTTTGTTTTTTGATTGGCTGTTGGAAAAGAAGGTGACTCCAATATATTAATATAAGCACAACGGTCGCATCTGGGTCTCTGAAAACTTATGAGAAATAGTCGAATGACCTCTTTATCAACAAAAACTGACCGTGTGGTGTGGGTTTCCAGATGGTGGTGTCATTGCATCATATTTTTTCGAAAATGACGCCGGTGTGACAGTTGAATGATGAATTGTGTTCGTTATCGTGAGATGCTGATACAGCCTTTTTTAGCCTGAAGTTGATGCTTCGTATGTGAATGAACTTTATTTTCAATAGAACGGCACTACATATCACAAAAGTGCTGAAATAATCAGGTTATTGCACTAGAACTTTCCTGGGCTTGTAATTTTTTGAAGAGGGGACTTTAATTGGGCGCCCAGATCGTCCGATTTAACATTTGTAAAACTTTTCCTCTAAGCCTACGTCAAAAATAATGTCCATGCTAATGCTCCAGCAAAGAATGAAGTGGTCAATGATAATATTAGAGCTATATCTGTAATCAAATTTGTGTTTTTATCATTCTATATTGAAATTGTTCATTTAATTAATGTCGTTATACAACAGTCACAAAAACTGTTAAAGACGTGCACCTTAAAATTGGGAAAATTATTTTTATTGAAAAGACGCGTGCTTACAATGGCTATTTGCACAAAACTTTATTTTTAAATTTACATACATAAAATTTCCATTGTCGGTCAAAATTTTTTCACAAGACTGCCGCTTTGAATGCCTAAGTAGAGCTGGTATGGCATTTAAATTCAGAGCTTGCGACAACTAAATTACTTTGAATCTCTTCAATATATATTATGTATGGATGTTCTCAATGAAATTTTGTCTTTTCCCATTCACATTCAAATTTTTTTCTTAATTTGTGATGTAATATGTCTAAGAGAAGTTCTTTCCCTTTTTTTTTAGAACATGCCAATTATGGCAGATGAACCAGCAATATCAAAACAAAAGACTGAAATAGCTATGTCGACTCTAAATCTACCAAGTAATGCAACATCAATTCGAGCAGATATCACAGATGGTTTTACCTGTGCTAATAAAACGTATGGATATTATGCGGATGTAGAAAACGATTGCCAAATTTTCCATGTTTGTTTGCCAGTTGTTTATCCTGATGGACGTGAAAATACATTCCGGTGGAGTTTTATATGTCCAGAGGAGACACTATTCAGTCAGGTAAATCTTAAACTAATTATTGTAATGATAAAATTTATCTGTTTTTGTTTTTTGTCAAATGTCATTTCAGGAGTCTTTTACATGTGTACGAGGAGAAGATATGAATTACGATTGCACCGAATCAGAAAGATTCTATGAATTGAATCGCAACTTTGGTATGGGTCCAGACTCGTCTATGGAAATGAGTAGCATGGAGGCTGATATGGATGAATATTATATGAAAAGTGAACTAAGCTCTCCTATTGACTCAAAACCGTCTGAAGCTATGCAAAATGATAATGTTGCAGAAGTTATTGTTACGTCATTACTGAAAGATGTAGATACGAAAAAAGAAAATCATTTATCAACATCAACTGTAGAGGATAAGAGAAAACCACCATTTAGATCTTCGACTAGACCAAAATTTGAGACAAGTAGAAGACCAGCTACAACAAAAACTAGTATTACTACTACAACTACTACAACTACTAAAAGGCCGACTAAATTGTATGGTAATATGCAAAGGAGGCCTATAAGACCTCAAAGTACTACCATGATTCCGATAACAATTCAGAGACATGAAGAAACAACTGCATATAAAATTTCAAGTACTTCAAAGCCACTGGATAAGAAAGATGAATCTGTAGCAATACCAACGGAGGATGATTTAGTTAAAACTGAAGCTATGATGTTAGCAGTAAATCCAATGTTGATAGATGAGCTAGAAAATACAAAAGGCAACAAATTGAAAGACAACATTCAACCACAAGAAGATACGAATGTGAAGAGAGAAGATCTAATGAGCAACGCGCCATTATTGATTGAGGAATCAAAACCCGAAAATCTACTAAGTATTGTTCAAACAATGAACGAAAACGAAGGAAGCATGTCTTCAATTTCTGTTCTCAATAAATTAATACCTGAACACGTGGAAGAAATGGACAATAAAACACCAAATGATGGGATACGAAATGAAGAAGGATCAGGTGCTGGTGTAGCAATAACTGAAGGTTCAGATTCTAGCGATGATGAACTAATTCTAAAAGTGCCTAACCCTGAGAATACAAAAATTGAAATTTCAGAGCCAATATTGGTGAGTGAAGAGAATAATTTACAACAAGAAGAGAGTATGGGGCAAAACCTGGCAGAAGCTAATATATTACCGGCACCTTCAAGTACTTCAACATACCTGGAAAATCAAAATCAAGAGCATGAATTAGACCTTAGTTCACAACAGCAAGAAGAAATGATTATTAAAACTATTACAGATCTCGTAAACTCTGTCAATTTAGCTGAATCTACAGAAATTCCAGTCAGTGAGCCATCAAAAATTGAAGATCTGGTGGAAAATGATGAGGCAAGCGCAATTGCAAGTGCATCAGAAACATCAGCTTCAGATCAATTAATGGAGAAGGAAGAAGATGAAAGTCATTCTTTAATAGAAAAGCAATTTGTCGATGCTGTAGATAAGACTGAATCTACTGTAAATTTAGCTGCAAGTGAAGGAGATGTTCTTTCAATCCAGGACTACTCTAATAAAAATGAAGAAGAAGAAAAAGAAGAAGAAGAAAAGTCTGAAATTATTAAACAATCCTTATTAGAAAATGGTAAAAATAAAGAAAGCAGCCAGTACATCATGGATACGTCAGCCATATCTAACTCGTTACAACCGATTGACAACAAAAACCTTTTGGAAAATATTGACAATGTAGAAAATCAGGAACATTTTTCAATAGAAGATGCTGATTTCGACAAAAAGCCAGAGATTTTGATTGAAGAGATCATAGTTCCAGAAGAGGATATAAGTGCTGATGAAAAGCTCTCTAATGAAGATATCGGAGACTCTGAAATTATTCAAAAAATACCCAATATTGAAGATTTATTCAATGAAGACCCTATTGATGAAAAACTGCCCGAATTTTTAGATGAAACCATGCCACAAGAGAGTCTTGAAACATTATTCTCTATTCCAATTCATGAGCTTATCATTGGACCATCACAGGCTGAAACAAATACAGATATAAAAGCGCAAGAAAGTGATGAACAAATAATACCTGTCGTTATTTTAAAAGATGGCGAACAAGATAAATTCTTGATTTCTAATGAAAATTCATTGAATAATGATGAACTAGATTCTTCTCCAGAACCAGAGCTATTGGAGAATCCGTTTGATGATTACGATAAAATTGAAGCACAACATGAAATTCAACCAATCTATCATCGACTTCAAGAGCTTCATTCAAATCTTTTAAAAGCCAATTTGCTTTCTGCGGACACAGATGATGAGCCAACTGTACATGAAATAATATCCACGGAATTGGATAAGAAAGATTCGACTGAAAATTTGTCAGAATTGAAAAATGATTCAACTCCCACAAAACATCAATCTGATGATGCCGATGTAAGTGCTATGAACACCACTAAGAATTTTTTAGAGCAAACGAATGCTTCAAGGAATTCTTTGACGAATATACCACCAGAAGAAGTAGTAGTGGTAGTAGTAGAAACAACGCCAGCGATTTTATCTTCTAGTTTAGAAGAAATTACGGAAGAAAATAAAATGTCATCAACAGCTGCAACAATAACAACAGAATCGAAAATAACAGAAACATTTTCATCTTCGTCTCCAGATCGATCAGAAATCAGTAGGAGATTGAAGAAAAAGATGGACCCTAGGAAGAGACGATTCCTATTCAAGGCTGATGCCAGTTAGATGTTAAATTTAGAGAAGTTGTAAGAATGCCAACTGAATTGTTATCCCTACCCCAAATTATGAAAAAAATACACACACGGCGACTGTTTAGTTGTACACTTCGAGGCAAAATTAAGGTTGACAAAATATTTTGAACTAACCTTAACCTTACTTTTGTCGATGAAAGTTTTCCTTTTTATAATTTAGAACAAATAAATTATTGAAAAATATAAATGGTGACTTTGTTTTTAGTTCAATTAATCTAACACTCTCTGCTTTGTTGCTTTCCTATCGACTTATTTTTAAGCTATGAATATTCAGAGCAGCTTATACGAATGCACCCTGGTTGGCAATTACTAATGACGATGAAAAGAAGATTTTTTAATATGAGTTTGATGTTCCTATATTAAAGGGAATCAAGCCAAAACTTCCTGAGTAAATGAGAAAAAGCTGAAGTTGTTATTACAACAGCAAGGGCACATGAAGGAAGAAGTCAGTTGGGAGTCTAAAGAGAAAGACTAGGCCCTGATGACTCACTTGCTAAGGAGGCCCTAACTAGGGCTTACTAGAGCAAAACAAAGTTGGAGATTTTTTCAAAGAAACACTCACAACCTCTACCTCAACACTTAAAAAAGTTGGCGAAAGTGTAAGGTTTGGGGATCTTTTCAGCAAATTACATAATGTAGAGGTAACTTTTACAGTAGCTATACAGAATGCCTTCCTTAACGTAAAAACTAAAATTGTGAAGGTGAAAAAAAGTATCATAGGTCCCAAATTTTCGGGCTACACTTTTAGAGCGGGCTAGTTAGTCCTTTCCATCAGTGCTAATTAGGACACGGCAACGTGATTGAAGCATATAGCTAAGTTAGTTACTATTTTTTTTACTACTACCTTACCAGCACTAAGGGCCTCAACGGTCTAATCCTCGAGTATATCGAGGGTCAAAAGTAGGGAGAAGTGGATAGTTCTGCTTAAGGAAAAAAAGTCACAAGTATCCGAACTTATACTTTCTATGGACTTCTCAGAAAAACTGTTGAAGCTCAATTACAAGAGTAGCAACAAGCTCAGTATGGTTTAACTAAAGTCTAAGCTTGGGGTTGTTAAAACCCTGGCTCCGAAGACTGAGAATCACTTAATGAAGACGACTGAGTTCCTTCGGGGGTAGGAGAAAGCCTTACAAACAGGATCGCCCCAAAGAGAGGGGGGCGCAAATTACAACGGTCCAGCCCAGAGGGTCAGTTATTTTTTAACTCGCACCATTTTCACAGATAATTACTTACTAACTTTTATGTTATGAAATTTCGAAGAAACTAAGAATTTATTATGAGCAATTGGTAGGGCTTTCACGAGTTTTGACTGCCTAATAGCGGTAAGATCTCAAGTTGAAATTTTGATATGTTTTAGTGGATAATATAAGGTAGAAAATAAAAAAAAAATAATAAAATTAAAAGTACGCCTTCCAGGATATTCAAGGATAACGTGTATAATCCTTATCCTTGATATCTTTTTTCGCATATATTTTTGAGACACCATTTTTCTTACATAGCTTGAAATCCTAACTTTCAATTGAGCCATATTTCTGTACTCTAGCATAAAGAGCAAAATATGTAAATTTTTAAGAAGACAAGGACAGCATTTCTTCGAAATTTTAAAATTCTATAACTTGCCAAATATGCAATATAGTTATAGGGGAAATTTTTAATTTGGGTTTTTGTTCTCGCAAACCGTCCAAGTATGTAAAATTTCAAAAAAATTGATGATGGCCATGTCACAAACATTTGATATGGAATGCCCTATATAGAAATAGAATAATTTCAAATGTATATTTGGATGTATTTGTGTGTGCTGCTATCATGTCGACATTTTAGCAAATAAAACTTGAAACTCAATATCTTCAAAAAAGGGGTCTCCAAAAATTTAGCTTGAATTTATTCGCCCGGGCCGTTCTTTAGCGAGCTAAAAATATTTATTGTCAGAGCCCTGAGATTTGATAGATTTTTGTAGTTAACGTAGTTTTGTATGTCTTTGCTGTAATTAGGTACGGATGAATTGGATTTCTTCTCGTGGCCGTATTTTGAATATCATTGTTATTTTGTATTTATTGTATACACTATACATATTATTTTTATATTTTTAATATTTCCAAATAATTTTACCTACCTGTTTTTAGAAATATTATGATCGCGCGTTGTATTTCCATAAAAAATTGCAAAATGCTTCTTCTTCTTATTTTTAATATATCTTTTCTTTAAGTCTCCGCTGTCATAGTTTAGCTGCTAACAGCGTTGCCATATTTTTTTTAAAGAAAACTGTAATAAACAGAAAAAAAACTGTTTTTTCGAGCAAAAAACTGTCATTGAAAAAAAGATAGCTTCTTCTTAGTTTAAGTATCATTTTTATTATATACGTACTCAGACCATAATAGATATTACAAAAATCACACTTCTGTAAGAAAAATTACAAAAATTAATAAAATAATAGGTACATTTCTATTGCCACAAAAAGCCTCGTTGGCATAGCATATTGCTAACTAAAACTTGAATACGTAGTAGAATATAATTATTAATTATTTTGCATAAATCTTTGTCGAATCTTTTAACATTTCGTTAGAATGTTTAAAATTTTTGCAATCTGAATTTTGCTTTTTTAAATAATCTTTCGTCCTTAAAATTCCTCTAGCCTGCTCCGAATTTTCGTTTTATTAATGTTGATTTGCGAGAAAATTAGAAAATTCTCTCTACATTTGCTGTGCTACAGGGATTGACAAAACTGCAGACACCAGTTTTTTCAACAAAGGAAAACACATGGATCCATCGCTGCGCTTTAAATTAAAAATTGTTTCCCAAAACTTTTCTTGAACAAAATTAATATGACGCAGTTCACGCCACCCAATGGAAGACGATATTAACAGTATATAGATGAGATGACAGATGACACTCTATGGGAGTCAGAAAAAAATGACATTCCAGGATTGTCGTTTGAACTAATGTTGAAATGAGCAGAATTGAAGCAGAATATTTGAGCTTTAAAAGCTATACAATAGGTCTGTTTTTGTAAAATTATTATGCAGTTATAAAAAATTGCTTTTTGTCTACAAAAACTGTAAAAAACTGTCAAATTTCACGGATAACTGGGGAAAATTGGAAAACTGCACAGCTAACAAAAAAACTGTCATTTACAGGTATAACTGTCAATATGGCAACGCTGGCTGCTAAAATTTAGTTTAGCGCGGACCTTATTACCAGGATTAACACTGTTGAAGGTTCAATTTACCCTTTGGTGGCTAATGTTATATCTCCGTAAGGTCCACTCCCCAACCTTACGGAGATATAGGTTTTTTTTACTCTAGAAGAACGTTTCCTTTGAATTCATGTAGCTTCCTCACTCTGTAAAGGATTATACGATATGGGCAGGATACCCTGTATATAAGTATGAAAAAAAAATGAAGTTGATTCCGAAATTTGTTTTTTAGTTAAAAATATAAGTAGAATTTTAGATCGGGCGTATGGTCTTCATAAAAACTGTGGTTTTTAAATTAGAAATTCCTCATAAATACCTGGTAGCCTAAAATTTTTGCACACCCTGCGTCTAGTTTTGGGCAGAAACCTGACGTGACAGAAGTATATTTTTTTTCAGTAACTGAAAACCTATAAAAATAGCATGAGATAAACAAAACAAATTTTGCTATCACAAACCTGTGATCTAATGATAAATGAAATGTCATTCCGTGATATTATATGTCGAGCATTATCTAATACTGTCAGCCCACGTAAGGAACTACATATAACGTTCGCTCGCACATAATTTACACAGACATACGTATGTATCTTGATAAGTTATACAGGGTACACCGATTTAAGCGTCAATTATTTCTATCACTGATGAGACTAGCAATATTTGTATCAGTGGGGCGGGTAGAAATCTCAACAGTTACAGGATTTTGAAGTTTTTTTGAGTGTTGGATAATTTTACACTTTGTAGTTCGTTATCTATTTTTTATAAAAACCTGCTTCATTTATCATAAAACCACTATGTAACATACTATATTTTCTCGTCAAATTTATTATTCTTGTTTCAACCAACACGAATTATCTTTTCAATTATCCATCTACGATGTACCAATCTTAATGACTGATCAAAGCAAGTACCTTTTCGCTTCTATGTATGTAACCACTCTGGTGTAATATATAATTTTATTACTGATTAAAACAGACACCATTATGCATAAGTACTTGCTACAAATGGTATGAATTGATTGTTTTTATTAGTAATTAGCAAAAGAAAGTGAAAACAATCAGTATGAAAAAGTGAAATTTCTGAACATTAAAATTGCCCCACACGAATGAAGAGCCGAGAGACGCATAAAAATTAGATAATCTCGTATTGAACGTATTTTGCGAGATAAGTGCTTATCTCCATATCACGCTCCTAGCATTGGACACATGTAGTCAGAGAATCTGCCATGAAAAGTAGACTTCAGTTAAAAATAATATTAATGCCAATGTTATATTTGGTTCAGTACAAAAATCAGGATAACAAACGGCCAAGTATAGATCCTTGAGGAACTTCAGATATAACAAGCGCTTCATCTGAGCATACCTCATTCTCCTTAACAAACGGACTTCGTCCAGTTTAAAGGCTTCTTCCAAGTTTTACTACAGAGGAAGAAAACAAAAATCCTTTTGGAAGTTTTCGCAGAAGAAGATTGCAATGATTTTTAGAATCGAAAACCATACTGAAATCAACTAAAGAAAGAATTGTTGGTCTTTATCTAGGGCTTCGTGTATATTTGATGTATCTATAAATATAGTAGATTTACAGCTATGATGCGGTTGGCATCCAGACTGTCAAGTAATTAGAAATTCGTCCAGCTCTATGAAACTCACAGTCTGCATAAAAATTATCTTTTCTAAAACCTTACCTAAGAAGACTAATTGTTCAGTCATAAGTCGATGAATAATAAACACCAATCATGATGATCGAAGTTTTCAGAACTGATTTTTATGGATGTATGAATCGCTTTTCTCAAGGAATTTTTTTTTCAATGTTCAAAGTTTGGACCACACATTTGCCCTGGGATTCTAAACGGAGTTAAATAAGTTCAATTTTCTTCTAGAAAGTATCCCAGAGCCTCTGAAAGATGTGCCACCTCGTTTTTGAGTGAGAAATTACATCTTTGAGCATTTCGGAGAAATATCTCAACTTTATCGACAAATATGAAATGTTATTTAAATGAAATTTATATCCAAAAATAAATAGTACGAGGTGGGACCTTATCCTTATTCATGGCGATTATCACATTTAACTCCTTTAGATTTTTTTATGGCAACTTTATATTATATTCTTGGAGATTTGATAGTAGAGGCCAGCACGTACAAAGGACCGTAAACGCAGCAAAAGCTAAATACATGGAAAATGGTGACAACGGATCATCCACAGGCAGTTTAAGATGAACTGCAGAGTGTATAAATCAAGAAGAGTGAAGTTTGGAACAGTCTTTGTGATATGTTCATAAGAAAGGATAAAAACTGTGGTATTGTAATTATTCCTGATTTTTTATTCTCAATACCTGTACATCCTAGGAGGGTAAGATTTTCCCACCCACACCTCAAAAAATTTTTGCTCTTAACAACGAAAGCTAACCATGATATATATATTTGATTCTTTAAATGATAAGTGAAATCATATTCTGTCTAAGGTGTGTAACAGGTAATAAATCATTGACCCGTTTCGATATCGATTCATTTCTTCAAAGAAAACTCCAGAATATAAGGCTATTATATGCAACCAAAATACATTTAAAAAGTTCGAGATAATTTCGATAAAACGACTCGGAATCGAATCGTTTTTACGAATCGATATAGCGTTCCTTTTTTTCTTTTTTGGATCGATATCGAATCGAAAATGACTTCGACATCGAAGTCTTAGTTCACATTAACGAATCGCGTTCGATTCTATATCGTATCGTAATGTTTGCTGGGTTGATTCGCAAAAGGAATAGCCTAGCAAACATTTTCTCAGGTTTTCGCATTTACGAGAAGTTCTCGAAGAGCAATAATATGAAAATTTTTCGGTTTTAAGAATTTCTCTCGACATATGGCCTTAAGGTTCAGAGAACTTGAAAGATTCGTAAAATTTTTTCGAAATATTACGAATTCTTGCAAAAGAAATCTCGGTACATGATTTTTTCAGATTGTGCGTAACAACGCAAGCGTGCCAGCGGCAATACTAATTCAAGTGTTCGGCTGAAAAAGCAAAGCTATATAGGTACATAGTAAACTGAGTTCTGCGAACATAAAAATTTGCATTTGGAAAATGTTAAATGTTTCTCATAGTTTACTTGTTTATTTTCAATTTCCCACAAGGCGTAGCTTACTCGTTTATCCAATTCGAAATCATTTAGTTTTACGAAGAAATCTCGAATACACCCTTATACGGGTGATTCAGATCAAGATACCTTCCGGTATACCACGCGATTCCTTGAGGTAAGATGATCAAACACCCCCCCCCCCAATACACGGAAAATCTTCGAAAAAGTCCAGAGAACCTAATCGATATCGAGCCGTCTTTTCGAATCGAATTAGCGTTCCTTTTCTTTCGATTTCGGCTCGAAATCGAGTCAGGAACGACTTCGGGATAGAAGTCAAATTTCGATAAATTTGTCGCTTTCGATTCGATCTCTAATCGTAATGTTTGCTGGGTAGTACATATATAAATGGACATGATCTATACGGGTGTTTCCTCCATGATGATAAATAGAGTAGGAGGCGATAGTACTCAACTAGGCAAACAAAAAATTGTATGGCATAGGGGGAGGGGGGCATATCAACCGTTTCGGAGTTACAGGGGGATTAAGAAAATTTTCTAGTCTTCACATAATATAACATAACATAACTTTTTTTTTCATAAAAACTGTAAACTGTGGACTCTAATCTTTAATTAGACCTATGAACTCTATGTGCTAACTGCAGCCGTCAAAGAGTTATGAACTCATAACCTATTCAGGGCATACCGAAATTAGACGATTTTTTTTAAATGACGTGTTTTCAGTCACTAAGGGAACAAATTATCTTTGAGAATAGGTTATGAGCTAATAACTCTTTAACGGCTATAGATAGTGCATAGAGTGTAATAGGTAAAATTAAAAAGGGGAATTCACAGTTTATAGTTTTTATAAAAAAAATTGTGTTAACCAGCGTTTAAAAAAAAAATAGAGTTCAAATTGAAGAAAATCCGAAATTTTTAGTTTAGACAACCATAACTCTTGAAGAGAAGAGAGGTGTGGGGCTGGTTGAGCAGTCGTTCGAAAGGCTATGAAGTTCTGCATACAATGAGCTCTTAACTGCGATCGTATTCCTGGTACTTTTTAATATACAGGGTGTTTTCTGAAAAACTATAGCTGTTTTTTTTAATTACCCTGTAACTCCGAAGCGGTTGGTATGCTCCTACCCTTCCCTGACTTACAATTGTTTGTTTGCTTAGGTGAGTACTATCACCTCCTGCTCTATTGACTACAAAATATTTGCGTTTGGATAGAAAGTTAAAAATTTTCCAATCCCAAAAATTACTGCAGGTTAGATGAAAAAATAAAATCAGTTTTGTATAGAATATCCTTCGTGTTACATCTGATGTAGTCCTGAGTGAACAAAGACTACCGAACGAGATCTGTAACCATGCCCACAAATGTCCTATTCGAGAGTTACGAAGTTTCTGAAGGAGCAACATTTGTATATTTTGCTGTTGAAAGAAAACGAAGCTTTCTATTCTTCTTTATTGTTGTAATTAAAAAACACACGCTTTTTTTTCGTATTAAAATTAAAAAAGAACTTTCAACTTAGAGGTAAAAAAATATGTATTTGCAATTTTATTGCATTTTTGATACTGTTATAACCTTCACAAACAAACACTTATCTAAAAAAATTTACAAATGGTAGAGTGGATGTCAATATTCAAAACTATTTAGGAATCATTTTCGACCAATAATTTGGGGTAACTGATCCAATTTTGAATATCGACACAACTTCGTCTTTCTTATTTGTATTTACAAGGTAGGTATGTTACACACATCAGTGTATGTGTGGTTGTTTATAAACTTTAGGAAGACTAGTTTGACACATACATAACTATAAGAACCATCAAACAAGTATAAACAACAAAAGCTGTTGATACAACGTTGAAAAAAAAATATTATTTTACAAAAAATATTTGGAATGATGCTGCATGGATTTCTATAAAGATGTTCATAGCACACTTAAATAAATCTATATTAAACCTATACCGATAAAACATTACGTTTTTTTTTGTTTTTGTTTTGCTTAAGCTTCAGTTTCTTCCTCCATACACTCCCGCATCTCTTCAGGTGTTCTTAAGTCAATTGCAAACTTTTTTCGTATCGGTGTAATTGAATCTGTATGCTGTCCTTGACTACTTTCTTTAACACGCCTTGAATAATCCTGGAAAGCTGCAGCTAAAGCAAATGTTAATTTTCTGGCCATAGCTCTACTATCACAGACGAATGCATGCACCTCAAATGGATTTTTTTTATCTTGATCCTTGACAACAATCATAGCAAAGACTCTTGTGTAGACTAAATCTTGGACACCATATGATATCGTGTCTATAGGATAACTCCAGGATTTTAAATTTGTTTTTGGGGCGACTATTTCAACATTTACACTCTCTTTGGATACTGTTAGTTCACAGTGTGGTAAAATTTTATCCTGAGGAAGTTTTTTTGCTACGCCTACCATTATATCGACGGGTCGACGTGTATATTTTATACCCCAGAGGCCACGTGCAACTTCACATCCGATGTACTTCACCTGCGGAAATGGAAATGTTATGGAATATTTTTAATTATTTATTTATGTATAATTTGTAATAATAAAAATTATGAAGTTAACTGTATGAATTTAAATATATTTTACTTGGCTATGTACAGTGGGTGTCAAAATAAGTGAACGGAGCAATTTTTGATATATAGGTGCGTCTGGAAAATTCCTTTTGATGATTTCATTAGAAAGGCAATACATGTTTAAATATGTTTTGGGGCGGCAAGCATATACTACCCTGGTAGAGATATCATGATGAGCTCATCAATGAGCTCCTCATGAGCAATCAGATGAACGTACTAATGACATTTATTCGCGTTTGAATCAAAGCCGGGAAAAAAATCATTTATTTACTTACTCACATATTGTGTGCATGAAAATTGCATCTCTTTCATTTATTTAGAAATGTATGCTGTACTTCTCTTTTGTGCATTTTACAATATTAGATGAGCACTTCGATGAGTACATAATGAGTGTTACGATGAGCTTATTAATGAGCATGTCAATGAGGGTCTGGATAAGCTTATTAATGAGCATGTAAATGAGTGTCGCGATAAGTTTATTAATGATCATAGCAATGACTGTCACGATGAGTTCATAAATGAAAATCTGATTTTATGATTGAATGCAAACTCTGGTTGCAAATCAAACTCAGAGACTCTGTAGCGTAAGAATTGTGGCATAACGTCTTGTTCTGCATATGGACGATAGTCTTTTTGGTGAAAACAAATCAAAAAATTTATTTCAAATAAATAATTTAAGAACTTAAATAAATAAATTACAAAAAAACAATTCAAATTTTCCAAGTAGAAATGTCATCTGACACGATGATGACAAGAATAAATATTTATTTATTAATAGTTTAGTATATATATGGAGCAGTTTCATGATATCCAATGATCCCTTTGATGAGATTTAATGAATGCTCATCAGGAGGCTCACCGGGACTTAATTTTCTATATGTTTCTTCATGAATTGTGAACACCTTGATGCTTTTCAGTCCAAGTATTTATTGCCTTAGTATTTAATAACAATCTTAGAAGTTAGGCTTAATTTATTACAGAAATTACGGGGTATTAATTGTTTTTTACATGTACGGTAGGTACATTTACCAATGAACTAAAGTTTTAAAGTAGTTTTTAGACAGTTGAAGTTGATATGTAACTTAAAGTTAAAAGTTTGTTTGAAGTTTCTACAACAGGCTTTTCAGTCCAGTATTGGTTTACATAATAACTGGGCCTTGTGAGGCAGGAGACAATGAAAAACTGTGAGCAATTTCTACTAGTGTAACAACAGGAATATCAATACACCCTTATTCACCAGTGTATAAAAAACAATTTGCTTGATTATTGAAAAATGTATACATTTCTCCTCCAGTATATTTCTCTTTGTCACACACATGCTCAAGTTCCGCAAATGCTACATGTCATCTGTTTCTATTGAATAGCCCTTCAATAGATTTCTCTTGATAGTATATGCTCGCCGCACCACGCCGGTTTGGTTGCTAATTAGGTTAAAACAAAAAGTATTTTCCGAAATTTCTGTTATTGTTGTTGTCTCGTTTTATTTCCGTATCTAGAAATACTACAGAGTTTAATTTAAGAAAAATGCCTTCATTTAAGGCTGGGTCTTTGGCATAAATTGAACAGGTCGGAGCACAATTTGCAAGATGGGGGCGAAAAATGATTAATGGAATATTTATTTAAACACCTAAGCCAATAAAAACAAAAAAACGTTTTCTAATTTTTAAATGTGTACCCCAATTGTTATTGAAAATGATTTAGACATGAAAATTCAATGATTTTGTTTAATTTCTGTGGTTTGCGGAATGGCGCTGCCACAAATTTGAACCAAATTAAATAAATTTTTAACATATGCTTTTTGAAGTTAATAAACAGAAATTTAAGTTATCCGATTTTTAAAACTCCACTTATTTTTATGAAAATTTGCTTTCGTAATGGGTAAAATGCAGATGATGCTTGGTAAAATTTTGGACGATTAAGACGTCCGCAGTCGACGTATTCAACGGAACGAACAACCTGAGTGGCTGTCGGTCGACGGTAGTTCTGACGTAGGTGAAGATGTCTGACGCAGTTGTTCAGCCTTATGAGAAGGCTGTGTAATCCGGATAAGATTGTATGGAACTAGTACTTGCTGTACTTTAGGTATAAGTTTTGAAATTGACAAGAAGAGTCAATAGGTGAGAAGAATGCTGTCTTGAGAGGCTCAACCTGCTTGATGAGGGTGTATTCTTCTCAGCTGGTATTGTGATGTAGGGTAGAGAAGTAGTTCCAATAACTACTGACTGCTTGTTGGAGACTTGAGCCTGAATAGGAGACCTGACACGGTTGACAGGCCTACGCCAGTTAGACGAGATATAGTTAGTCGTTGCTCCGCGATCCTCTGTAATTGATGTTGATAAAATATCTAATCCATTCCAAAGCTTTTTAGATACACTCTGCAACTCTCTCCTCATGTCAAGCATCTTGGAGTCTTCCTCGACTCGAAGCTGACATGGGAATTGCACGTAGACGAAAAAGTTAATGCGGCTACGAAGGTCTTCTCTCAATGCAGGAGAACCTTTTGGTGCACATGGGGCATGAGACCGAGGTTTGTGCACTGGATGTACACCTCGATCATTAGACCCATGCTTACATATGCCGTCTGTGTACGGTGGCCGAGGACGCTTATGGGGAGAGCGATCCGGAAGCTGACGGACCTGCAAAGGCTTGCCATCTAGGCAATTACGGGCTCCGTGCGATCTACGACTACTGTTGATCTTGAGGTCCTACTTAATCTACCACCCCTGGATCTAGTCATTCAGGCAGATGACAAAAGGGCTGTGTGCAGATTGCGCTCATGGGGATGTTGGGAGGACGGCTGGATTGGCTCTTCTCTTTGCTCTCTGGCGTATGGGTTGGACATGGAGAACCCTCTGGCCAGTATGCCACGTAATGCGATGGTGTCTGAGCTTCGTTTCGGGCGTCGTTTCTCTGTGACCTTTCCTGTAAGGGAATCGTGGACTGAGGGAAGTGCCTTATCGAGCCTTCCCCGGCCCGCTCTAAAAATTCTCACTGACAGCTCTCTCAATAATGAGGGAGGTGGGGCGGGTGTCTACTTTCCTGAGCCTGATATTAGGATGGAGTACTCACTTGGAAGATACACCACTGTCTTCCAGGCTGGCGTCTTCGCCATATCAATGGTAGCGAAGGTAGCCATTGATATGCAAATCAAGAGGGAGGACATAGCTATCCTTTCGGATAGTCAGGCAGCCTTGATGGCTCTGAGTGGCCCTCGGGTAACATCTAAGTTTCTCGGGGATTGCAGGTTGTCTATGGATAAGAGTGTATTCACAACAAGGTGTCACTTCTGTGGGTTCCTGGTCACATGGGGATCATGGGGAATAAAAGGGCTGACCTCTTATCTAGGGCTGGCTATGATTCTCCGTTCCTCGGACCGGAACCCGCCATAGGCGTTGCCACCTCGAGTATCGGCTCTCATCAAAGCGGATGTTGACTGAAAGCATCAGCAGAGATGGGAGAACCGGAGTACTTGCAGATGTACAAAACTCTTTCTTGATGGGCCTAATGGGAATATCTCCGATTTTCTCATGGAGCTCGGAAGGAAACAGTGTAGAACTGTGGTTGGCATCATCACCGGCCACAGCTCACTTTACGTTCATCTAACAAGTATGTTAGTGGTTGACAGCTCTGAGTGTCTGTCCCGCCTGGAGGGAGAGCCCGAAGCAACCGAACACTTTTTGTATGCATGTCCGGCCTCCGCCCGGTGCAGGCTGGATACTCTAGGTTCTGCCCTTCTATCTGAGGATGAGCTGAAGACCCTGCTTCACCAAGACCTGATGAGCTTTATTAAGAGGACAGGAAGGTTTTGGTGAATGGCCTTCTAGTAGGACAGCACAATGAGTCGCTATGGCCTCCGCGGTTGGAATGGGGTCTCCTATCGCCCTGCCCTTTAAAAAAAAAAAAAGAGTGCCCGCCAAGAAAGTGGTGTCTGGAAATACATTTCCGATCTGGAGTTATTCGTTATACCTCGACTGAAGCTCGTGAGAACTATAGGATTTTAGGAAAATTTTCGGAAAAGAAAGATGCTGTTATGCTTAGAAGAAGGTTTTGAGGCATATTTCTGTAGATCACGAGTTACGACAAGACAATACTTACTAGGTGAGTTGTCCTTTAAATAGAATTTATATAGATTTAAAGGTAAACTCTTTTGAGAAGTTTTATCGTAAAATTTTCACCAATAACTTTAACATTGGGTTTGAAATGCCGTCAAGCGATATGCCTTCAGCATGTATATTGTTCAAGGATCAACTAGAAATTGAATAGGAGCTATGATTCAGGCGAGAGATCATAAATTGCATTCAATTTCTTTTTTATTTATTTTGCACGTAAGGAGGCCTCCATCTTTATTATATTCTCCTTGCCAGCAAAACATGGCCTTGCCGAAAATTTTAGATCAACCTGTAACTTTTTGATTTTCTCTGTATCTCTGGAAGGAAGATGAGCAATTCAAAGACTGCAAACTACGTCTACAGTTTGAGTAAAACTTCCTTGAGGAATAATATGGAAACAGTTTGTTTCATATGTCATGCACGCGGTTCTCAAAACAAAAATCAAACTTTAATGAAAGAAAAATTATTTCGAGCAACAGAAAATATTTTGATTCTGGAAAGCTATTTTGAAATGTTTAGAGAGCATGATATCATTAAAATGTAGACAATTTGCGAACAACTGCCAACCATAACTGGATATTTTCAAACTTTTAATTTATTCTATAGTTTGATTTCACACATGCAAACAAATTTCCCTATTCTTAATTCAGTAAAAATTAAGGTACCACTCAGAACTTTTTAATAAAGAGGAATTCCCACTTTTCATACAACTTTCGGCCCGACCTCAACAGACATGAGAGTTGTCTTAAACGATGCATATTTTATTAATATTGTTTATGTCATTAAGCGAAGGAAAGCTTTGGCGATCGGATGTAACTTGAGCGACTTTCTTGGGTGAAAAAGTGAACCTTTCTACTTTTCGTGATTGCGGGGCATTGGTGCATCGTGGAAAATGAGAAAATGTTCACAACAAGGCCATGGAAGAAAGAACTGGAAAGTTTTCTGAACTGGAAAAAAAGTAAACCACCCGATAGTACTCAGCGAGATCTTTTATTTATATCCAACATGCCGTATTGCAACCACCCAACACGGGGGTCCTACCCTATATCCCAAAAGTATGCAGAAAATAAATTTCTTTTACGAATTGTAGGTAGTAATGAGCTGAGACGAACACTGAAACCCATTTTTTGATCGGACATACCCCTACCGAGTTAGAGCCGATCTAAGGTGCGAAAAATCCAGTACCTCAGTTCGAATAAAAATGAGGGAAATACTAAAAAATGATTATGGATATTTAAGCCTCCGAGTATAGGAGTGTAGGTACAGAAACTTCTTTCCAGTACCTAGGGAGTTCAGTTCTGTACTAGATTTTCAAAAATGTACTAGATAAAACTTTGACCCCCACGCCTTTCCCCAATTAACTGAAATAAACATTGTTAATAAATTATGTTCAAGGTATCATAATGCATAATTTACGACATTTCTCACGTCTGTTAATGCCGGGCCGAAAGTAGGCATTCCCCTTTTACACTGATATAATTGGAGAGAATTTTATGGAAAATTAAATTCAAATCTTTTGTGAACTATGGAAATCCGTTTGACTTTAGTGACATGACTAGTGCAGTGTTCTGCTGGCTTATCGACTCCAGGACCTCAAAAACTTGATTCAAGATTTCAGTAGTAGTTCAACTAGTGGGATACTTAATTCAAAAAAATTGAAGAGATGCAGATTAATACAGGCTACTCCATTTTCAAAACTCACATAAATAGCGTAGTAGTGAAGATATTGAATAACTTCTGTTTAGAAGAGGACGCCAACTCCCGAATATATACAGATATAGAAATATAAAATTAGTGCTGCTCTATGGACGTGGAAGGTTTCACAATTCATAACTCACGTTTGTGTCTAAATAGGTGTCTGATTCGTGTTTTCAATATTCGCTGACAAGACCGGGTCGCAAACGGAGATCGATGAAGACTACCTAATCATAACAGGATCAGACGACGAGTTAATACCAAGAAAGTCGTATTGTATAGGCTGCACTATTCGAGTTGGGAATAACAATAATGCAATGTAGGCATTCAACTGATACCTGAAAACTGACCTGTCATACAGGATACCCGAGAAGTACTTGGAGGAGAATAATTTTGTTACATAGGTCGCATAAACTGAGAGTTCTTGAATTGAGGTAAAATCTATTACACGAAACTGCGCAGTATCGAGATGCCCTATGTCCTTCGAGGGATTGAATGAGATTGATTGATTGGATTAGATTGGTTTGGATTACTCCATGTAGGGACATATGTGCTTTCTTTATCATATGAAAAGTGGTGAAGCTCACTCATTGGCATCCAAACCGTCATACATAATTGGATCCATGGATTTTATTCATTTGAGGTCTAAAGGCTGCTACAAACGCTCAAGCAAATCTTGCCACTTATGCATGGTTCAGTCGTATGATTTGCAGCAGCGTATGTAGCTCAAGTCAGAGCTTGAGTTGAGACTGAAGTCTGCCATGAATGAAATCTGACAAAACTATTGTGTACAAGTAAACCTGACGACTTTGCTATACGAATGAATTAAAGTTTGAACAAAATTCGTTGTGAGTGGAAGCAAAAGTTAACTTCCGATTTTGTCTAACAAAGTCATAAGGTTTGCTTGTACGCAATAGTTTCGGCCTATATCATTCATGCTCTCTCAACTCATGTTCCGACTGGACCATGCATAAATCGCAAGATTTGCTTGAGCGTGTCTAGGGGCCTTAAGGTCCAACTAAGATAGTCTTCTAAGGCTAGTTATTTAGTGCATCCACCTTGATTTATCCTCTACTTATTCAAAGCCACAGAAAAAGGTTTATAAAGAAATGATATGACAACTATGAAACTTCTTCAGATTTTATTCTAGATCACTCTTAGCGAACTCGTATCAATTATCACACAAAAGTACATATGTAGTCTACTTGAATTGGACTATTCAACATGTGTAGCCTTTATACAAACATTTATGAATCACATCTGACTCGGCGTCCATTTGTTGTTAATATTTGACATTTTTTAAATTTTCAACTCGCATGGAGAGATATTGTAAATCAAAGTAATTTTTTAAATAAAATTTCTTCAACAAGAAACTCGTTTTAATGCTTGGTAACTGATAAAACATTTTTTTTTTCAACAATTATTTTGATTTACAAGAGCGATAAGATAAGAACAAAGAACACTTCCATCGCATCTAATACAATGCAATAAATATTCATTTTTATGCCTATAAAATACACGTAAACATATTAAGTAGGTAATTAAAAAACGATTAGTAGGACCAACAGATAAAAAATAGATTTTTTTTTTGAATAATTTAATGGTAATGAAGCGCTCGCGAAATGAATCGCCTACGAATTCAAGTGCGCACCACAAAAATTTCACTTTTCCAAATATGAATCAGATTTTTTTCTTTTTGCTATTAAAGGCACGATAGAAAACGCAAAAGCACTGGGCATAACGCCTTATGAAAGGAACAATTAAATACTTCCGTCCGATGAAGAGAATAAAACTGCATAAAAAATAAAATTGAAAACAATTTCCGGTAGAAATGTACATTCAGTTTGACTGTAATTGTGGGGGATACCGGACTGAAGAGGACTTTGTTTGTACTCAAAACACAATAAAACTTCATTCAATTAGAGGAAGAACAGAATTATTCGGATTGCCAACATCCGAATTTCATTAAGCCATGAATCGGTGCATGTCGACAATGACAAGTAGGAAAATAAATTACTATACAAGTTGAGAGGATATATAGAAAGTCTGAGTGTGTCTAGTAAAGTGTGAACTCACCTTAAAAGTTATCGGAAGATCCTGAACTGTAATTTGGGCCTCAAAGTTGCCATCGAATCCGCTCGCGCACATTTCCTTCGTTTCCAGCTGATCAGGATGAGTAGCATAAAAGCTGCAAGAAAACTTCTTGAATTGTCGTCCAAAAACGTCTTCTGGCGGTCGTCTAGAATCACGAACTCCAGAATTAACGGCAACAAAAATAACGCTATAACTACGAAAACGGGCAACTGGATAAAGCTGCGCGCACTACTGAATCGGTATGCTTGGCTTATGGCGCCACTGTGTGGCCGACCTTATCACTTCTCACACCTGCGCAGAACTCTATTAATTCCACCTGAAACGAATCAACGAAAGTGTTTACTTACAGATAAAATGCTCGTGAAATTATTGTTTTCGTCTATAATTATAACTTTATCTTACTGCGCACGCGGGTGTCGGTTTCATACACCTGGTGGCGGTGTAGAAAACGTTTGGGCTGCGCAATCATATTAAAAATTTTCACGCATTGTTAAGCTCAGTACTACTTGTTGACTGGAATTATTATTGTGTAATGAAATAGTTTTAACGATCGTTAGTTACTGCGGGAAGACTTTATTAGACACAACCAAAGCCCTCATATAAGGGCGACTATGAATTTATATTATTTGTATACTGACTGACTGCTTCATTCCATTACATCTACCTACTTCGATAAATTATTGGTGCCAGCAATGGTACGTTGAGATATTTGAAGAATAATAAGAAAGTTAAGTAGAGTTTTTGGGTATGAATTGTGTTGCATTTATGAATTTTTTGACGCCTTATTTCACATGAAATATTCATTAGACTTCTTCGAAAAAAAAAGTTGCTCGTTACGACCTACTTTGCGGTAGTGAATTTACTTCCTTATTAATAGAGTTTAATAGTAAGAGCCGCTTTGGATGAAAATTGCTAAAATAATAAAAGTGCTCTAAAATGGAGGGACATTAAATTCATTTTTTCACGGTATATTCTACATATATACTTTGGCGGAATACGATCTTGACGAGGTGCGTAGACATAGCAGAACCAATGAGCACCAAGCTGTTTATTACAATTTCAACTATATGCATAAATTTCGTTAAGTTGGATTCATCCTAAAGTGTGAGTGAATCTGCTGAGGGCTGCATCAAAGTTAACTTAATGACAAGTTAAGTCACAGGAGGTTGTTTTACATTTAAAATACACACGGCAAGAAAAGGAAGAAAGAAGAAAAAAAATCAAACTCACTTTAAAACTTTTATCAATAAAAAATGTGAAAGCGTAGATTGCATGCAACGAAACAGAATGACAAATGATTCATTTTAGTAAATAAAGAGTTGATTGCCGCGTTCCTTTTCTCGTTCAGAATGAATTTTTCCAATCCATTTCGTTCTTTTTCTCGGGCCGAACGATTTAGTTTCAATCTGTCATCGCTTTTTTCGGACTCCGAATAGTTCTGAATGCACCTGAGTTTTTTACGGATTCAAGCAGAACAATTTTAATTTGTATTCGTGAATTTGTTGTTTACAATTTGGACGAGTTGAGTTTAAGCTGCCTTTGTTGGAAAATGGCTGTATTTTTCATAAACAACAATTTTTACGGATTTATAGGTACTTGCTTTTATCAAATGAAAGAAATGTCAAACACTTGAAATGGTTCTGTTTCGTTCTTTTTGTATGAGCACAGAATTAAATTATGACATTGCTCTGTCGATTCATACAGATTCATTCATAACGAGAAAAGGAACGCAGCAGGAGTTTGCAGGTTTTGCTCTCATAAAATATTCCCGCGCTTTTGTGAAAACACGTTGAGAGAGTTATCCCAAAGTTTGTTGTTGTAATTCTTAAATATTTGAACAACACTTACTCCGAAGAGTTTAAATGGGACGCGCTCGTGCTGGATTCTCTGATATTTTTGGGAAAAATGAGAATTTTATTTGACAGAAATTTACATCTTCTTTCAGCACCTTGGGCAAACTGAAGTTAACCTTTTTCTTAAAAAATTGGAGGTAGTGTGACTCGATGTGCATTATTATGAATAGTTTGATAGAATTTTGAGGGATTCAATAAGATTTTGTAGTTCGGGTAATCTTACATTCTCTCGATTACATGTTTTCAGCTCGTTGTCTCAGTCGCACTACAAAAGTGCATAGCCAAGTTCTTTTCTCCCATTCATGCAGCAAAAGACGAAAATATATGACATTACCTGTTTCGGTATAAAAAACATGAAAATTACCAATTTTATTCGGCTGTGTCCTATCTTCTTATTAGGTTATCTTTGGTATTAGGTTACTTTTGGCTGCATGGTTTAGGGATATGGATGGGCTTTTCAGTTATTGATGGTGAACAGAGAATACATGTTGATATAAGCTTCAGTAATAGCCGGTTTCACAGTCCAGGCTTAAACAATAGCTATTTCCATGGCCAAGCTAACTTAAGCCCGGCATATGGGGGGCTTAAGCTTCAGTTATTTAGTCACTGGCTGTTGACATTACACAATAATTATCAATTGTTGCCATCTGCCAGATACAAACATTTTGTTTTTAATTCCAGGATTTTAGGAAGAAAGTAACATATTGACATTATTGACGATGAAATGCACAATTTAATATTCCAAATTGTAGGGCGAAAGAAAGTTATAAGAAGGCGCCACAACATTTCGATGCATGGGATAACGTCTATTTTTGAGGCCAGCCCGTCCCTTTAACTCGTACACGAATTTGTCTGTCTGTATATTTCTTTTTTACAATTTTCGACACTCTCGTAGACCCACTTTTCGTCATCACAGCGAGCTTGTGTGCCAAAAGTTCATGTCGCGTGACAATTGAATATATCAAAATTTGAACCGGAAATTTTCATGGGAAATCCGGAAAATCGGGAAAAATCATTTGAATATTTGGTACAAATTTGATTAGTGATAAATCCGTTTCAGGAAAAATGCAGAGTTTTCCGATTTTTCCGAAAAAAATTTCCGCAATTTTCCGACTTTACCGGAAAGTTTTCCGGTAAAAAAGTTTTCTAAATTATGCAGGATCAAGTTCCCTATCGACTGGCATCATTACTTTCTCTCCGACAATGGTGAAAACTTGCAGAAAAAATCGAGGGAAATTCATGTAAAACGCTTTTCCAGAGTTTTTCGGATCAATGAAGCCTTTGAGCGTTGTGCAAGCTAAGACAAAGTTGTAGAGCGAAATGAGTTGCATAAAGTTGCTTTTATGGAAAATTCCATGGAAAACCCGGAAAAGCGGAAAAAACATCGGAAAAATTTTCATCGATATTATTAGTGATAAATCTGTTTCAGGAATAGTGCAGAATTTTCCAATTTTTCTGGAATTCCCGGAATTTCCGGAATTTTCCGACTTTTCCGACAACAAAGTTTTATAAGCTATGCGGTATCATTTTTTTCCCGTCCTACTGGCATCAATACTTTCTCTTCAACAATCATGAAAACTTGCATGAAAAATCGAGGAAAATTCATGTAAATTTTTAAAAAAATTTCATAGTAATTGGAAAAGTCTGTGGAAAACATGGAAAATCGGGAAAATTCATGTTATATGGGATCAAGTTGGAATACAGCTATAAAGCGCTGTTTAAAACATAATTTGAATTTCAGAAAACCGTTGCAGTACTTCAACGATTTAATACTCGAAAAATCGTGACTTAAAAATTGTTTTAAAATATCTCCATGCAGCACTTAATAACAATTTAGTTAACGTGAAAAAGGCAGAAAATAAAATAAGTAAAAGACGAGTTTTCAACAAAACTGAGGACAAGCCGCATGAAAAAGTAGAAAATAAACTTTTCTTCACACACAGAGGTGGACTCAGATTTTATTCGCTGACAATCACCGATATATTTCAGTATGATCAATCAGAGGTAATAAGTGATTTGTTTCATGAAGAGAAAGAATATTCAAGAGAAATGTTCCAATCAAAATATCTGAGTCCACCTCTGTGTGTGAAGAAAAGTTTATTTTCTACTTTTTCATGCAGCTTGGCCTCAGTTTTGTTTGAAAACTCGTTTTTTTTTATTTTATTATACTTGGCTTAGGTTATCGATACTTTCTGAAAGAATGATTTTGAATTTGATATTCTCCCAGATAAAAACCACGACAAAGAAGATTTTTTATAAAAAATTATTCACAATTACTATTTAATTTAACTAAATCGCAGCTTACATAGTACTGCGAAACTGAGTAGACTTAAGCTCGGGGCTTAAGCCACACCCCTGGCTTAGGTGAACTGTGGTTTTAGCCTGGACGGTGAAACCGGCCATAAGGCGTTTATTTTCTGTACAACAATGGTCATGGTGGTAGATCATAAAAAAATATCAAACAAATATTAGGATAGTGCTCAAATAAAAGAACAGGGCTGTGATACCACCATTGAAGCTTAAATTACGATAGATAAAATGATCGCAGTAATTGAGGAAATGAAGAAATAAGCTTTCACACTTTCTTATATCCCAAAGCACTTCTCCATTAGGTATCTTTTAAACGAATTCCACTCGAAACCTATGGTGGGAGGGGAGGCCGTATACTTAATATATATACTATTGTCTATAAATTATACAAAAGCGTAAGCCGCTTCAATAAAGTGCTATAAATAATGGCATAGCTAACAGCTCAGACCGGAGGAGACGTGCAACAACTAAACTAGGACATAATTAGATAAATAAAGAGCAACCGAAGGGGTGTCACTTAAAAGAAAATGTACGCAGGAGACTTCTGCGGAATTGAAACCAAACCCAACGAATCGTCAAATAGTTACAAGCGTCAAATTTGTCGTATTAACATATATAAGTATCTGCAAAGAAGCTTCTAATAGTGGAAGAAATGAAGGCCATTAAAAACTTCATATTGGCTAAGATCGTGAGAATGAACCTCTTAAAAGTTTTAGAGAAAAATGATATCGCGCTAGTCTACATATCAAACAGAGAATATGCTGACAATGTTAAACGACCTAAATAATGGCTTGAAAGGAAATAATGGACAATATTCAGAATAGCGGTCTCAAGAGAAGATGGTCCTAGCAAAAAGTGTCGCAGTTACCAAATTGAACATATCATCGGGCAGAACAAGAGCTCCAACTGGATTCTACAACCAAAGGGTGGTACAGTGGATGTACACATCCATAATTAGAGCAATTCTTTGCTATAGACATATATTGCTGCGAAGACTTGTTCAAAATTTAAAAAAAAGAAATACAAAAAGGTCTTAGCGTTATACAACAAGGAGATTCCAAGAAAGTACTTGAAGAACTAATTGAGTGTGAAATATGACAGCTCAATCATATTTCAAAAATCATTAGTAAAGTAAATGTTTCCAAAGAAGCTAAATGAATGCTACCTAAATACGTCTAAAGAAACAATTGAGCTGCTCATGTAGAAAAGCAAATAAATTAAGACACAACAAAAGCATATATATATGATGACTTTCTTAACAGGGTTAATATGATGCAGGTATCTTAGAGTTCATCTTTAATTCTGAAAAAAATAAAATGCCAGTAAGAAAATCTAAACCCTAAATGACCCCAGAGGCAGATGATCTACATTCGGTTCTTCGTGAAGAAGCAATAAAAGAAAACGTACCAGCTCTAATTTTGCTCGAAAGCAGCGAAGATAAATGAAGACTAAAAGTCAGAAAATTCTTACTTACATAAATAAATTAACAGACTTGCTTCAATCTCAACGTGATAATGCTTGGACGGAATTCACGGCCATCTTCGAGACAGGTCGAATGATTTGCGAAGAATTAGATGTGGAAACGTCTTCGAGTCTTGGCCAGGCCGATTCACAGCTTAATTCATCCGTCTGAGAATATTCAAGAATACTCTAGAATATCTATCTTCATTCCATACATAGACTTTCTGATTTTTGATCTTTGAGATCTGCGCACAAAAAAGCATTTTCGCTTATGAAAATATAAGAAACTTGGAGAAATATTCATTTTTAGCCATTGTAGAACATATACAGAATCTTTACGGAGGTATTCTACAGATTTTTATTGCCGAAGCTAAAACGTGGTACGAGCTGTCAAAGGCAAATGATGCGAGTAATGCCATCTTAAACGAATCTCCTTGAGTACGTAAATTTGTTTGCTCAAACCACCCTATTTAACCCAACTGTATGCGAGACAATTAGGATTGTCCTGACCATACTAGCGACAACATGTATTATTGAACGTTTATTTAGTACGTTAAGGCGTGTCAAGACATGGAATCGATCAACGATCGGAGAGGCGAGGTTAAGCGGTCTGTCCATGTTCATAGAAAAAGGATAAAGGACGCCACTGAATTCATTGACAAGGTGTTGAACAATTTTGGTCAACAACATAGACGCCTCAAGTTTTTATTTAAAAAGTTACTTTCCGTAACTTTTTTATTACTGAATAAAAAATTAGTTCAAAATATACATACTTCATAATATTTTTGTTGTATTCTATCTTTCTAAGCTACGGGGTGCACCCCTTGCACCCCTTATCGATGACAATGCGGGTACCAGACCGTTAATTCATGGACACATACCTGTTTCGAGATTGAAAAGAAAATTTGAAATACTTTCCTTGTTATGAATTGGAGCTACCAATTGGGACAAAAAACCAGCCCGTCTGAAAGGAGCACAATTTAAGCGCTTCTCTAGCCATCATTTGGCAGCTCTTTAGAAACTAATTCACTGATCTATCCAGAAAAATTAGCCAAGGCGCAAGTAAGTAATTCAAGTGATTCTAGAGCAATCGCATAGAAGATCTGAAGTTTTGGTTAATATGCGTAAGAATAAAAGGGAGAATATTAGCTTATTTAATCAACTTCATAAAATTTAATGCCAGAAGTAATCACAAGACATGTCTTGAAGGCCTCTTATGAGATTAAGGTGCGATGATAATCCAAAAAGCTCATTAAAGCTTTCGAAAAGCCATTCAAAAAACTTCTTCGGCCATCATTAACCCGTGGGTTACACCTGCAAGTACAGCTTGCATGCAATCTGCACTGCCATACTTCTTGCACGTGTAACCTCTACTGCCATGCTGGCAGCTCAGCTTCCAGCGAACTTGCATGATTAAAAACCATGGCAGCTGGGAGATAGTAATTTGACAGTTATACAGTTTTCAAAATGGCGGAAAAGAAATGCTTGAGAGAATTTGATAAATTTATTCTGGGAAAATGAGATTTTCTGGGATCATTTGCATTACATCATTTACCAACACCTTCCTCTTAATTTTTTCTTGGGTTTTTATCATTCTGCTAGTTCCTTTATTGCTATAATATTCCAATATACGCAAGACTTTACGACTTGATGCCATTTTTTAAATGAACTTGAATGCAAGCTGATAAGACATCAACCGAGCTGCCTTCTGCTGTCAAGTTTCAAAAAGCCTGCAAGCTGTACTTGCAGGTGTAACCCCCGGGTAAGATCACTCCTAGAGTGTTTCTTAAGAGCAGAATTGAAGCGCTTGCCTCTGCGGATATGCCTATGTTAAAAAGCAATGAACTCAAATAGGGGAAAAAAGCGCTACGAGCTTCCAGAGAAGTGCTGTTAGAACGCTGTTTTCCCCAGTGGGTATTTTTATCTTGTCTGTGCGATATAATTTATGTGTATGTAATTACTTAATGTCGATTTCGATGGGACCATTTCAGTGTTGCACTTTTTCTGGCAGTGGACAACCGGAAGCACTGAAGTCCATCGAACATATTTCTGTCATATTCTTTGGATTTGTGGACACATGCATTATATACTCGGAACTGTCAAATGTAATAAATGTTCTTTATTGATATATAGAAGGAAATTTCTTCTTAAACTTTATGCAAATAACTTAAATAAAATCTTTGAATTCATTTAAGTTAAAACTTTCATAAATAATCGCGACAGTACATTTTGACAGAGCAGATCTGACAGTTGAACTTAAATATGTATTTGTAACACCGAGAAAATATCCAGTCCAAAGTAGGGGAAGTCTGTGTTGCACTTCTGCTATAAAAGTTGTCCCATCGAACATTTTCAGTGCTGCACTGCTAGAAAAAGTGCAACTCTGGTGTTGCACTGAAGTCCCATCGAAATCAACATAAGTTAACAAAAGATGCAACATCAGCATTTATTCGTCTTTTAAGTTTGTTTATTCGCACGGAAACTGCTTGTCGCATAATGCTTTCTTTTTGAGAACTCCAACTCGAAGGATTTTGGTTACATCGGAGATAAGCCTTTTTCGCTAATATTACTTCATACGAAATAATTAATCGTAGTAATGTAATAAAATGATGTAATGCCAAATTAATAACGCCATAGGCTTTATTTTATTTCATGACTTAAGTAACTGTGCTCAACCGGAAGGGAAATATCATAGAGCCTTTTGCTTTGACAGAAACCTTAGTGTTATACTTATTCAGACCAATTTTTATTTACGTTACGGTATAATAACCAAAAAATGTAGTATTGACTCCTGTTCACGAGCGCGATACGATACGTGCGATATTTTATTGGGGTGCTGCTCTTCCTATAGATCTATCTCTCTTTGTGACTGGTTTTTATCGCGCGATTCGTTCACAAGGTTAACAGCGGCTACAACTTAATTTATTTTGGTTTTGTGGTGGCAAGAAGATATTATTGTGAAATTTATATATATTTATATTTTTATATTGATATATTTACATATTACAGTAAATTTCGACATTACTGCGGAACTGTAGTACCTGAGTACAAATGTAAACAAACATAAATGTTGAGGTTAAGGTGAAAATCGCACCAAACTAAGAGCATTACTGCGATAAATTTTTGTATCGCACGAAACGTAGAAAGAGTAAGCATGTTCAGCGACAATTACATTGCTACAGCCAATTAGAGCTCTGTCGCATGCGATAAATCGCGCTCGTGAACAAGCCATTACCGAATATACTGCGCACAATGTAGAAATCCTATTTGCGGAGAACATCAAGTAAAACTATGTTACATTTTAATTTTAATTTAGTTTTTTCCGTTAATCTATAATTTAATAAAAAAATATAAAAGTTCAAGACATTAAGTAGTTTTACGAAAAGTCAGGTATGGTTTGAGAAGGTTAACAGATAAGGATTTAAATGCAAAACAAAAATTTAGTATACAAAACATATGCTATATATGTATGTATATGTTATATATGTATATATTTATTTATGCACGACTGAAACTGCTCATGATTTTATTGAACTGCATTGCATTTGAGCTGAAAGTAGAAATTCATGAGACCTCCATTAATTTTTATTTAACTGAATTTTTATTTTTATTTATGTTAATTTATTTCTTTTTAATATGAGCTGGAAGGTAAGTGAAAATTTACAGAAACAAATAACAAAGCGAAATAAAATATACTGATTGTCATATTTGTAAATAATATGAAAATTATTTTTGCACTTTATTTTTTTTCAGCATACATGCAACACAACAGAAGTTAAAGTTGTTAGGATTAATGTGGATCTATTAAATTATCCACCCATTGTATTGAAGTATCTAAACAGAAATGCCTTTCATGATAACTCTATTCTTTCAGACCACCACAATTATAACAACAACAACATATTGTGTAATATGCCAATGAGACAGTGACAACCAAAGAAGACAACTTCAGATAGAATACCTACATGATTAATATTTGTCTGATTAAGCTAACTACACACATATGTATGATAAGAGTCTTAGACAGCATACAATTGGCAAGTATTCAATTATAATTAGCTTAGCTAGTAAAGCTGAATATATGTATGTGGCTCCGTTAGCTTAGTTGATAAGCGCACTGCCTACTATCCCAGTGGTAGTGGGTTCGAATCCCACCTTGACAGGGACCTGCAATTTTCCTTCTACCTAGTTTCCTTTCGACTTGTATAGCTCAGCAGGTTAGCACAATGGGTAGCCTTTTATTCTGTGCTTGATATTTTTCGTCTACTTGTCTCGAAAAGAAAAAATAAAGCTAAATGTAATGAATCGTACCCAGGCATATGGAGAATCAATAAAATTACGGTAACCTAGCTAAACAAAAAGCTCGCCAAGTTAAGAGTTGATACAGGGTGAAGAGCATGTATCTACCACGCAAGCTAGCACTGTTTTTAGAGTTAAGAAAATTCCACAAAGGGCAATGCCCATTTTAGGCCCGACACCTCCAGACATCAGAGATGTCTTAAACGACGCATTATAATACTCTGAACATATTTTATTAACAGTGTTTATTTCAATTAAGCGGGCGAAGGCTTGGGGAGAGGGCTAAAATTTTGATCTGATAGATACATTTGGAAAGTCTAGTATAGAATCGAGTTCCTTAGGTCTTGAGAAAAAGTTTGAGTACCCACACTCCTATACTCGGAGGCTTAAACAACTATTTATAGTCATCCCCATACTCACTTTTCTAGTATTTCCCTCTTTTTTATTCGAACTGAGGTACTATATTTTTCGCACTTTAGATCGGATCTCACTTGGTAGGGGTATGTCCGATCGGAAAACGGGTTTCACTGTTCGTCTCAGCTCATTAATTTTTTCGCTACATACTCTTAGTGTGGGGGGTAAAAACTCCTGGCGGGGGTTCGCATATAGTATTGCAGTTCTTTCTTTTTTGCCCACTAGTGCTCTGTTGTGAATATTTGTCTCATAGGAAGTCATTTTCCAAGACTCACCAATTCCACGCAATCACGAGAAGTAGAAAAGTCCACTTTTTCATCCAAAAAAGTCGCTCAAGTTATATCCGATCGCCAAAGCTTTCCCCCGCTTAATGACATAAACACTGTTAATAAAATATGCATCGTTTAAGACATCTCTCATGTCAGTTGAGGTCGGGCCTAAGGTTGTATGAAAAGTGGGCATTCCACTTTATGTATATAAAGTTTGTCTTCTACTGGAATACTAATACCGCTTCATTCCTCGAATGATACACGAATGGAACAAACACATTTCAAAAACCGGACAAGGTGATTGTTTTATTCTGAACATTTTTGACCACATTTTACACCAATCCCTTCTATCTTTATGAAATTTACATTTTTTTTCTGCTTGATCTGCTTAAGGAGCGGTCAAAGTTTTGTGAATTTGGGTTGACTACACTAATTCTAATGATTGAGGTCTCATATTAAAGAGAATTCTTTGAATTATCAACAAAAAATATTACTGTGGTACCAAGTAGAATGAAAGTTTTGTTAATTATAGTACTTTTTCAAATTTATTGACTTTGGATCATCTCTACTTTAGCGGATTTTTATATCCGAGATGATGAAATCTAAAGGGTATACTAAGTTTGTCATTCCGTTTGTAACGCATAGAAATAATCATGGTAGAGTAAAATGGATTGGACACCCAAGGATAATATTAAAAGTTATTTTGATTTTTGCATGTCTGTCTATCCGTCCGTTCATCCATCTGCACGATAACTCGAGAACACGTATACTTAGAGAACTGATATTTTACACACAAGCTTTTTAAAAAAAAAAAGCAAATTTAAGTTCGAAAATGGGGCCAATCGTATTCAGGTCATACCGAAATTAGACGATATTTGTTTAAAATTACTTGTTATCAGTCACTAAGGGAACAAATTATCTTGAGGTTATGAGCGAATAACGCTTTAACGGCTACAGCTAGCGCAAAGAGTGTAATAGGTAAAAAAAAAGTTGTGTTAACCAGCTTTTTTTTAAAAGAAAACAAGTGAAAAAGCTAGAATTGGTCTAAGACCAATTCTTATGATACCGTAGATGAATGCCAGTATGAAATTTCGTATGGGTACCCATTTGAGCAATTTTGATTTTTGCAGTGGTTTTTCGCATATATATCTAGAACGGTTCGTCGGACAGAAAAAATGATTATAATCAATTTAATAGGATTTCATATTCTGAAGAAGTTTTTAGTACAATAAAAATGTCTTGGACTGATCGTTTTCACAGTATACATAAAAAACCTAATTTTTTATATGGCAACACTAAGAATGATTTAGCCTGATTTAGTCCATTTTTGTAATTTTATTTGCTAGTACAATGAAAACACCATGTACCAAATTTCAGCTCTCTACGGCGACTCGTTCTCAGGCAGTGTTCAAATATATAACGGAAAACGAAATTTTTGTATGGCAACCCCACGAAGGAGTTGCCCGATTTGTCTCATTTTCGAACTTAATTTTTTTTTTTTTTTTAAAGTCCGTGTGCAAAATTTCAGCTCGCTAAGTGTACGCGTTCTCGAGTTATCGTGCGCACGGACGGACGGACGGACGGACATGCAAAAATCAAAATAACTTTTAATATTATGGATGGGTGTCCAATGCATTTTGCTCTACCATCATTATTTCGAGGTGTTACAAACGGAATGACAAACTTAGTATACTCCTTTAGATTTCATCTAGGGTATAAATAGTGGTCAAATTAAAAATAAAGGTAAGAGAATCCTGATTGAGCAGTTGATGGAAAAGGCAGGAGTTCTTTATACAATGAGGTCTTAACAGTGTACGTACACCCTTTTAAAGATATAGGGTGTTTTGTGAAAGACTAATCTTTTTTCTTAATCACCCTGTAACTCCGAAACGATTGATATGGATCCCCCCCCCCCCCCCCCCCCCCCGGCGAACATTTTGTTGTTTGCATCGGAGAGTACTATGCTTTATGGACCTACTAGGTGGAAACACCCTGTATAGGCCCTAGATAATTTAATAAAGTATTTAAATACTTAAAGACAAACTTAACCCTAGTTAGTTACAAAATTAAGATTAAGACATTATAATTTCACCCGAAATTAACATTTCGTAAGTTTTATTAAGGTTTTCAGCGTATTGCTTTTTCCTTTATCGTATAGGTGTTTATAAATTAATATCACACAGGTTGTTATAAACCTCAGACATAATCTTTGTTTACCTAAGTGATTTGGATTAGTTTAGGTTATTAGTTTTATTTTGATTTTATATATTTATCAAACTATAATAAACTTAGCTTAACTCATTAGAGAAACTAATACTGTATAATTTTTCCATCCATAGCAAAAGCTACACAAAATCGTATTGACATTTCTACAGAAAACTGTAATACCTTAGACATACAGTGCCCCTAATGAATAATTAACTATTGGATCATTAGAAGATTATGATTCATCAGCCCAACTGTAGACACACAGGCATTTCTTTAATTAAGTTGTACTGACAAACTGGTTTTGACATGCTTATGACAGTGAAAAAACGAAATGGATCGAATTGACGTGATTAACGTAGTTTTTATATATTTTATTTTCAATTTAACGATTTGGAAATTAGAAATGTTAAAAAGTACTTTGATAATATAGTTTGTGCTTTGCGTTTGTTCTTCTTATTTTAGTTTTAGTACATTTTCTTCATTCGTGGTGTAATGAGGGAAAAAAGTACTTCATTAGTGTAGATCTGATGTATGATCTGATTTTCGAGCCGTAATTATGAATACTATGTGACACACGGCATCATTATGAATAATAAGTGCCAATGATTAATTATATCGTACCTTTTCAAATTATATGACTTCCCTATCCAAAAAATTTAAGACCATATTTGAGAATTGTCTGTACCTTGGAGCTAATATGTGGCAGTTAAATACAGCAATTATTACACAATGAGCTGCATTAGTATATAATTATGCATAGGTATTTTATGAATTCATCGAGCTCAGAACCGTATAGTCCAGTCGAATGGTAATTCAATCGTGCACTTTGGGTAGGCAGACATTTATTATTTTGCCATGGGGTGCCAACCATCCCCATTTGGACGCCATCTTGAAAAGAAGGATGCAACCAATTTTTCGACTATCTGTAACACAAAAATGATGATCATAAATTTTTTTATTGTACAGAATCGAATTTTTTGCAACTTTTATTAATAACTTTTTCACGTGGCCAAAAAAGACAAAAATGTTGGAGAAAATCATCTTTATTTTCAATTTTATGGAAGCTGTTTTTGTAGAGCATTTTATAGCGAACAATTTAAGCTTTTTACTCTTTTTATAACGGGTTCTACAGCATCACAAAAGTTGAGAAATGAACTTACGTTTCATTTCAAAGCAAAATTGTGACATAAAAGTTTTAAAAGTTTCGTTTTGATTATTATATTGCATTAGGTAGAGTTTCTAGGCGCATTTTTTTTATATATCTGGAACCCCCGATAGGACTAATCCAAAATTTTAATTTGGTATCTACAAAAATAGTGTTTCTTTTTAAAGGGCCAGACTACGGGTCATTATGAATTACAATTTCAGCATGTTCGTTGATATGCTCAGAAATGCTTTTGATCTTAATAGGCGTTAATGTAAATCTGATTTGTCTAAAATAATCATAAATTTTTTTCGACATTAAGAGCCGTATATGAAATTTAATTTAATTTCTAGTTCTCCTGTTAGAGAGGATTAGGACCCACTTAAATAAAAATTAAAGTTATATATGCGTTATTATAATATAAAATAACCCAACTCAAATGTTAATTTAATTTTAAGTGTGCCCTAACCCTCTCTTACGGGAGTACTAAAACTGAAATTAAATTAAATTTCAAATAAACGGCTTGGTGAATATGGCCCTAAAAATTACACAAATTTTTAAATAAACGTTTGGTTACATTGAGTTTTTCGATTTTATTTTAAATTATGTATTAGATTATTAAATTATTAAGTTATATGTGGTCTAAGGAAAATGAGTTAAGTATGGCTGGTTTAATTCATTTCAAATATAAAAATAATTAAGATCTTAAACCCTTGAGGACACCACTTTTATTCTTGAGTAAATTGACGTTATACAGCAGCAGTGTTCTGAATATTGCAATGCAATTACTAACATTAATTGCAATTGTGTATATATGTAATTGGAAAAGTAATTGAACACAACAATTATAAATTCATAATTGTTACTGTAATCATACTGAAGTAATTATAATTACATAGGAATCTTTTTAATTGATTTATTAAAAGGAAAGTTATTCATTCCTTATTATGCTTCTTGATTTAGTATATTTTATATATATTAAGTATATATTATGTCGAAGATTAAATTGTGAGGTATACTTAGTTCGTAATGAATAGAGTTAATGTTGGTATGGAAAAATGAAATGTATAATCTAAAATTTCGTATACGTCTTTTTCATAGAAATTGTTGTTCGAAAATGGACAAAATTGGACAGCATGGGTCACCATATAAAAATATTTAATTTTAACGCAGGTATATATATATATTTTTTGATGTTGTAATGCTTACAAAAAAAAAATATTTAGTTACTTTTTCCTCCTTTTCTACTGATGTTGAAAATAGCATTTAATTAATTTTCACACAATTCAAAATGCTTATTTCAAACATTTATCACCGAGATCAGAAAAATAGTTTTTGCTCCTGGGTATTCTAGTCTAGAGGCCCGAATTTTAGGTGATTTTTGAAGTGCCGTAAAAAAGGCAATCAATATTTTTCTATCCATTTTATTATGAGTTATTTATTAACATGACAAGAATACAGAAAAAAATTAAAAAGCTGAAAATTCAAAAAATTAGCAGCTGATGAAGTGGTTGCCTCAAAAAATTGGCGCGTGATCATGCCGACGATTCCAACCCGCCTAGCAATCCAAAAAAAAAAAAAAACAGAAGAGATTATTAGTCTAGAGTAATGTCGCTATGTCCGGAACTAGGGAAAAGTTGAAAAATTATTTTTTCACAAAATAGCCGCTGCCTGAAAAAAAAGCAATTTTTGTACCACTTTTTTGGACTTTTTAGAATTTTTTAAAAATAGTACGAATTGAAATTTGGGGATGCGGCTAGTTCCGGACATTGACAAGTCTATAAAGAAGACTCTCCAAAAAATTTCAAGTAAATGGGTCCAGTAGAACTTGAGAAATCGTGGGCATCGTCTTGAAAAAGGCAGTTTCGAGAAAAACGCGTTTAAGGGGTAACGCCACTGTAAATTTTTTGAAAAATCGTTTTTTTTTATTGGCTTAAAAAATAGTTTAAACCTTCTAGAATAAGAAAAATAAGGTGCCGTGCGAGAAATTTTTTTTTTCCTTTGAAAATGGAGGTCGCCACCAAGCGCGTCAAACTTGCTCCGAAACATGTTCCGGGAAGATGGCTGAGGAGCCGCCATTTTGTTTTTTTTTTCGCTGTCAAAAATTTATCAATAAAGTTCAATGTATGCCCGATAATACCCTTAAAAGGTTTTTTTCAAACACCTTTAATTTCGCAAGAAAAAAATTCGTGAAAAAACATTTTTTTTTAGCCGTTACAGTGGCGTTACCCCTTAAAGTCGATACGTGCACGTGGTTTGGATGTTAGAATTCAACTGTTAGCAGCTGGATGCAAGTGAACACTAAATATAAAAGATACAAATTTGAAAAATCCTCTTGTAGGCATATTATTGAATAGTTAAACTTTCAAAATATGAAAACAAAAAAAATCGATTTTTTCGAATTTCTAAACAAGAATACCCCCTTAAGTAATTGGGTATGTTATGAAAGCAATATAGGTTTTACCATTTTGTAAAAAGAAATTTACGTATTTTTTGGAAATGCAAGCTTTTAAGTAAGGGGTAGGGTAGAATGTACTCCTTCAAATATCGCTTTATCAGGTACAACTACAGACTAAACAGTTCATGGAGGAATAAAGAATATTTTATACAAATCTATTAAAAAACCACAAACCGTTAGATATATACCCCACCCCGCCTTCTCTTTAATTCAATGTTTTGTTCATCAATCCCTATAACTGGAAAAATTCGGTTAGTAGCTAAAAACTGGATATCCTGTATATACAGGGCGGCCCTGACAGTCCTTAGCAGAAAGCTTATAACTTGCGAATGATTTCATCACTTTTGCGATCACGAAAACGATCAAAACGGAATTGTTTTGGATCGGACTATTTCCGATTTGGTTGAAATTTTTAGAGTTTGTGTGGAATAAAAAAATGGCTTATCCGTATTTTCATGATCCCCCAATCACTTTCCACCTCTCCTCCAGGAGGTTTAGAAATTTATTTCGTGATTTTACAATGAAATGTCTGTTTCAAAAATCATATCTCAAGAACGGAATAACTGATTTTTCTGATTCAAGTGCCAAATGAAGCTTAATGCCTTGTGTTTTGCATAAAAATACAGAACGAAATTTTTTTGTTAGTAATAGTACTATTATGGATCTCTACCACTTTTTTTGTATTTTTATTTTAAAGCCTTGTCTATATATGTGAAAAAAATTGCAAAGGTATTTGGCTCCGTTTTGGGAGATATGAATTTTTAGTCATTTGGCATTTGTAATCTCCTTATAGCGGGGATGAGGCGTGGTAGGGAGAAACAAAAAAATACGGGTAAACTTGTTTTCTATTCCATACAAACTGTGAAAGTTTCATTCAAATCGGAGGTGGTCGGTTGGGTTACAAGGTGATTGATTTCGTGTGAATTGGCTGCATAATAATGCAAATGTTCCTGAACCTCAAGCCAATGTCTGACACGAGAGCATACCTTAAGTGGTTAAAGCTATAACAATAATTTGTAATCATAATTTTATGATTGCAGTTACTGAATTACAGTTACAAATCTATGATTACAACTACAAAGTATTTGCAATTAATGAGTAATTGCAATTAAGATGTAATTAATTATTTTGTAAGTAGATCAGTAATTTAATTACAAGGTAATTGATTAATACCAAATCGCAGTTTTTTTATGTGGATGACCCTAGAAGGAATACTACTACTATTTGCTCCTAGTTTCCCACATATGGGAGCCCATTCTCTGTACTTCAATATACGTACATATGTAGAATAAATAAATAAAATTAATTACCTCATAAATGCCTTATATAAAATCATAATTTGGATTAGATCACTTCAATTTTTATTACCTTAAATCCCTTTTGTCTTTGTTATAAATTTTTAATTAACGTATGCAGAAAACAAGTCACACTTTTATCACTTAATCTACTCATAACAACAAAATGATAACGAAAGTATCTAGTATCAATAGTATATCAATTACAAATTACTTCATCTACACTGCACTCTCAAAAATATGAATTCACTCTATGTGTAGATAGACAGAACCCTATCATGGGCGGTTTGTTTATTTTCGTAATTTTATTCTGATACTGTTTTACGGTAAATGAACAGATTGTCACCTCTCGCTAGCTGAAATCGCACTGGAGTGTGACTCACTGCAATCAAATAACCAAATGAAGTGTTAGTGCTTTTGCTCCACAAAAAAAAAGTAGGGTCGGCTGAGGCAATGACCATAAAAACACAACCGACTACATAAATTTGGAATTTCGACTGGGGCTAGTTCTATTCTAACTAGCGGCGCCGCCGCCGTCTGAATGGCAAATTCAAACTTCATAGTGAAATTGTAAAAGGTAATAGTAAACTTCACATGAAACAATAGACGACCTAGAATAGAATCAAGTATACTCCTTACCTGGTTGTTACGAATATACATATACATTTACAGCTTTTAAATGGTTGAAAGTAAGATGGTCTTTTTCCAAGAATTTCCAAGTTTCATGTTGTTAAGATATGGAGGCTTAATAGTAAATGCGATAAGGAGCCATAATACCGACGACCGTTTCATAAATTAGTAATCGCTGATTGTTTATCTAATCTTTAGTTACAAGAATTTGGAAATACTACCTGGTGACTGTTCGCACTATATTATGTTTTGTTGTGCTGTAATCGGAAAATACGATAGTAAAGTAACGCTGATAAGATTTAATCAAGGATACTTTATGCAATCCTCGAACACAATTATAATCAATTTCTGAGTTATGTCGGTATTATGTACACAAAAAGGAAATTATGTTATTGAAAGAAGAGAATTTTCTAGAAAGAGTTGCTTTCAAAAATTCAATTTTTATACTTTTTTTTCGTGTTTTATGTTTTTTCCTCCTGTTCAAATCCGTGAACGAAGAAAAAAAACTTAACATTTGGCATAGATCTGATTTCTGATATCAACCAATGTTATATTAATGAAATCGTTGGCGGGGCCAATAATAGTGCTAAAGCTGAAATGTCTCTTTCCACCATGCACTCATCCCTTTTGAATGTTGTAAACACATTCTCTACGTAATATGACACTGCTAATCCATCCTTGTTGGACTTATATTTAATTCTTACCTTCAAAAAATACCAACAGTTGCTAAGAGTACATAGATGGCAGAAGAACTAGGTATACCAGAGTAGAGTATACAGATTGTGAGATGGTTAGTGCATTCCGGAATGGTCCACAACATGTTTTAGAGCATGCTGAGAGCAAATGTTTCTTTAGTAGGAGTTTTGTATATTTGATTGGTGAGAAAATATGATCCATAATTTCAATTGATGTGATCCATTCTAGATTAGATTAACCAAACATATAAAATTTGTATACACTGTTCTTGTATTGCATACAACATCTAGTTCGTGTGCTGTCTATGGTCTAATTATTCTTACTGCGACATCATTTTCTTTTGGCTGAATCACAATGACGTTTAAATATAAGGCGACCGCGCGCTTAAAATGAAACAGATGTCTCCAAAATAACCTTAAGCGATGATAATGAAGCTTTCGTTAAGTTTAAATGTCAAATTGCCTTAAGTAAAGTGCGGTAAGAAGGCTGAACCACAATAGAAGTGAATAACTTTACGAAATTAAACGAGACTTACAAATAATTGATACTTTTAGCCTAAATTCCGTAAGAGTTATTATCTTGATATTTAATTTTTTCAATTTTGAAAAGTGGTAAAGATAGAGATTACTCTATAGGATTTTTTACCGGGTTAAACTTATATTTGCTGAAGAAGGAACTTTTTTTGGATTCTCCGGTATATAGCAAAAGCTAAAAAATGTTTTTAATTTGTTATTTCATTACACAACTCGTTATACTTTGGGCGACAAGTTTCAAATCTTGGTTTGACTGATCAACAACCAAGCTGTACCGATGAGTGTAAGGTTTTCTGCTAACACGAAACGCTTCTTCTTCTTCCTTTTTATTTTTCTTCTTTTTCAGTCCACTGCGGGCGAATACAGGTTCGATTCGTTTCGAATGAATCTGCTTTTTTTAATTTTTTAAAAATTTGTTTTCTTCTATTGTTCTCAATTTTTTCATTTTTATTTCTTTTCTTTGTTCTAATTTTTTATTTGTTTTTCAAGTCACTCAATTTCGCTATTTGGGGCCTGTTGATGAGTCAAACCAAGACTTGAAACTTGTCACCCAACGAGTTGTGTAATGAAATAACAAATTAAAAACATTTTTTAGTTTTTGCTATATACCGGAGAATCCAAGAAAAGTTCCTTCTTCAGCAAAAAAAAAAAAGAAAAGTGGTAAAAGTGAAAAAAATATCAAATAGAATTTGATGTAATTGAATATTTGCGCTTTCTATTAATTCACAGTACCATTTTTATTCCATTTTAACTTTTACATTGCACTTTTAATCATTTAATAATAATTTAACTGTTTGACACATCGCGTTCTTACGGAATGTGCGATTCTTACCGCACTATACTTACTGAAAATTTGATATTTAAACTTAACGAAAGTTCCCCTCACACGAGTTAAAGTTAATTTGTGTACGCCTGTTAATTTGAAGGGCGCGTTCGCTTTACGTAAGTAAATGTACTTCTATTGTATTTCTATTGTGGTTCCGCCTAGAGTCACTCGTTACTTACGGACGCGTCTGTTTCTCCAATGATATTAATGAAATTGGTAACACCCTTATTATTTTATTATAGAGGACGAATGTGAGAAGAGGTGGTCCCTGCTTTTACCCTTTTTAAAAATTGCAAACATTAAATGTGAAGATAATGACCCTTACGGAAAGTAAACTTCAGTCTCAATCAATTTCATACAGTTCTTTACGTTCATTGTGGTTCAGCCTTTTCCTATGATCTGCGGACCGTTTGCTGTGCAGACTATTTTATTTCCGAGTATAGGAACTTTAATAATGTAAACTTGAAAGCTCTTTTGTTTGAATGTAAATCCTTTCAGTGGAGTCTTATGTGTATAATATGATACACCTCGATGATCAGGAAGTTTTTTTTAATGAATCGACTAATCTTTATAATGAATATGTTTCCCTGCGTAAAAAGAGAATATAATTTTACTCCAGCCCGAAAGTATCTTTGTTTTAGGTATCGTAGATTAAGGGTAGATGGAGTGGAGAGTTATACACTACAGAACTCAAAGGAATAGAATAAATGATAAAGCTCACGCAGCCAACGGTACATATGCATACAACTGCCATAAGGTAAACCTTAATATCCTATCAAAATCGCTACAGCGGAGCCTACGTAAGTGGTAATGGGAATAAGGTGATTGGAAATGATCTGAACGCAAATTAGTTAGATAGTTCTCATAGGTGGTGAACAGCTACCTTTTCGATAGCAATTAGAACCAGGCACAATCTACCATTACAGAAAGTCCTATTGACCCAAATATAATTGAAAGCCCCTCCGGTTTAACTTTGGTGGAGTGAATAGTGTGGAAGCATTCAATGTTAATTTGAATATTATATCTAATGCCACTGGCTCTGAACTGTCTTGGAACTATCGCCCCGCCGCCAGTCATCGGCCCAATATTACATATTTTTATACCCCAGATGAAATCTAAAGCCTATACTAAGTTTGTCATTCCGTTTGTAACGCACAGAAATAATGCTAGTGTAGAGCAAAATGGTTTGGACACCCACACATAATATTAAAAGTTATTTTGATTTTTGCAAATCCGTCTGTCCGTCCGTATGTTTTTTTGTCAGTCCATCTGTCCGTCTGTGTGTCCTCACGATAACTCCAGAAAGCGTCCACTTAGAGTGCAAAAATTTTGTACATGAGCTTTTAAAAAAAAAAAGATTTTGTGTTCGAAAATGGGACCAATCGGGCAACTCCTGCGTAGGATGGCATACAAAACTTTCGTTTTTAACTATAGCATTCTCAGATTTATTTAAACCATTAACAAATGCGTTTAAACTTTAAGCAAATAAATTTAAACCTTGAACAAATGATTTTAAACCCCTAACAAATATATTTAACACCTTAACGAATGAGTTTCAACTGTTAACAAAAAGACTTAAACCTTTAGCAAATATATTTAAACTCTTAATAAATTTATATTTAAAATATTTTATTTCAACTTAAGTAAGCATTTCACACCTTTTTTTGCCTTAGGAGTAAGTAAACCAAATCCATTATATAATTGGAACAGTCGTTAGGTGTGATATGTTGCAGGTTATTTCCGATCACTGAAACAAGATAATGTTCTCTACTCATGTCACCTGAAACTGAACGTGCATGTGCCTTCATTTTAGAAAACGATTTTTCGATAGGGCTTAGCATAGCCGAGTAAGGAGGCAAAACTTTTAGTGTCAAGCTCGTCTGAGATAACACATCACGAACTTGTTGTATTTTGTGTATTCTTACACTATCCATAAGTAAAAATGCGTCACTAAGCGATGGATTTGTTTCCAATTTTTCAACAAGTTCGTGCAGGAATAGAGAAAACCTATCGGTCAATTCCTTGGTTACTATCGCAGCAATAAGGACGTCGTTTCAGCCACGTTCTGCTGGAATTATAACTCTAGTACGGGTGCCCCTTTTTGAGCGGGCTTGCGATATTTTAAGATGAAGATTAAAACCACGAATGTAACACTAAAATTTTTGACGCTTTACTCTACTTGCCTATGTTAAACCCTATCGAAAAATCGTTTTCTTTCAGTTTTAGGTGACATGAGTAGAGAACATAATTATCTCTCAGTGGCGAAGATAGCCTGCAACAATTCACACTAAATAACTGTTCGAACTATATAATGGATTTGGTTGTACTTATTCCTGAAGCAGTGGATGTTCAACCGTTGCACTGAAAGATCAGAAGTATTGCACATTATTTATGCACCCAAAATTTGAGAAAAATTGTATGAAATGCTTACATAAGTTGATAAAAAATATATTAAATTTACAGAAATTTGTTAAGAGTTTAAATATATTTGCTAAAGATTTAAGTCTTTTTGTTAACAGTTGAATCTCATTCGCTAAGGGGTTAAAATTATTTGTTCAAGGTTTAATTTTATTTATTAAGGGTTTAAAATCATTTGTTTAAGGTTTAATTTTATTTCTTAAGGGTTTACAATACTTTGTTTAAGGTTTAAATTTATTTGCTTAAAGTTTAAACTTATTTGTTAATGGTTTAAATAAATTTGAGAATGCTATACATATGTGTGCACTACCTGAGAACGCGTCGACGTACGTAGAGCGCTGAAATTTGGTACACGGTGTTTTGATAGCAATAGCGTAAATATAATTTCAAACATGGGCTTCTTGGTGTTGCCATATTCAAACTTAGGAATTTTCCGTAAAACGATCAGACGTTTATATTGTATTAAACAGTCAGTGTTTCAGAATATGAAATCCTATAAAATTGGTTACAATCAATTTTTCTGTCCGACGAACCGTTTTAGAAATATATGCGAAAAACCACTTCAAAAATCAGACTTATACAGAAAATTTCGAAATTACATACGGACATTTATCTAGGGCAGGGCTTCTTAAACTATGGGTCGCTTAGCGAAATCGTGGAAGGTTTAATAAATACAATTTTACAACTTATTGCGCAATTCTTAGTTTTATATGTATGGCGTATTATGCACAAAGATTTAGCGTTGAAGGCCAACAAAGTTCAATTGACACAAGAATTGCTGCCCAAGATCATTCCATGCGTCGAGACTTTGCCAATTGGATACTGGAACAAAACGACGATTTTTCAAAAAAAATCATCTTATCGGACGAAGCACATTTCGAGATCGGTGGCTACGTTAATAAACAAAACTGCCGTATTTGGGGAGAGGAAAACTCTCGCGTGATCCAATAGAGGCGAACGCATCCACAAAGAGTCACTGTTTGGTGTGCATTGTGGTCTGGTGGTGTGATTGGTCCGTACTTTTTCGAAAATGATGCTGGAAGAGCCATAACCGTTAACGGTACCAGATATCACGACATCAGCACAACTTTTTTATGGCCAAAACTAAAAAATATTGATACTGAGGCCAGAGAAATGTGATTGAAAATTTTAATAAAAGAATCAAGTACTGCAGAGACGCAAGAGCTGGTTACATGGGAGATATCTTTTTTAGAGTATAAATGGCAAACATTGTATTTCAAAAATAAATAAAAACTGTTTCAGTTTCAATTCAAATTCTATGTCTTTTAATTATTTGCTTTTGAAAACTCAATTTGAAAGACCCAGTATATTTTTGGATAATTTATTTTTAGGATAGGCCAAAACAAAATTTCTTTTATGATACGATATGATATTTTAGTAAAAAGTAAAGAATAACAAATACTAACTTTTTTGATTTTCACAGAAGTGATAATCAAATCTATTTTGAATACTGATGATCAAATCAAAAAATCAAAACAGCTGAAGATCAGAAGATTATTCGTCATACATAGAAGATGACAAGGTGCTGCAATCGTGGTAAAAAGAATACACGAGGGCAACCCCTTTTGTATTCAGATTCTTTTATAATATCCATTTTTTTTCAAAGAGTTGACATCATAAGTAAAAGTATGCCGCAAACAATATAGTTTTTATAGTTTTAAACATGTTTTTGCAAATTTTCTATTAATACTAAAACTTGTTTTTGTAATTTCACTTGGACAAAAAATCATTTTTATATTTTCAAATTATGGAAACAAATAATTGTTTGCATTAGAATTACAATTGTTTCAAAATTAAATAATTCAATGACGAGTAAACTATTCCTAGGAGTATTACTGTTGGAAGTCCTTTAAGTAGGTACCTGGGAAACTGATTTACAACATGAAAATTAAACACAGATAGTTCCACATTATTTATGAATTTCATAATGGTAACGGAAAAAAGATTAATTATTGATTACACTTCATGGAATATGTATATCAAAATCTAAACTCCCTAGCAATAGTCAACGTTCTAAGCGAAACTTCCAAAATAATAAGCTTTAAGGTATGTTACAGCTCCTTAAAACCGTTAGTGTATTATTGAAAAACAATAGAATTATAATAACTATGTTTAATTCAACAAAAAGATTGATTAGCAGGTTTGGTTTAACATACAAAAAAACATGAAATGACTTCATAGTTCACAGAACAATAAAAATTTATTCAGTCACTCACTGTCATTTTGATGAGTTCCTTATATCTCAAGTCGGAAATGGCAGTTGCATATCTTAAGATCAACGTTCATAGCACGCAATTCGTACAATATACAGCTAAGTCGGTAAGTTGATAATCAAATTACACATTCCTACAAGAAACAAGTTCCCGACCTGTCTACCTATTTTCAAAAAGCAACCACTGCGATGGAAACAATTCGTTAAAATTATCCACCGTATTAAGTGAACCACTTTAAACTCACCTTTTAATCCAGATTTTGAGGAAATAGAGAGACTCGCCGGATGACACAAGCTGCACATACAATCTCCACTCTTAGACCCCTGAGATGATCTGTGTATAGAATTAAATAATTTCCGACCGCACAAACTGCTTTAAATTTTCACGTGTAACGCGACGTAACGCTACAATAGAAACTTGGTACTGTTTGATATTAGTCAAAGACACTCAGCAGCTCGAGCTCAATCTAAATTTTAAGCCACCAGAGATAGCAGTGAGATATTCGCTAATTGGCAAACTTAACCGTACGACAAGTCACACTATTTATCCATTCAAAGCGTGTGTAAACAACACCACTATTTACACGTGCAGTTCATTACCTGATTGTAGGTACATAGGTACATTTATATCTGTCGAATGATAAAATTTCGTTCACCGTGCTACAACCGATACCGACAACGACGCTTTCAGGTGTGAATCACCTGAATAAGTAGAAGCCAAACAAAACAAGTATGCTAGGTAATAAGCGGGGAGGTGGTAGTGACTATATATTGCTTGTGATTATTCATTCATTGTTTTCGTGGTGCCTACCTCATATCTACACGATAAATGAACTCACTTCCAATTCAAGTGGTCAAAAGCTGGCACAAGACAAAGAGAAGAACACCTGCCGCGGCCGGTGTCCGTTAGATGCGCAAGAGTCGCAATTGAATGCTTTCCCCTTTGCTTGCGGTGTCCTGCACAAAACACCTGCTTTCAATTTCGAGGTTTGTTTTGTGAGAGATGGAAAAAGAAGCAAGGCGACAGCAAATCGTCGCAATAAACAACATTTGATTGAACTTTTATTATTATGTCAAGGAAGTATTTTTATATTTGAAGTTTTTTTTTTTTTTTTTTTTAGTTTTCCTAGTAACCACCAGATGACTCTGATGGTTGAACTTTTTAATTTTCTTTATTTTCCACGGGCGTCGAAACTTAATTTCAGTTTTAACGCATACTCTGAAGTATATGAGACAGTTCGAAAGTTGTTTTAAAATTTTGTGCCATCTTTTTTTAAAAATAAGTATGTAGAATACGTTATCAAAACTGATTTAAAAAATGTTGATTCTGTATTAAACCAACAATATTGAAACGATACTGATAGTACAGTGATTTGGTAGTAGTAGTAGTAGTAGATTTGGTAAGTTTTCCGGGAGTTTTGAAAATTGGTATTTTTATAGATTTCGCCGTGCTTTTTTCGAATTTTTACTTTGCCACCTTGCCGCTCACGACACCATATTGAAAAAATGGCGCACAAAACCCGTTTTTTGATAATATCTCCTTTCCGACTTATTTTTCGATGAAAATATGTAGTTATGCAATAAATTACACTAGAACAAATTTCCTAAAATTTATGTATTAGCCTTTTCTTTTTTGTAAGATGAATAGCTTCAGCGTATGAGCACCGCAAAGTCTAGTCGAACACGCGTATTGGCGAAAAAATTCATTTCCACACAATCAGGCTTAAACACAATTGCGATGATCGACGACTATTGCAGTAATAGGAACAATTTTCTCCAGGAACGTTTTATGGAACATGTATTACATAGGAATCTGCAGTTTTCGTTGTCGTCGACCACTTTACTGAATTAATTTGATTACTACGACCAGAGAGGCTGACGAGCGACAACTATTGCAGTCATAGGAACAATTTTCTCTAGGAACATTTTATGGAGTGTATACTGCAAAGGAGTTCGTCGGTCTCTCTATCGTCGCAATTGTGTTTAAGCCAATTAGAAGTCAGTTTCAAGAGGGTTTCCAGAACTGAGGGCTTTAGTGTGATGACAGGAATTAGTCCATTCCATCGATAACATGCATAGCGTCTCCAGAACTTATATCTCAAATGACTTATACAAAAAAAAATTTAACGTACTTTCGAATGCCTTTGTCATTGAAAAGCGATAATGGAAACGGAGCAAGTTCGTATGTAAGGAACTTTTCAGATTTTCTTCTCCAATAGACATTGTTTGAAATAATAACAGATTAATTGGGATAATCTTGCCTTTTAACCGGATGCCTGCATTCATAACGCTAAGTGCTTTCACTCTGTAATTCCGTTGTCAATTTTACGACATAGGAGTCCCCGCCGATGTTTTTAGAAATGCCAGAATTACCAACTTCTTATCTTCTCATCTCCGATATTTCCATTGCTTATTGACATGAGTTCCTTTACTTCTGGGAAAGGAGAATATTGGCACAAACAACCCATTAGTTTTATATGTCGTCATTATCACGATTAACCCATTGCAACACAAAGCCGGTGAATCGCGGCCCAAGGTAAATTTGTCACTGACTCACAAAGCCGGCGATTCACCAGTTTGTCTTTGAATTGTTTTTTTTTTACATTAAAACTGAATAACTATAACTTTATTCATAAAAATGACATAAAAAAGTATATTTCGGTTACTGATTGCATAATAAAATGTAATAGTCACAATTTATGTCACATTATTTATTACAAAATATTACGATATTTTAACATTTGTCAATACCTCCAAAATGGCCGAACGCACTCTTGAAGAAACTCGTCGCGCTTGTAATAATTCATCAAATAAGGAGGAGGAGTATGCCCTTTGCGACTTACAAGCATTGCAATGGGCACACTTTCCTAGGCAAATTCCACCAAATCCAGTCAAACAAAACCTATCGAGATTATGCAAAATGTGTTCCTTGAAGAAAAAGAAGAGCGAATCTCGATGGGAATGTGAGAAATGTTTGGTGGCTCTCCACATGCCAGAATGCTTTAAAGCTTTTCACACTCTTCCTCCGCGAGTTTCTCATTTCGAAATGTTGCTTGGAACTGACAAAAGCTACGTTGCAAAATTTTCCAACGTCGTCGTCGCAAACACTGTGCAGGAACACTATTCATAAAGTTCACCTGGAAAACATGCTGTCCTTGACTCCTCGTGCATGAGTAAGGTCACCAAGGCATTTAATTGTCCTCATCAACAATTTCTCAATCGCCATATCTGATCTGACCTCGTACCACACAAACATTTTCGGAAGGTCTAAAATTGTAAAGTATCCTTAAGTTGTGAAAAATGTGTCTTCTTGAGCTGTCATTCTTTCCTTCAAATCAAGCATACCTTGCAAATATATGTGGCAAGTCTTTGCATATAAGAAGTGGCCATTGGCATGAAAATAAGGCAGCATTTTCTGTATAGTGTCAACATTTAAGTTCCAATTGCCCATTCTTCCTGCCTCGTTGTTTTACAAGAGGCACCATCCAAAAATATTACACCCATAATTTCGCAGTAGAACCAAATTATTCAAATTTGACCAGTGGATCCCCAAAATAACTCAGCAAGTTCTTTGTAACATTCTTTCTGGTTCGGTAGGAGTACCACTGACCTGTTATTGTATAGAATTCATTATAATTCTGCACTGTGATACCGTGTAAAATCTATAACCTGCATGACAATATCACAGTTCACTTTCTTAGAAGCCATGGTTCTAAAAATGCGAACGACACTGTAAACGATACACTCGTAAAGATGATTAAAGCACAATATTTGAACTCCGTCGGCAGACGTTGTGGACGTTCGGGCCCCGAAGGACAAGAGGGAGCATCCAGGTATACAGGTCACAGGTATAAAGCTGTAACAGACCGTATAAGTCGTAGTAGACCGGTTTTTCAACGCGTTATAAAATATTTTTCGGTAATATACGAAATATTCGTGTTGGTTTACGGCACTCGCGCCATTTTTCACTATACCGAAGCGAGCGGGTAAGAAACAAGGTGGGCAAAGTGAAAATTCGAAAAGAGCACGTCGGAATCTATAAAAATACCAATTTTCAAAACTCCCGAAAAACTTTTCAAGGGCTGGATTCTGATCAAATTAAAATGACCAATGACAAAGTGATTTCGAAGAAAGGACAATATCACCATACGATAATTTGGAATTCTGATTATGAAGTGACATGACATGTATCTTAAATTATAGCAGTGACCATTTGACAATTGCGGAATACCTTTTAGCTTTTAATTTTTAAAGAATGAAGATTTTAAGATTTCGACTCCTATTATCAATAGATTCATTCAACATATCATTCCCAGCCAAAAAACTTACAGTGTTAGTCTCATTGCGTTTTTTGACATCAGGTAATCAATATCAAACTCTTAAGGCTTTGCAAGACAATTATTTGATATCTACGGGGCAACGGCCAGTAGGACAAGATTTCTTAGTAGTGATACCAGAGACTTCAGTTTCTAGATGCGTATAAGAAGTTTGTGGAGTTATTAATAATGTAACATGATGTTATAAAATTTTTAATTTCTTATGAAGATCGGAACAACATTAGACAGGAGTAATATATAAAATAAAAACAAATATGTAATAAAATTAGTTCAATATAATTGGTTTTAGATATTTCCTGGCTTATTTTTATACTTACTCGACATCTACATATCATTTGTAACTTTTATATTGCAATCATGAAATCATAGGGTATAGATCTTATGTCTATGGGTTCTCGGCTTCCTCGATTCGCCGCGTTAGTTTTGTCTGTGACTTGGGTGTCAAATGTGACCATAGATTGAGTTTTAACTCCCACATAAACCACATGATATCTAAGAGTAGTTCTATGCTGGGCTATATAAAACGTTGGTCCCGAGAGTTCTCGAATCCCTCCAAAACATTATGTTTATATACTTGCTTTGTGAGACCACTTCTTGAATACGCTAGCCAGGTCTGGTCTCCGTTTTACGATACACACATCGTCCATATCGAGTCTGTTCAGCGAAACTTCCTGCGCTTTGCTCTTAGAGACCTACCCTGGAATAACTCATTGATTCTTCCACCCTATGAGGATCGCTTGCAGCTCTTGAATATGCACTCGATTGAGAAAGGTCGCATGGTTGCCGACGTAACTTTTGTTCACCAAATCTTAAACGCGAATGTTGATTCCCCGTTGTTAGTTGACAAAATCTCTTTCCGTGATAATAGGCACAATTTGAGAAGGCTACCTCTGTTGCATGTCAACTCCTCAAGGTCTATCTTTTGCATGTGTGAACGTATTAATCGCATGTACATTGCTGTTAATAATATGGCTGAGTATTTTGTTGTTGACGACTCTAAGCATGTCTTAAAAAAACGTCTATGTAATATTTAATCTTTTGTTAAATTTAATTTAGTTTTTTATCTTCTATGTCACATTGCATGACATTTCATCTGGTGTTTGGTCTATGTTTAGGGTAACATACTAATACTAACACCGAATAAGTGATGAAACGCATGTATAGTTGACCGTTTATTTATTAAACGTGTCAATGCAGTGAGCTTGTGTTAAGCTGGTTCTGATAGTCAGAGCGGCAAGGGCTGAGTGACTTCGGCAGCAATAAATGTGATGAAAAGCTGGGTAACATGATAGAGGACTTTTTCTCTGTCATGTTACCCAGCTTTTTAGGAATCGGCCTGTGAAAATAAGTCACATTTTAATTGAAATTGTCACTTTTTATGGCTTAAGTCATGGCGTAAGAATCGCATTTCTGAAGAAAAGTCACGATGTCATTGTCATTTGTTTGTAAACCAAGTATAAAAGCTAGAATTGCTCTAAGATCAATTCTTGTGATACGCTAGATGATTGCCCGTCTATAATTTCGAAATTTTCTGTGAAAGTTTGAATTTTGAAGTGGTTTTTCACATATATTTCTAGAACGGTTCATCGGACAGTAAAAATGATTATAACCAGTTTCATATAATTTCATATTCTGAAGAACTTTTCAGTACAATAAAATCGTGTGGGATTGAGCGTTTTCACAATATATTTATTGAAATTATATTTGATATTTTTATAAAAACACTGTGTACAATATTTCAGCTCTCTACGTTGACGCGTTCTCAGGCAGTATCCAAATATTTGTTTAAAAAATCGTCTGCAAAATTTCAGCTCTATAAGTGCACGTGTTCTCGATTTATCGTGCACACAGACGGACAGATGGATGGACGGACAGACAGACAGATGGATGGACTCAGACATATGTATGTAAAAATCAAAACAATATTTATTATTTTGAATGGGTGTCCAATCCATTTTGCTCTACTAGCATTATTTCTGTGCGTTACAAACGAAATGACAAACTAGGTCCATTCGTTTGAATGCTTGGTGTAGTCCGGAACTACACTCAACTACACCAAACCATTCGTTTGTAAGGTGCACACTAGAATGAATTACACCAAACCATTCGCTTGTAAGGTGTACACTAGATTGAATTACACCAAACCATTCGCTTGCTTGTCAAAATGCGGTGTAGTAATGAGTGTAATTTTTCTGCACCATCGAAATAATGGGTGTAACAGTGTAGAGAAGAAGATGATTTGACAATTGTCATTTTTGTTGATGTCTTCTATCTTCTGTTGAAATAAATTATTTAACTTGATAAAAAAAGTGCGTTCAGTATCTTAAATAATTGGATTGATTTGTGGTAAGATAATCAAATGAGTGTATTGTTGAAACTATTAAATTGAATTTTGTAAAATTAGTGTTTGTGAGCAAAAAAAATTAACATAGTGTCAGTGGTTGACCCGGTTGACAGCTCTGTATATATATCTGAACCAATGGATGACTTCGAGTACAGTGTTTATAACAATGGTAAAAATTTCATTTAAGAACGGATGCAACTTTTTTATTTACTAATTTTATCAGATGAATACTACAAAAACCAGTCTGATGGATTTCCAATACAACAAATTGTCCGCCTTCTTTTCAAAAAGTTGATGAAAATACATTTGCTGTAGCTTCCAATAATAAAGGTTCACCCGAAAATGTGGAGCTCGGTGAAAATACCGAAGATAATTTGAGTGCAACCTTTGAAAAAGAAATGTGGACCGCAAATGCCACAAACTGTTACTATCAAAGTATCAAGAGCTTTTTCCGAAGGTTGGAAAAGTATTTTCCCTGAGATCTAAGATGATGATGTGGAGAAAGATCTGTGAAAGTGAAGGGATATAAATTTTCAGCTCTCCACGTAGAAAACAGGTGGAAAACTTTAGACAGGAGCTTTAAAGCTAAAGTTTTGAACAATAAGACTACAGGTCGGAGTAGTCCAAGCTGTGCATTTGACAGGTAATATTTAGATGGGCAATTTAATCTTAAATTTATTTTTCCATTTCTTAAGGGAACTAGAAGAAAGTCATAAAAAGAGAAAAGCAATATTTCCCGAGTTTGTGATTGGAAGGGAGAGCAAAGGAAAAAAAGGGTCCACGTTATTGAAAGAAGCCGGCCTTAGTCAAGAAGAAGACGATAGCGTAATAGGGGTGGATAATGACGATATTGCAGACCCACCATGTCTATCGACTACTAATTGTGCGGCAAGCTTAAGATCTCCAACAGCTACCATTTCCCAAACTCTCAATAAAAATAGGAGTATATTATTTGAGATACAGGAGCTAAGGAAGCAGAAAGAAGAGCATTTTAATAAAAAAAATGGAGTTGGAAAATGCAGCTGGAAGAAAAAAAAATAGAGGCATTTAATAAAAGAACTGCTGCAGTAATGGAAAAAAATAATTTATTACAAAAATGTATTAGGGAATAAAGTATTTATATGATTCTATTTAATTTGGTTTTTTCAATCTTAGTATTTATGAAGTGATAACTGCGCTGAAGCAATATGTTTTTTTTATCTACGCTATACCTTATTTTTTCCATTAAAGCTAGGTAAAATATTTTTAATGAAAGTATATAAATTACTTTGTTTATGTTTTTAAACGTAGTAGGTATTTAAGATTCCTATATCTTAAAAATTATGCCAATGGTGTTGTATTTATTTTATTTTTTAATATTGATAAAGTTTTAAAGCAATGCTTATTATAAACGTAGTATTTAAGATACCTATGTGATAAAAATCAAAACAGGAACCTGACTCATAATTTTCTGAAACGCAACAAAAAATGCTGTGAATTAATAAAAAAAAGATTACGTCCATATAAATTTTTTATTTACACATAAAAATCAAATTTTGTTCTTTCTACGGAACAAATTTTCAGCAATCTCTTTTCGTAAATCTTTTCCAATCCTTGAGTCATGGACCTCCTGAACTGAACAATTTTGTAGAACAACTAATATTATTGATGTTGTCTAACGATTCTTCCATATTATTCAAATCGGAATAATCAGTTATATTGTGCAAAAATGAAACACGCTCGAATAAAATGACAGAGGTACGCTATTCCTTGAAGTTTACAGTAGTACAATTGTCTGAAGTGCTGCTTAAGGATATCAAAAGTATGCTCAATGACAACGCGACCTGTGTAAGGTGTCCATTATCCCTAAATGGTGTTAAGACATTTTCTGAGCACGGATATGATGAGTCACCCAAGATGAATTGACCTGAAATATTTTCAATGTAGTAGATGAACATTAAATTATGATTACCATGACATAATTCTCTCAAGTCCTTGTAAACGAAGGAGTTCTTGAAATCTCTGGCATTGTGAACCGATCCTCGAAAACCGATAAAAACATCTATAAATTTTCTCCTCTCGTCACAGATGCCTTGTAATGTATGTGCCGTCGATACATCCTGTCGAAAATGTTGGAATATATGTTTAATTTATATTAAAAATTGAATGAAGACATTTACCAATTATGTCACATAATTCTTTTTCTTCTTCAAAGAATTTGACAGTTTCCTTCCTTCTGATCTCATTCGGCCGGACAATAAATTCTTCAGTAAGGCTACTGATGTAATATGTAACCCTCTTAATTATTTCGTGAACTATGGAAGTAGTAACGATGAACCTATCTGCTAGATCAGTAAATGAACACGCTTCATGTCCCGCAAACCATAAAAATACACATACGTGAAATGCGGCACTTTTCACTCAATTGTTCTTCTGCAATTTTTTGTAATCGGGAGAATTCTCGAACCGATTGCTTAGGAAATTGTAAACGGTTCTATTGACTCTGAAATGCTTTATGAATTCTCTTTCGGTGTAACTGAGTACAACTTCCGAGAAAACTTCATTATTGAGTTCCTTTTGGTTTTTTTCGAGATGTGGCTCCAAAAGGGCAAGAAGCTTAATCTCTGTGTCTGAAAGTTCACTACTTAAATCTATTGAAGTACCCATTGTTCTTAAAAGTCTTCTTCATCTGTATTTGATTCGTTCGTAACACTTCCGAGTTTACTTTTATCCATTTTAAATTAATAAATATCCAATGCCACCGCTTTATAAAATATTTCCCCCGTGCTACCTGTCAAAATATTTGTATTTACACTTCCACCACTTCAACAGCTGATTTCTGGTGCTGGTGTAGAATTACACTTGACAGTTCTGTACCAAAGCAAATGAATGGATCCACTTAGTATACCCTATGATTTCATTTAGGCTATAATAACACTGGTAAATTTAACAAAACTGTTTTGATTATTTTTTTTACCAAAAACTAGTTGAATTCAACCATAATTAATTTGGATCAACCGAAATAAGAAGCTCTTTTAACCAAGCTCTATTTCGAACTAGTTTGCTTGAAAACAAAAATGAATTTGTTAATTTTTACTCAGCTTTTTAAGTTAAGAATAACAAAATGCTTGAACAATAACATATAACTATAACTGACAGGAATATAATAAGCTTATTGTTTAAACCGGCGTGAATTCCTCCCAACAAATGACAATGTTATTTACAACCATAAAACTTTGTTAAATATTACCAAATAACTTGTTTACATTTAACTAAATTACTTGGTTCTTAATATTAATAACTTAGGTTTGATTAAATACCATTTTGTTACTTAGTAGTTGGTTGGAATACACAATTATATAACGGAAATTTGTTAATTTAACCAATAAAGTTTTTCAAAAATAAATGGTGTTTTTAGATATTTTTCGATATGAAGAATTAGAAAATTCTCGCTTAATCTGTAATGCGTGAAAAATATCGCGAAGCGAACACTCCCATTCGATTCGTTGTCTAAGTTTACCCCAGGGTGACATATCAAATATCGCGAAAGTATAGAGTTTGACGTTCCTATTTATATCCCTAATGTCAGCCGCGCGAGTTAAAATAAATCGAGTTACATATTTGTTAAAAAATGATATTAAAGGCGCATTTTATGTGTTTTAGGAATGATCATCGTGGGAATTATGTATTATAACACAGGTTGGTATATGATTTTATTAAGTTTATATGTAGTTTATGTAAAAATCTCCCTTTTTGTATATACCGTGGGTACCTGTCAAGGTGAGTTGTTTTTCGATAGTTGCCCATGCATTGTAAGGTGCTATGTTAACACAATTTTGTTGCTGTTGTTTATGTTTATTCATTATAATTCCTATAATTCTTGATATATTTAGCTTAAATTCAGTTTTAATTCAGTTTTATTCATCGTGGTACCCTTGTATCTGTGAATCTCCAGATGCTGGTAAGCACCTTTGTATTTATATTTTAATCTAAGTTCTCCTTTCTTTGTAGGTTCGTCGAACACCCTGTGTTATATAGGTTATATTATGCTTTCGATTAAATATTTAATTGTGTTATAATTGAATGTAGTAGTATAGTGAATTTTGTAATATGCCCTAAAGATGACCTATACTACTATAACATGTTAATATAAACTGTAATTTGGTTGAACATTTATTCAAACTTAATTGAATATTTAACCAAAACCTTTTTCCATTAATTAAATGCTCAGTTAACAATTCACTTATATCTACATAGATCAAATTAACCGCCCTTAGGTTAGAAATAATGTTAAATTAAACATAATTTAGGTTGGAAAGTTACCTAATTCTGCTTGAATTAAGTAAGCTTTTAGTTCATATATTAACTAAAGCTCTGTTGAATCGACTAAAGTCTAGGTTGAACATTTTTTTTTTAAACTTAATATACTTAACCAAAGGTTTTGGTAATAATTACAACTCAAACGAGACTTGATTGATTTAACTAGTTCAATTAGTTGAGCTAAAAATAACGAAATAAATTTGTTTGTTATAACCAAAAGCTCGTTTTCAGCCAGCCAAGCACTTGGTTAGTGTAATCTTGGTTTTGATTATTTTTACCAGAGCCTGAAAATAACTCTCCATTAAGTCTTTATTTAAGTGAGGTCCGACTGGAAACTTTTATATTTAAAAAATAAATTTTAATAATACTTTTAACTTTTATTTTTAAAAGTAAAAGTTTAGAGTAAATTTTTATTGTAAGAAATAAAAGTTTTAAGTCTTTTCAGACCTTTATCTAACAAAAAATCTTTTTGAGAGTATTTCGAGACTTTTATTTTATGAAAGTCTTTTGAAAATTTTATTTTATAAAAATCTTTTTAAAAGTCTTTGAGACTTTTATTTTATAAAAATCATTTTTAAAAGTCTTTTTTATGTTTTTTTATTTAAATATATTATGTAAAAAGAAAAACCTCTTCTGCTGGTTACAACATTTTAATCGATTTGATCCATATACATAACATAATTCGTTTATATCATATAAACTTAAGAAAAGTCCAGACTGTCTGTCTGTAACGCGTTCGAATTCCAGGATGGCTCTTCTTTTAATTAAAAAAAAAAGAAAAAGAAAATAACCAAAAATTAAATTAAATAAAAACAAGCAAAAAGGCTAGAATTAGTCTAAAAGACCAATACTTATGATACCCTATATGAATGACCGTATGGATAAAATCGATTGAAATATTTTCATTAACAGCGGAAGAGGCTTTTTTTTATAAATCAGGCGGTAAATAATGTAAATATTTAAATAATAAACATAAAGAAAGACTTAAAAAGGTCCCAAAAAACTTTTAAAATGAGTTTTATTAAATAAAAGTCTCGAAAGACTTTGAAAATGATTTTTGTAAAATAAAAGTCTCAAATGAATCTTAAAAAGACTTTTATGAAATAAATCTTTGGAAGTTTTTTTTTTGTATAATAGTTATAAAAAAAAACAATTAAAAATAATGGTTATTTCGGGAGTCTTAACTCTTAATAATAAAAATTACTAATTTTTATTATTTTGAAACTCTTATTTCTTATAATTATGTTTATTTCTTATGGAATAAAAGTTAATATTATCTCGTATTCTAGAGACTTTTTGAAAAAAGTCATAAAAGTTTCAAGCTCTAGTTTTTACCAGTGTATTTTTTCTTAGTGTAGTGAAAGTAGTGACCTCTTTTGACGAATAGAACTATATTCAGCGGTGCAGTGCAAGATTGTATTGATGATTGCACCAGTGAAAGATACACAAAACAATACACCTAATATATTAGTTCTATATATTTTGAGGATAATACTTTACAGTAAGCTAAACTACATGTATCTTGGAGATTCTGAAACTGCGCTAGATACTAGTCTTGCTCTGTTTCACACAAGGGTGTAAAAGAGTTAGAGTAAATAAATTGGAGTAAAAATTCTGAAAACGGATATTATTAGCCATCTTTTGTGCTATTCAGCGAACTGGGATGCTGAAAAATCATGTTAACTTAGAGGTTAGTTAATTTTAAATTTCAAAGCTTGAAAAATGGGGGAAAATTACTTTTCCAGAGCGAAATTCTAAACCAAATTTATAATACTTATAAAGAAAATCAGTTCTAATGGACTCTTTTTATAAATTATATGGATTACATCAAAATGAAATTGCTCTGTTTTTTAACAGGATAATTCTCGGTAAATAACTTATATTACGAGTTCACACGTATCTCAAAATGAACTTTCATCAATGCTAATACCACATCAAAGCAGTTGCCTTGTCCTATCAGAATTAAAATTGCATTCGATGTGAGTCTTCAATGCAATCTGACCTTAATCATGTATAGGTGTATGTCCTCCCCCCGTTAGATATATATAATAAGCGAATATGTAACTTTCTATATTTATTAAGACAATCGATTAAGTATAAGAAGAACATAAAGATGAACAAAATAACTCTATACAATTCCCGCATATTTTATCTTAATTTAACCTTTCAACATACCTATGTATATCAAATCGATGGAGTAAGAGTCATTGAAGCTAAAAATTACTTACTTAAATTTAGCAAAAATGTAATTCTCACATATTACGTTTCACTCATTGTAAAATTGATGCTGCAAGGACATTTCAAGATGCTGGGAAAAGAAAAATAAATCAAGCATAATTCAACAAAAAAAAGAAAACCTGTTGAAATTAAATATCGCACCATGAAGTGACACGCATCATTAATAAATCGAGATGACAAGGCATGACTAATCTGACATGTGAAAACCATTCTGGGGGCAGTTTTCAGTGCTTAATATCGTGATGCGTGCATGATTAATGTAATAATCTGCTCTGGACCACCATCATTCACCAAGTACAAATTTTTTATGTAGGTCCCGTCGTCCGTCCCTCAGCAAATAGAGATGGACGCGCAGTTGTATAGTGATGACAATGAATGTATGTATATGTCGCAATTACTTACGGACGGTAGCCTGTGTAATCCAAACAAAACAAGTCACCGTCTTCAAAATCTCGTAAATCTCAGAGTCTAATTAGATTTTTAACTTTTATTGCTGCAATGGTCAGTCAGACAGTCAGTCAGCGATTTCAAGCAGATCAAACGATTCGCGTCTATAGTGGCTACTTTGTGGGACTGTTGTTGTACTACATACTTCTTGTACTCTGAAATTCAAAATAATCAAGCCCAGAAATAAGAGCGAGTTGTTGTTGGATTACACTTTGAAGAGTAAGGCAAATGATACTAGATTAGCCACCGCACTAGGTAAATCGCAAGCCCACGCGAGCTATGACATAATAAAAATATCAAGAAGAAACTCAATGGAGTTTGCGCAGAGCTAAAGCCGCCTGGGAACACTTCTCTTCATCACATCTTGTCGTGATTGTTAGAAAGGAGGAGGCTCTAAAACGATTTACCGAGTTTAGGTTTTAGATTATTACGACAAGACTGCAATAGTGTACAGTGGTGTACTTAACATACCTACTTAAGAAAAAAAAAACTTCGCGAAGGAAGATGTTTTTCATACATTTTCTCACATTATATTGTTGAAATCTTTTTTTTTTATGATGAAGCGCGCTTTTGTAATTCATTTCTTGACGACGACGATTGTATCTTCAACGAAAGCCGTGTTACTAGCTCACTAAGTCAGCCAGTCAGCCGCAGTCAAACCCTTGTCTGTGAAGAAGTTTTGATTTAAATCTCCAGCAAATTTTTAATTTCACATGAAAAGCTTACGTATGTATGATGAGTTTAGCGGATCGCCTTATCATGATTATAAATGACATCGAAAAAATTCATTAATCCTGATTATATCATCCGGAAAGGGTTCCCCTCTATATATGTATGCCATGGTCATCACTCATCGGACGTCGTGAACTGGTAATTTTTTTTTTGTTAAGTCTTTCTTTTGCATCTTATGCTGAAACCGATGTCATTTAGAAGATGAGAATGTGATGAAATCGTAGACAAGATCTTTACTGTCTCTAGTTTAACTTTCGTTTCGCGAACAAATTGTCGATTGAAATCAAGATATCGATTGAAAATAGGGAAATTATCTGCACGAAAAACGAATCAATTTAGACATAATAGTTCGTTTTAAATGTTACAGAGAACTTATCTAGGAAGATTGCTTATGGGAAAATCATTGTAAATACATCTCCCTTTTCTCTTGAACACTTAAACTATACGAATGATGTCCAATGATAGCATTTTACTGGCTATACAAAGCTCACTAAAAGCCGATTAGGATATCGTAATAACAGGCCCATTTCAGACTGATAACTTTCTCAATTTAACCCTATAATCACGATGTGGTTAAGGGAGTTGATGATGAACGTGGTTGACTCAAATTATTCGAGTTAATTGTACAGATACTGTAGATACCTTTTAATCGGAGTCAATTTTCTGTGGCAGTTTTTAAATCACTTGGTGATCTCAGATGATCTTCATTTATTATTATTTTTTTAAAAAGTACTGTTTACTAAAAAAAAAGACTACATACTAAGATAACAATGATTAAAAAAAGTTACTTTAACTATACTGAGCCTTTAGGTGAGATTTAGATAGGTGGAAATCAATGTAATAAATATGATCGTTAAAAAGTCAAGTGGTCATCAATATAAAAAAAAGTCATCGTTTCACAAGGGCGAGCCGGGATCGATGAGATCGAACCTCCCAACAATTCTGGGGAATTCTATCTATGCCTTATAAACAGTGAAAATCAAAAATAATTCTGGAGTTGTTGTGTTTGACTCCATAGAATTAAGTCGATCAAGATATGGAGGCAGTCGAAGAAGGTTAGCACAGGAAAGGCCAGCGAGGGTGATTTGTAAAATCTACGCTGGACAGTCTCGACTAGAGTGTTCTAGAATAAGTCTAACAAATGTACAAAATATAAAATTATCATTATGTGTTTATGGGCCATTAAACTCCTTCGACGATCTTTTGATGAAACCCAAAGACGAGATAGCTTTCTTTATAACTGCATCAATATGATCATTAAATGGAAAGTTGGAATTGAGCATAACCCCAAAGTTTTTGATTTTGTTAAACCTAATTGAGTGCAATTGAAGTGGAGAGGATTTCTGCGAGGAGAGAACGACATAGACATAAACACTTACTTATGTTGAAAAGAAAAAAAATTTTCGAGTGCCATCTATGAAAGGCGTCTAAGTCTAAGTTTAAAAGAACACAATCATTGTCACTAGAAAGTATAAACAACGTTTTGGCATTGTCGGCATAATAAAGAACTCTGGAGTTAAACAAAGTCATAAACACTTATAAAATATCATTGATGTAAATTATGAAAAGAAAGGGTCCCAAATAGTTACCCTGAGGGACACTGAGGTATTATCAATTTGGAAAGCACACCTCGTAATAAAGCACGTTACGTACGGGCAGACAGTTAAGAACCTTAAGGAAACCCAAGGACAGAGAGCTTATGGATGATTAATTCTGTCGAAAGCCTTATTAGCAACATTAAAAATGCAGTCGACTTGCTTACCCTCATCAATTGCGGAAACACAAAAATTTGAACATTTCAGTAAATTACTAGTGATTGATTTAACCTTCATAAAGCCATGCTTAAAATAGATCAAAAGAGGTTCACAATGAATTAGAGGACATTACAAACCAAGGGTTCGACAATTTTAGCAATAGCTAGCCATACACGATGGGATTTGCGTGCGAGCAATCCCAGTTTCCACATGATTACTCGTATGTGTGTGGACGACCTGACACGCCAAGATTACCCGCGTGCAATCATGTGCATGGTATCGACAGATTTCCTCTCCTCTTCAAGCACACACATAAGATTTTACCCGCGCGCAATCTTGTCAGTTGGAATTGATTACTTGAAGTAGGTCGTGCTATTTAGATTACAATTCTTTTCGGAAAATTTTGCAAATTTGTCAAATCTACGGTGCATTTCCAATGATGTTTTGGTTAATTTTATTGATATACATATATAGGAAACATCCAGCTTTATGGAAAGTGAAGGTTAATGAGTTCAAGAATCGAAATCTCAAAAATAGAGGGTATGATGAATTACTTGAGTTTTACAAGCAGTATGATTTTAAAGCTAGCCGTGAAAGTATAAAAAAAAATTCAATCATTAAGAGGGTCATTTAGAAAAGAGTTAAATAAAATTAAAAAATCGAACAGAAGTGGAAATTCAGCGGATGAAGTCTATACCCCATCACTTTGGTATTATGATATGTTATCGTTTACAATTGAACATGAAGAGGCAACTGACAGCTTGGATAACATTACTACTGATCAGGACCGCAGCATATTTTGTTTGGAGGAATCTAACTCGCAGAATGAGAATGAGGACGAAATGGATACCTTATTAGGAGAATTGGAACATGAAGAGGTAAGTTCAAATAACTTTTATGAATAAATTTGTTTTATATAGTATATTTAGAAGTTGTAGAATAATGCTCCTTTTGTTCGGGGTGTCTTATTCCAAAATAAATATTTAATAAATATATTTATTTTAGGCAAATGAAGGTGCTGTTTGTTCTTCGGACAAAAAAGTAAAAAATTTCAAAAGAAAACGGGAGCAGACAGAACAACAAGAATTCTTGAAGGCTTGTACAACAGCTTTGGGTGCTAAGACTACAAATGGAGAGGACCAATATGATTGTTTCGGCAAATATATAGGGCAAAAAATGAAAACAATTAAATCAGAGGAACAACGACTTTTTGCAGAAGGACTAATCATGCAGACAATGCAAAAAGCAGCTTCAAATAAATTAAGTGAGTCCTCCATAATTGTAGAAAATGCTGCCAAGAACTTCATTTGTGTAACACCGTTCCCTTAAAAACCCCAAGATTTTTTAACTTTTTAAGTTAGATATGCATTTATAAATTTATGTAATAAAACCCAAATTTTTATCAATATTTTTAAAATACTTTTATTTGAATGTTTTAAAAATCTATTATGCTTTACCATTCCTTATCATGTCATCCTGCCATGGTACTTGTCCTTCATTTAAAAAATTATTCGCATACAATTCATGGTTTTTAATGCTTTTATGATTAGAATTTCTACTTATTTGCAGTGGTACCAAATTGTAAGGATTCTCTTTTCTCCACGCTCCATTTTCACGAATTCCCCGGGTTCTTGGTTCCTCAGAATCAAAAGTGTGCTGTATAACATAGTTTGCATTATTTCTTTTTAAAAAATTATGCAGTACACTTATAGCTGCAACTGCGTACTTAATGTTTTTAACCGAAATGTTCATAGCAGTATGTAAAATTCTGAGCTTAGTTGAAAGTAAGCTAAAAGTGTTTTCAACCACATTGCGCGCTCGTGATAAGCGATAGTTATAAATTCTCTTTTCGTCATTCAAGGTAGCTTGTGCAAATGGCTTCAATAAATTTTTCTGCAAAGAAAATGCTTCGTCTCCTATTAAGGTGAAGTTCAGATTTGCTATCGTTTCAACATTTTCCGGGAAGTTTACTGTGCCATCCTCCATTTTATAGTTCAATGAGGAAAGTTGAAATATGCCACCATCCGAATTTCTCTCATTTTTACCAACGTCTATGTAAATAAACTCGTAGTTAGCATTTACAAGAGCAGGAAGAACAATACTATAAAAAATTTTATAGTTGCAGTATGAGGCTCCACTATTAACCGGTGCTGTGATTCGTATATGTTTCCCGTCCAATGCACCGCCACAATTAGGCATATTCCATTGCTCCTGAAATCCTTGAGCTACAGTCTGCCACTCTGCAACTGATTTCGGAAGCTGAAAATAACATGAACGTTCTTGTATAAAATAAACGAAAATTAATAAAATAAAAGCCTTTAGGTATTCTTCTTTGAGAGCTTCGAAAATCGCACGACATGTTTCTGGAACAATCTTTCCCAACGCGTGTGGTGAAATTGCTGTAGAGAATTTGAGACACTCATAAGTTCTGCCTGTTGCTAAAAATCTAAGTGTTGCTATAAGTCTCTCTTGTGCTGGAATACTTTGCCTCATAACTGTATCCTGTTTTCCAATAAGTGGTTTGATTTTGGACAGCAAAATCCCAAAGATTGTTGCGTCCATTCTCAAATAATTGTAAAAGTCATCAGGACTACTGTCCTGTAGTTCCCTTAAGAGCCGAATATCACTAAATCGGTATCTTAATTGTAACCACTTCTTTTGCCACAAACATCTCTTCTTTTTTTTATTCATTTTTTCACTCGCTATACATGAGAGCACAAATAATTGCTGTTTCTTTTTTGTTTGCCATTCCGTATTTAAAATCTTTACTCAAAACGCTGAAGTTTACTGTCAAATAGGTATATGAGTGTCGTTTCAAACGTCGAAATTTTTGAGATGACAGTACTGGATTGCTCGCACGCAAATCCCATCGTGTATGGCTAGCTAATGTTTATTAGCGACAGGTCGATAATTTGAAATATGGCGTTTTTTGCCTTTCTTTGTTATCGAGATCGGATATATATGGTATATATGGGTCGACCTAATTACTGTCGGAAAAAAGCTATCGTTTGGTCGCTGGACTTAATATTTACTATCCGAGTAGAGTGCCCCTAGGATATATATCTTGTCCAGCGATTTAGAAATTAGCTCTAGGACTTCCTATAAAAAAAGCCTTCTCCAAATTCTAGAGAAACTTTTTCTCCAATAAACATGCATTGTTTTCTATCGACAGTGCTGAAAAAGTGTAGCCTACTAATGCACTCAAATGGCAATTCTGAAAGTACTCTTCAGAAATTAGATAGATAGGTAGTCTACTGAAGTTAATTAAATGAAAAATTAATTAAAGTTAATCATTTGAAATTATTTCAGTTTACTTGAATAGAAAAACTGTTAAGTATGTAAACAAATAATAATGACAAAAATAAATAATAAAATAAATTAGTCTTGGGTCCATCACACTCGATGATCTTGTAAATCCAAGAACAAATTTCGGAAAGTTTTGCTGGAGCCTTTTCTCTGAATACTATAGATGGAAGGAGATTCCATTTACGGATCGCCTGAACAAAGTAAGAATGTTAACAGTACCCGGAAGTATCCCTTGGAGTAAGAAGTTGAAAGTGACTGGTTGAGCGCAAGAATTGGACTCTTTCATAGAGATATCCTGAATATTTATCAGATATTAGTCTGTTAAGAAAAGAAATTCACCACAGGCCAGATAATTTTCTATGATAGTACCGAGAAGGGATGGCACGTATGCAGATATGTGATTATTACGGGGAATCTTGTGTGTACAATATCGTTATATAGGATGTCCCAGACAATATCCTTACGGAATATAAAAGGGTACGTAACAGAGTTACATCCATGATTCGAATATTTAAGCGCTCTTTTTTTAGTTCAAAGCTTGATACGTATCTACACTGCTAAAAAGTTGTGGAAAATCATCCAGAGTCTAGGCGTACATGGTCGTGAACCTGTCAACATAAATACAGACCTAAACACTCTAAACCAGGTAATGTAGGTAATGCTTCAAGTTCATTGAGCTCTGCAACAACTGGTAACATTGGCGATGCTGTGGAAGATTTTGCCTTTACATGTGTGGATGGCGCTGAGGTTCTTTCAGTGATATTCTCTATTAAATCCACAGGTCCTGGTCCAGACTCACTTTCACCTGTTTTTGTAAAAGTGCTCGCTCCATACATATTGATACCACTTGTTCATATCTATAATTTTTGCTTAACCACGTCCCAATTTCCAACTCAGTGGAAGAAAGCACTTGTAACACCTATTCCTAAAATGACCTCTGCATCCAATCCCAGCGACTTTAGACCAATTAGCATGCTTAGTTTCCTTGCTAAAGTTTTAGGAAAAATTATGGCCCAACAAATCATCAAATTTATTAACGGGAAGGGGACTTGGACAATGTGGCAGTCTGGTTATCGACATGGGCATAGTTGCGAGACTGCATTTCTAAGGGTATCTACAGATATTTGTGAAGCTCTCGATAAAGACCAGATGACAGTACTTGTTCTTCTTGATTTTACCAAGGCATTTGATTCCATAGACCACCCAAGACTGCTTTCAAAGTTGAAAAATCAATTGTGCTTTTCATCCTCCGCCATTCAGCTTGTTGCTGATAATTTACGCAATCGATCACAGATGGTAAATGTAAAAGATGTTTGTTTTGATCTTATATATTTTCGCTCTGGTGTTCCACAAGGTTCCATTATTGGCCCTCTACTTTTCACCATATATTTAAATGATTTACCGAATGTTGTTACTAATTCCTCTATTCACTTTACGCGGATGACGTCCAGATCTATTTGAGTAGACCAATAGGTTTGATGGGGGATTTTATTTGTCGTATTAATGAAGATCTTCGTAGCATATATGACTGGTCACTGCTGAATCAGCTTTCGTTAAATCTAACTAAGGCGCACTGCCTAGCTATATATAGGAGCCGGATTGATAAATCGGAGCTCCCTCCTGTTTTATTAAATAGTTCCGTTCTCGAGTACGTTGACTGCGTCAGGAATCTTGGAGTTTATTTCAGTGCTCTTTTCAAACGCTGCAGTCACATTTCAAATTTAATAGGGTAAATCTATGGCACTTACGACAAGTTTAGATAACATCTGCTTGCCTTTCTGTGGGCATGCGCTTAAAGTTGACTAAAACGCTACCTGATGCTCGGTGCCAGAGAAAGTTAGATGTTGCTTTCAATGATGCAATACGCTATATTTATAGACTTCCTTGGAATGCTCATGTATCTCAGTATGTATTGTCACTGCTGGACACTCCTCTAAAATAAAAATGTATTTAGGCCGCCGTGAACTCATTCTTCTGCACAAACTGATATATAGCAAGCTTCCGGAGTATTTGTATGAGAGATTGCATTTCTTGCATTAGGGAAGGGGTTGTCAGCTTCTAGCCCCTCGGTGTTCCTCTCAATACGGTGAGCGCTCTTACTTTGTTCTGGCAATACGAAAGTGGAACTTTCTTCCTGCTAATATGCAGCGAACGGGCTTTATCAAGCATTTTTCTTCATTGTAGAAAGATTTAAATTTTTAGGAGCATAAATGGCACGTACTTTTTACTTTTTATAGTTAGTTAGTTTTGTTGTTTAACTTATTTATTTTATCAGTTATTTCTTGTCAGGTTAGGTTTAATTTTTTTTTATTCGTTTTATTATTTCCATTAACTTTAATCTACATTTTTTTGTTTCGCTTTTATTTATTATTTTTTCCTTTATGGTTGTATGTTTCGGTTTGTTTTTATACATTCGTATATATATATATTTTTTACAACTTTTTTTACATTAATTTATTTTATTATTTTATTTATTTGATTATTACTTTTTCTTACTTTTCATTAATACTTATTTCGTTACCTTAATGCGTTTTAGTTAGGTTTTTATTTTGAACCAGTAACCATTGCATAAAATTAGAAGTGCAGACAAAAGATGAATGACAGCACAGGGGAGGGGCAAAATGTCACCCTACCGAGTTATAGGGTGATTAGTAAAATATGCTCTTTTTTCAGTAAACACCCTATATCTTGAAAAGTACAGGGTCTATTTGCAGAACAATGGGGTTTTTCCTATGAATGTTAAATCACCCCCGTATACTTACCCATTTCAGAGTAATGACGCTTCAAATTCATAATTTCGGTTTGTAAGATTTATTTTTTTATTTTTCCGTTATTTTTTTAAAAACACCCCCACTAACACACGTTTTTGTTATACAATTTCGATAGCCCGGAGACTCCTCTTCAACCTATTACACTTGTGTTCTTCTATCTGTGACAGTTAAGTTCTGAGCTTTTAACTTATTTCGGTAATAGGTAATTTTCTACCTTACTAGCTGAAAACACGTCATTTTGTAAAAACATTGTCTAATTTTGGTATGATCTGAAAAGGTAATGAGCTAATAACTGTTTAACAGCTACGGTTAGCACATAGGGTGTAATAGGTCATATCAAAGAGGGGACTCTGCGCTTTCTAAATTGTGTAACAAAAACGTATGTTGGGGGGAGGGTATTTGAACAGAAATTTTGAATTTGAAGCATCATAACTCTGGAGTGGGGAGGGGTACAGGGGTGGTACAATATTCGTAGGAAAAACCTTAAGGTTCTGCAAACAATGTCGTCCTAAAATATAACATATGTCCTGTATTTTTCAAGCTACAAGGTTTTTAAGAGCATATTTTCCTAATCACCCTGTAACTCGATAGGGTCACATTTTGCCCCCCCCCCCCATTTCTGTCATAAATTTGTTTACTTACTTCGACGAGAGGAATCATTTAGCAAAATATAGTCATATTAGTCTGGGACACCCTGTTAGTTATACTACTAAAAGACTTCTGTGACTCATCGAATCAGACTTGGAAAACAAGAGACTACAGTATATAAAATGAGATACTATGAAGGATCGTGCTAATTTAAGGCGGATATCCGTTGACAAACAGCTGGAGATTTTCTACAATTGTCTCAGTCTACCATATATTTACTTTAAAATTTGTTTTAGCCAAATTTTGTATTCATAAGATTTTCACAAAGTCTACATACTCAAACGCGCGGTTATTTAATATAACATGCGGGTGGCCAGATTTTGCTATGCACACCTATATATTGCTATACATTTAAACTTAGAGGGGCTTAGTGCTCCTCAGTCCATTAATCAATGACCACGCCTATATATTCTGAGGGTTCAGATTTATCCCACTTACATAATCGTCCATTATAACCCAATTGGATGGCTCCGATTTAGTTACACATCTCCCGCATTAATGTGAATGGACGCATTAGTTACTATAGTACTTGATAAATTATTAATGAAGGTGGTCCTCATATATACCCTTGAGGGACATTTAAGTACAGCAAGCGTGGATTAGAGAAGGTTCTTTCCTTTTATAACTTGAACAAAATTGCATAAGAAGTTCCGTATTATCTTTACAGCCGAAGGCAAGAAATTAAATCTGTGAAAAAGCTGATACATTGGAGCTGAATGATTTACAGGATCAAGAGCTTTACTGAAATCAAGCAAAATTTAGTTAAATAGCTCTTGTCAGGGGGGGCCTTACAAATTTCTGTCGTGACTTCTAATATTACTGTTTAATAGCTGTATCCAGCACGAAAGTCCAGGGCCGCCTTTAGTAGAGGCCCATTATATTTTGAGATATGGGGCTCTCTAACAAAAATTATTTTCTAAGCTACTTTGGGCTATCAATAGGAATAATAACTTAAAATACAATTCCAAACACAACACGAATGCGAGTGAACTAATTTTTAGTTCCGAGAAGAAAGTTAACGTAAAGTGGTGCTAAGGAGAATCCCCGTCCGAATGTCGTATTTAAGGGAAAATTAAATTCTCGATCATGGAAGTCAATTTAGTCGTTTTGTAATCAAATGATTTAGGGGAATTTAATTTTATTTATTTATTTTATTCTTTTATATGTGGCATTGTACAAAAAGACATAAAATCTTATTTTAGTACAAGATTAATAGGTATAAATATTATCCAAAAACTTATATTACAAACAACTAGAATAATAAGAATTTAATTAATTAATTAGAACTATGATGATGCAAAACAGAAAGAAAATGAAACTTATACTTATTTACAATGCAAACTTGAAACTAGACTGATTTCAAGTGCTCGAGAACTTTGCATTTAAAATTACCAAACATACCTGACTCAAAGAACAATCTCAAATTTATTGGCAGAGAATTCCAAATAATAATGGACTGGATGAAGAACTGACGCTTAGATATTAGAAAATTATGTCTAGGCACTATTAAAGTAGTAATTCGTCCTGATCTCGCAATCGGAAGTATATTATACAAGTAGCTGGTGTTCCGGACTTAAGAGTCCCAGCCAATAAAATAACAGCGCGATATATGAAATAGACCATAAGGCTGTAACCAAGCATAGAGTTGGCGTAAGGAGAGACATGGTCAAATCGACGGAGACCAAAAACATACCTTATATAACGTTGAATGCAGTATTTAGCTTTCGAATGGACCCATAGTCAAGAGAAGCAATTATTTCGCACCCATACGTACAAAGAGTGACGAGAAGCGTCCTGACCAGCTTTAAACGTTTTCGCTGGAGTAAAATTACTAATTGCCCAGTTGGCCCAAGTTACAAACGGAATCAACAATTGGAATTTGCGTTCCATTGATTACGACAGGTGAGAAATGAGAAGTATCTAAAATTGTTTTGTATATAATTAAGCATTTAGTTTTGGTAGGGTTCAAGTGTAGCATGTTGTCAATGGTCCACAAATAAATAGAATGGAGATCATCATTTATACAAGAAACACCATCTTCAGCTAATCCAATTGGTCTTGAGATGTACAATTGAACATCATCAGCATAAAGGTGCAGTTTGCTGTACTTAACACAATGAAATAAATCATTGATGAAAAGAGAGAACAACAAAGGACCCAAGATGGATCCTTGGGGTACTCCTGAAGATACCAAGTGAAAAGAGGAATTTAAATTAATTTTTTTATAAGCTTAGTTAAGCAGAGTTGCAGTATTTTGTTAACATGAGCCAATAGTATGATACAAAAATAATAAGGTATGGCCGATTCGAGAGGAATTTATTGTGTTGCTACGTCATGAGGTGACAATGACATTTCGTGTGAATTTATTTTGAGTGTTTTGTATTTTATTGACTGAAATACGTTTTGAATATGTTAAAATATTTCATAAAACATTAGTTTCTTCGTTTAAATCACTTCAGGAAAAGTTATTATGTGCTAGTTGGAAAGCGAAGAAATTTGCAAATAGAAAATTTTTTCCACTTTAATAAGGACGATTGAAATTGAGACGAACAAATTTGTGACAATTGTCACCAAATGAGGCAAATGTATCATGGACCAATTTATAAAAAAAATTTCCTCTGGTTATTAAATTAGCCTTTGGCTACTGAAAGTAAACCATAAATGAAGGCAGGAAATTATAAAAATACTGTGGCTGTAAACACTGAAACTAAACAGGGTGTTTCAACCATGGTGGTCCATAGGGCAGGAGATGATCGTACTCACCGAGGCAAACAAAAAATGTGTGGCAGGGGAGAGGGGGCATATAAACCGTATCAGAGCTACAGGTTGATTAAGAAAATAAGCTAGTTTTCACAAAACACCGCATATCTTAAAAAATACAGAGTGTACGGTCACCGTCAAGAGCTTATTGTATATCTGTAAACAAAGTAAAAATCAAAGTAAGAAAACGTAAGAAAATCCGAAATTTTACTTTATACCGCCATAATTCCCCCTCCAGGGGCTGGATGAGTAGTCGTTGCAGAAGCCATAAAACTCTGCATACAATAATCTCTTGACGGTGACCGTGACCGGTGACCCCCCCCGCGACATAATGTCTTGTTTATCTAGTTGAATACTATCAGCTCCTGCCCTCTGAAGCACCATGGCGGAAACACCCCAATGACAATGACTTCTTATTTATAATATCACTTTGTATGAAAATTTGTTCTCATGTATAGAATTTCGAATAAATCCCATGATCTAATTTTAGCAACTAAATTCTAACAGCTAAACTAACGCGCAATAGGTCACTTTACTGGTTGCATAATTGGTCATCGGTTAGTCTACTATCTTAGCGGGTGGGTGCTCTATGGATTGTGGGACCCTGGGGTCATGCGTCAGAATGGAACTACAAAAGCTACATTCCTAAACCATTAATAAGTCATTATTAGCTACAACCGCTTTTACTTGCTGGTACTTGATTGTTTCCATTACTTTTGGTAAAAAAAACTATTATGCTTATAGAATGGAAATCACACAGCTCCAAACGAGATGATTACGTTAGAATTGAAACAACTAAAGATTTTCTCCATTGAGTTGGATACTGAGAAAAAGAAAGACAGAAATTTTTAAGATGCACCAGCGGACGCGAGATGTGGAGACCTGTTAATTTGAGGATATTCGGTGGTACACCATCGAGATCATATTCAACCGCAGCTCAACCCTATCATGTCTCAAGTAATTAGTTTTTATAATAATGTACCTATTTAGTAAATCTGATGTCTTTCCTATTGCCATAAATAGTTTTACACTTTTAAAGTCCAATAATTTATCTAATCTTGGGCCAGCAGATCAAATTAAGTGTTCACATAAGTAAGAAACTCATATGGATATGCTCTATGCTGCTCTTCGTAAATATATTATCCAGCATTATGCGGCTAAAATTATTAAAGGCGTTAATTTTACCCCCTACTTCACTTTTGGGAGGTTGCACCTTGTGTATGAAGTGTATGGTAATCAATGAATTGAATTGAATTTAATTGATTTCACTTTATGTAATAAAGTAAATAATTTCCAAATACTTAAGATTCCATTACTAACGTAAGAGTATGTCGCTCAATTTTATTACGACTTTTTATTTTTATGCTCCCATTACATAATGCTTCCATTCATTCTATATCTACTCGTAAAACATTGCACGTAAATAACTGGCATTTTTAACGTTCTAATTAACATTCCATTCATGAAACAAACCTTATTTTTAGCTCGCATATACGCTGTATGATTAGCAAGTGTCATATTCACATTTCCTAAGCTCGAGATCGCATTAAACTCCACTAAAAAATATTTTTTTTTCCCCAGGTAATTCAAAAAAGCATGTAATTAAAATGTGAAAATGCATGCTGCGCACAAGGCTACTCACCAATTGTCTGAATGCAATTTGCTGTGCAATTTCTAGAATTAATTTTGAGATTAAGAGTCAGCCTGGCCCAGTTGATGTTGGCAAATCCTTACGTTTTATGCTGCGGTTGATCTTCTGGGCAGATATTGAACTTATCTACAAGCAAATGAAGATGATTACCATTTCGGTCGGTCTGATAGTCTTTCCATTAGAAGCAATTATTCACACGATGACCATTCGTCACTGCACTTGACCTTCTTTGATCGTGTGATGTAACAATCCATAAATTTTAAGAGGGTTACTTCATTCTGGGCTCTATTCAATTTGAATTTTTATGCTGCACAGAAACAGAGAAGATAGACAGTGTAAGGTCAAATGAATCCAGTCGAAACGATGAATCGTAAAGTGTCGAAAGTAAAGTGCTAGCTATACCACATCCGACTGCATTAATGTTTAGATTAAAGGGGGTATATATGAGGATAGAACAATTAATTTTGCGGACTGTGCTAATGAGTAGTGCTAGATAAAAGAGAATGATTTTGCAGAACTCTTGGGTATGCATAATTTTTTCGAGTATTTGAATTAAAAGTGTACATAGATTTTTGTGATTTTGGGTTTCACAATTTGTAAATCTTCTTTAGGTGCAATACCTACTCATTAATTTGTTATGAAGAGAAAAAATCTAGTGTGTGATGCGATTGGTTGTCTGAGAGGTTTATGATAGGAAAAACATATACTAGTATGCCACCGTTATCTGCTGTGATAGTTCGTATTCAATTAGCTTCGAATACAACAAATATTTGAAAAGACGCGACACTCTGTCTTAAATTTAATTAATCTGAAATTAAACTCTTACATATGATAATATCAATAACTTTTATATCGTCCTGGTAATTGTCTTCACAATAGTATGTCCTTTTGCAGCTTATCTCAATGACCAATATAACAAAAATTAGGGAACTCTCAATTTGGTATTATCGAATGTACTTAGTGAAAATATTTGTGTTCAAAAATCTCCAACACCACTGAGTCGTGTTGATACCTACCACCCTCCTGTAGACTTAAATTTTTAACCTCAAATAAAATTCAGTACGTTGACCAGTGTAAAATTAGCACGACAAATTTTAATTTAGCTAACACAAGCTCGCTGTAGTGAAACGTTTAATGAATATACTTTTCATCATTTAGTCGGTGTTAGTATTAGTATGCCGGATTAAATGGCATGCAACATAGAACAAAAACTCAAAATTAAAAGAAAATTAAATAGAACGAAAAAGATTAAATATTATATAAACGTTTTTTAAAAACATGCTTACCAATGTCAACAATAAAATGCTCAGCTAAAGGTTCATACATCCCAAAGTTAGACCTAGAGGAGTTAATATGCAACAGAGGAAGGCTTCTCAAATTGTGCCTACTATCAAGGAAAGAGATTTTGTCAAGTGGCAACGGAGAATTAACATTATCGTTTTGCCAGCGCGTGCATATTTAAAAGCGTCAATCCATCCTCATAGGGTGGAAGATTCGAACAATTATTCCAGGGTAGGTGCCTAAGAGAAAAGTGTGGAAAGTTCTGCTGAATAGACTCGATACGGTCGATATTTGTACGGTGAAAAAGAGAGTAGACCTAGCTAGCGTATTCAAGGAGTGGTCTCAGGAAGCAAGTGTACTAACGCAATGCTATGGTGGGATTCGAGAGCTCTTGGGACCAACATTTTATAAAACCCAGCATAGAACTACTCTTTAATACGATATAGTTTCTCCCACATAAACATAAACAAATTCAATCTTTGGTCACATGTCACAGACAGAGCCCACACCACGAATCGAAGAATAGAGATCACATAATAATAGGTGATTGGTTGCTGATTTCTGTGGAAAGTCATAACCTCACATTTGTTGATATTGAGTACCAAATTATTACATTTAGACCAATCGTAAAATTTGCGAAGTTCATCACAATCGTGAACAGATTTAATCTGAGCTAAAAGCTTGATGTCGTCAGCATAAATCAAGACTTTCCACTGTCTCAAAACAGAGACAAATGTCGCCAATAGATAGAATAAAGAACAACGGTCCCAAATGACTCCCTTGTGGTACGCCAGACGAAGCCTTCATGGCTCTACAGATAGAATGCCGGAAATAGATTTGGTATGTTCTGTAACCTAAAAAAGACTCCGTCCATTTAAGAAATATTCTGAAAAACCCATACTTTTCCATTTTAACCAATACCACGGAGTTAGATAACTTTTCGGACGATAAAGTAATCTGTTTTAGAAATTTCATTTTTACTACCTTTTTTGTGGATAGGTATGATAAAAGAATTTTTCCGTAGCTGGAAAATAATTGTCAGCGAAGCTGCCAGGGCAAGGCAGCCGGACGTAAAGACGGGTGGAGGGATTTCATCAGGATTAGCTATGAAATCATTTGGGAGCCCATTAATATGATCAAGAATATCCTCTTGTACAATTGTAGGCATAGTGAATAAAACGTTATGAGAATCGTTCAAGTTGAAGTTATTATTTCGAGGTTGCAAATTTGACAAGGAAAATGCATTCTCAAAAAAACATATTGCAAATCTCAGACGGATTATCACTAGCAGAAGCCTTAATCATTGTAATGAGATCTTCGTTCCGAAATTAACTAATTGTTCTACCAAGTTTCCTAATTGGGTTTCGCCGTAATTATCGTGTATCATTGAAATTGAAAGGGAAGTATAAAAAAATGTGTATTCACACTAGAAATACAGAGGTTCATAAGACTTTTTACTATTTTCGCAAAATGACTAAGATGCTATTAAGTAAATGAAATTTATATTGTGGATATAAACAGATAGCCGTTCAGAATAGCCTAAACCGATTCTGGAACTTTGTTAAGGGTAAGAAAGCGATTAAATCGTTTCTCAAATGCACGAGATATGGTAAATATATCAAGTCGTCCTGACAGGGGCGGATCCAGGATTCCTGTGAGGGGAGGGCGGGGTGGGAAGGGGACGCAGCTTGGGTTTAAAAACGCTATAAGCTGGAAACAGATCAAAAGTTCGAAGTCACTCGCCACCACTCGTAAATATCAAATGCACAAAATTTGTCATTTAAAAGATTCAAGTCGACCAGATAAGCTGTACCACTCTCGTAAATCAAACGAGGTGTTAAATTATTTATTTTGTTTCGGTTTGTAAATGGTGGTATTGGAAAGCTTCCCAATCATCCATTTTAGTTAGTAAAAATAGGAAACACATTTTGTTCAAATTGATGAAATAATCATGATTAGTAACTTTACAAAATGCAGCTTAAGCTCAGTCGATACCCAGATTTTATAATTCAAAGCACAGCATGGCGGAAGGTGATATGGAAAGGAATTAGGGAACATGAGGAGAGCTACAGACGTGCTAATGTATGTCACCTTTAAACTTTTGCAGATTGTATGTCGGAGTAAAGACAGAAAATGGTAGACTCTTCCACATTCGCAGAGTTCGAGATAAAAAGCATCACGGAATTTTACTGTATGCCCGAAAGTAATTTGATGGGAAAAAGGATGTGTGCAGGAATTAATCTACACGAGATCAGACTAGATAGTTGATCAGAAAATTGATCATGCATGTAACGATAAAGGAACGACAGGCATCCAACATTGCGGCGGTACTCGAGTGAGTCGATATGACAAGTTACTGCCAAATCTCCAATGAGCTTAAAGGCTCTTTTTTGTACAATAACCAATGAAGGTAAGATTGTGCGACCAGCCCCGGCGCAGATTTGGAAATTATATTAAATTCTAAGTCTGGTGTAGGACTTGTAGAGGAGCTCAGAAATCCTACACATTTCGATGCTTCTTTTGCAGCAGAAACGTCCAGCTTAGCTTACAGGAAATATTAATGCCAAGAATCTAAAAACACAGTGTATCGTAAATCAGTGCTCCATCAAAAGAAATGGTAGTGGAAAGTTATGATATTGCTTCAGAGAGATGAGACAGCTTTGGGACTTAGATGCCTTGAATTCGACTCGAATGACTTCAATAATTGGGTCGATAATTGAGGGATCGCTACCTTCTTATTTCTTGGGAATAGGCTTATCGTAAGCTAGTTTCCAACCAGTTGGAAATTTTTCTGTCGAATAAGACAAGTGCAATAGTTTGCGCAAAGGTTTAGCCAAGGATAAGGCACAGCTTTTAGTTAACAGTGGTGAGAAACTATAAGGACCTACGGCTTTGGAGACGTTGATCCTCTTAAGGACCTTGACCGCATCTCTCTTACGTATTTGTATTGGCTCTTATATAGAGAATATGAAGCGAATCTACCAGTCAAAATATTAGCTTGATCCAGGGAGTCAACAACCATTGTTAAGTAGTGAAGGTATAGAGGAATTGCTGAAGTTGTTCTTGATAGTTTTGACCAGGGACCAGAAACCTTTGCTATCTTTGCGGCTTTCCAAGATTCTCTGTTTAACATTATGATTAAAAGGAAATTTTTCTTTCCGGATAATGGTCTTGCAGGGGTTCTGTTTAGTCTTGTAGACTGGTTTCAATTCTGGACTTGAATGCAACTAATATGCGCGAAAAGCAGAGTCTTTCGCTTTTATTACTTGGTTGCACTTATATCGTTAAAACAAGAGCGATTTTGTTGAGATCTGCTGTAAGAATAAGTCGTAATGTGCATTGTTCAACATCCTTCGAAGAAAAACAGACTGACGAATAAATTTCTCTAAGATACTAATTGAGAATTTCCTAATCAGCATTTAGATTTTTTTTATTTTACGTTTTAGCTAAATATTCTGCTATTACATTTTACGAAATAATAAAATTTTTTCCCAAAATAAATGTCTTGCTTTACATGTAATAACTTAATACAACAATACACAATGATTTATTTGCTGTTGTGTAGTTTCGTTGAATTCTCCAATTACGAGTTGTAATTGTTTCTTTAAAAATTTGTTTTGAACCGCCGATAATATTCTTTACAGCGAAGACTCATCAACGAAACTTTGGGAGCTGTGCTCAATTGCAACAGATCTCCCATCGGCTTTATCCGAATAAGCTCTGCTTCAAATTGAACCTTTCCCAGAAAATTTTAAGTTTTTTTTACAAAAAGTTCAGAAGAACAATTCAGAAATCTACTGCAATTTCATAGGGCGCGCGCTGGGCGCACCCCTTAGATGGATCCGCCACTGCCTCCTGATACTATTGTAATAAGCTCTCCAAAAATCGGTACCTAATACTTCGCTGTATGATAACTCTACACCGAATAATTTCAATGGGTACATCTAAATATTTGTATTAGTACTGTCTCTCAATGGGATGTTGAACGTGTTATTGATAGCTTGGATAATAATAACAGAGCTAAGTAGCCCAGATGGAAGGCCTAATTTATTTGGCATAAAATGCTCAGCAGACCTCTCTGTTCATATAGCTAACCTGTTCAATATGTCCATTAGAGAAAAAACTTTTCCTAAAAAAGCACAGCAAAAAGCTACTTGTATTCTAAAATTTTAAAGAGATGTTTTATAACACCAATTCATAAAACAGGTGATTTTAATTTAGTAACCAATTGCTGTCCCATAACTATTTCAAGCAGTTTGGCGTTGATATTTGAGAAAATTATGCATGGACAGCAAAGAAGAGTTTTGATTAGTTACCACTATGGTTTCATTCCCGGGGCGTTCGACCATTAATAATTTGGCTCTATTTACGGATATCACTGAAACAGCTTTGATTGTAACCACACTGATTTTACTAAAGAATTTGATAAAGTTAAACATAAAAGAGATCCTTGGGAGTTTACGAGGATGTTATTAAATGAATACTTTTCTACCTAAGCGAAAGAGACAGTTTCGTTGCCTTGAATGACTGTCAATAATAGGCTATTCCTTTTAAACAACTTTTGGGTGTGCCTTAGGGTATAGTTCTTGGTCCGTTCATATTACCAATAAATATATTGTTACGAGCGTGGCCTTGGTTCGTTATTTTAAACACAATATTTCAGATATAATTCAAAAGTTCTTTCTTTATTTAACTTTACTGTTTACTCTCACAATTCACAAACAATTATCAAATCAACTCTTTAGTTATCGCTAGTACTGTACTTCAAATAATCACAATCCAAATAGTTTACTTCGTTCACTTCGCTGTCTGAAATAAGACTCCCCTCCAGGATGTGAGTGGCGCCGTATTTATACTCTACAAATTATACTACAACCTTACAGAATATTCCGTTTTCCGAACCCAAGGTTTACTAAGATGTCACTAGCCTAAAGTTGCTTCCATTGCCAACAGATGTCGCTTGTGTATCTTTGTGGCACGGAACAGTATATTAATTATTGGTGCGATGAAACTTCCTATCTCTTAAACATTTATATTCTTTCGTAGAAAACGAGAAAGACTTCAATTTGATTATTTAATAAACGATACCGCATTATTTCTGGTGCATGAAATTAAGAATCTTGGAATTATGAGTATTATTCATGATAAATTATTATTTCCTTCCCATGTTAATTTTATAACGGCTAGAGTTTTGAAGGTGTTAAGGTTTTTATCTAGATCTTCGAAATCGTTCAATTTTACTCATTCTCATATCTTTAACTCCCTAGTAAGAAGCATAATGAAATATGTTTCACTAGTGTGGAATCCTTTTTTTCCACATACCTATATAAATTAATTAGAGCTGACATTAAGGTGTTTTAAAGGGTATCCTCAGTGACTAAATAGTTTTGCCATGATTTCTCTACAAAACAGCTTATTATAGATGAAACTTTTTTGTATAAGATGGCAATAAAAATGGTGAACCATTAATATCGAAGTAGTCTCGTAATATTCTTATTTTTAATCTTCCTTTCGCCAGAACTGATTTCAGAAATAAATCACCAATTCTCCGAATCGAAAGATATCATAATAGTTTCTTCATTAATGCGGACTTATTTAATAGTAGAAGCCTCTCTGGTATTAAGTAATTAACTCTACTTGATATTGCGTCCAACAATTTATCTCCGACCTAAGTATTACTCTTATATCGTCTTTTTATAATTTTACGGTTGTTATTGTTGTACATCTTCTTTTTGTCACTTATTGTTGAATTAACTTTCACGCTACTTGGATTTTCCTTTATTTCCTTATAATAATCATCTTTCTTCATCTTCTGTTTCTATTATTCCTACTTTTATTAGTATCTATATTATTATTTAATATTATTTTCTACTAGTTACCTGTAGAATTCTTTGCATTTCAAATTGCCAATCTGAATTTCTTATTTTTTACAAACCAACAACTTAAGTTATCGTCCGAACTCCTAAATAAATAAAATAAAAAAGTAAAATGAAAAATTTTCTTTTCTTTTACTCTTACCGTGTATTTTTTTGGGTTATTTGGAAAGTAAGTTTTTTTTTTGTGAAAGCGTAGAACGATTTTCTTATAGTGTGGGTATATCTATTTTATTGAATTATATACATATTCCACATTTTGGTCCAATACCTTTTTCAATCTTTCTGGCAGTAGCATGATTCAAGTTATGAAAGTCTATAATTAAACCTCCAGCTCTAAGGACCAAAGTTCGGTAAATGTACCGAAAAGGTTACTAATGCTTACCGCTTTTGGGAGCGTAAAAATTCAAAGAGTAATACAAAGTCGTAAGTCTTAATTAACAGCTCTAACTTTATTAAAAATCAACAATCTTATTTAGGGCCGGTTTCACAGTTCGAGTTTAAACTAAGGATTAGTTAAGCTCCGTTCGTAGTTTAAACTGAGTTTAAACCAAAATGAGTTTCACAGCGATCGACCTTTTTTAATATGGCAGCACTATGGAATTGTGAACTAACAAGCTATTTTCTGTACAATTGTGAACTAGCAAGCTATTGTGAGTCATTTACTGTCAAAATGTTGCCGGCCAAATCGTTGTGACAAAAAAATTAATTAATTAAACCTACGAAAGTGAAAAAAATAAAATAAAAAATAAAATAAATTAATTAAACCAAAGAAAATGAGTAAAGAATCTTTGAAACGCACGACGAACTTTTCATCAAGAGAAACAACATCATTAATGAAATTGGTTGAAAGGCATGAAAAGATCATCGAATGTAAAAGGACTGACAGAGTGCGCGCAGATGAGAAACTGAATAAATGGAGGGAAATAGAGCAACATTTCAACTGTGAAAGTGATGTACTTTTGATGTACTAAAAAGAAAGTACGAAAATTAGAAAAAAAAGGCTAAACAAAATTTTGCTCAAGGTAAGAGGCAAATGTATGGTACAGGGGGTGGGCCCCCCGAAAATAGTACAGTCAGAGACATTAACATGAAAGCCAAAGAAGTGATAGCACCGCCCCTATCTATGACTGTGATGCCATTGAAGTCATGTTCTATGTGGATGATATAATAGAAGAAGAGGAACCAGAAAAATCAAATTCAGACGAGGTTTGCGATTCTGGTAAAGGTAATATTCTTTATATTCACTATTATTTTTGTTTATCATATTAAATATTTTATTCTTAGGCGAAATGTCAAAGATTGGGAGAAGTATGTTCCTTCGATGTTGAAAGCGCAGTGCTCCAAAGAGCTGAGAATACAAAATACTACAAGGAAAAGCAAGACACAAAAGAGAGAAATAAATGGAGCGAAGTAGCTGATGCCAAACTTCGGTTGGCTGAAGAAAGCATAGTGTGCCTTAAGGAGAAGCATAACCTGGAACTTAAAATTTAAAAAAAAGAACATTCAGAAAAAATAAATATGATGAGGGAAGAGCACGAATTAAAAATTCAAATTTTGAAATCCCAATTAGATATAAATAACAAGCAATTAGCTAAATAATGTTTATGTAATTCTGTTAATTATTTGAAATTGGTGCTTAAAATAATCATCTATGAGTACACTTCCCGTGATATTATTGGAATTGGCACTCTCACGATTACGGGGAATACCAAATACAAAGTTAACTGCATCATCTAATTCTTGTGATAGAAGTGGTAATTCTGTTTCTCCGCGTGCGCAGAAAAGTTATGCAGTACTGCTGTAGCTACAATAATACCTTGAACTGTGCGAAGACCAAACGCATTTCTACTGACAGAATTGGAAACCTTTTTTTTCACACACCGTAGCTTCTTTCTACACAATTCCTTGTCCGAATAAGAGATTCGTTATATAAATGCTCCTCCGGTGTTCTAACACTCAACAACGGGTCATCACGAAATTTTTATTTTGATATCCGCTATCAGCAACAATGAAGCTGTCATTAAATTCTCCGCTTTCTAATCGAGCATGTATCCTGGAGTTGTTAAAAATTGTGGAATCATGAGTTGATCCAGGCCACCTTGCAACAATATCCAAATTGTAAGATCAGAGTCGCAGATGGTTTGAACATTTATTGAAAAAAATCCTTTTCTATTCCGGAAAATCTCAGCGTTTTGACCTCCTACAGATTAAATGCGATTAAATTAAATCAAAATAAAATAAAATATAGCGCCACAAAAATCGCCCGCTGTAATGAACATACACCCGTAGCATACAGCCTGAGTGTGAGGAGAAGCATTTTTTCAAGGGATAGCATACTATTACTGCAATAAAAGATGACATACTTTTCGTATTTCATGATTATATTCATCAAAGCTTACCAATCAGTTTTAAGTGTAATATTTGGTGCTATTAACTCAAGAATTGAATATGCTGATGCCTTACTGAGACGAAATCTTGTTATGAAATCCTTCTCGTCCCACTCATCAAAATGATTTGGTTGATTTCTCATTGTCCTTTGTCGTCTGGATGTTATAGTTAATATGATTGAAATTCCTTCATCGCTAACATCTTCCTGGTCTGAATTCATCACACAAATTGTATATTTACACAAATGTTGCCTAAAAAACCAATCTAATTGATCAAGTGTCAAATCGAAATGTCACCTCATTCACATTTAAAGATAAACTGAGTTAAACGCTGAATTTTGATGGTTTAAACTATGTTTAAACGAGGTTAAACTTACCACTGCAAAACTGTGTTGGAGAGATAAATTGAGTTTAAACCACATCTTAAGTTTAAACTTGAACTACATATTAATTGCTTCCGACTAAAAATGAATTTTGCGCTTTATTTTAGGCAAAGGTTTTTGCTGTAGTTGCATCTTATGCAAAGTGAGTAACTTGCGCTAGTTGCAGCAATATGAAATTATGATCGGTTTATGATGGGCTTAATGCATTTTGTTAATCTGTTGATCATTTAGATAAAAGTTTCTGACAATAGTACAGAATTCGAAAATTATTATAGTTCCAGAACCCTTGAGTGCGTCAGTATAACAGTCTGCTTTTTTGTCGAAATAATTTAATATCTTGCTGACATTGCATTGCTTGCGTTATATATCGAGCTTAGTAACCAATCTGGATCCGAGTTGACCTTTACTATAGCTGTAATATTACTACCTAATATAACTATTCGTAGTCAGACTCGAAGTTTTGGACTAAAAAATGTCCATAAGCTTCAAGCAGTTTATCCATTAAAGCTCTGTACAAGCGATAGGGTTACATAATTATGCTCATCTGTAAGATAATTATTAGAAAAACAATTTTTCATTCTCTTAGATCGCGTCTAAATTATTGCATGTCAGATAACACACCTTATACTAAATGCTTATAACACCTAAGCATTTGTGACATAAATCTGATGTGATCCATAAACACGAACAGAACAAAAGCTTTGATATCTTTCGGGAAAATCAGAGCGGAGCAATAGGCACCTACTGATGATTGGTTTTTAGCCTTGAAACAGCAAACTGGTTTACATAGAATTGTGTAAATTAATTACTGGTCACCGTTCTGCACAATGACACCTTTGCGAAGATCGAATGCAAAAAATTGAAGAGCATCCATTACACTTTAATTATAAACTTTTTTTTTTTTTGCAAAAAATCAAAAACATTTGTTTTCAGAATGTAATACAAAGGCTAATTAATTTTTGTTTGTTCATAATCACTATTTTAGGTTAGGTTGGTAGTCACCTAGTTGGCGCACAGAAACCCATACTTGTAGTATTAAGCTGCGTAAATACCTACTCATATATGTGATTTCAAACTTGTATGCAAAATTTCGTTAGCCGCTCGCGCATATCATAATATGTTTCCATGATAAGGAATATGAAGGAACTCATGATACATAAGGTGAAGCTACACGGCGAGAGACTTTGGCCTCCAGAGACCCCCTTGTATACACTTCGGAGACGCAAAAAATCTCTAAAGAGACCTAGTCTCTAGAGACTTTTTTGGTCTCCGGTTTCCGGTCTCCCGTCGTGTATTTTAAAACAACAGGTCTCCAGGCTCGGGATCCAGTCCCCGAAGTTTCTTTCTTTGTCATCTCCAGGTCTCCGGAGACTATTTGTGTGTTTTGGTCCGTTATAAGTGTAGTTCTACTCAGAAAGGAAAAAGTAAAGTGAGTTTGACAAATTGTTAGAAATTAATTAATACAAGATATAATGGATTTAGGGCGGAAAATTTGTTTTGTCTCTTGCCGTGAAAACATTTCGGAGATATCAGTCTCTGTAAACCGGAGGCTAAAAGTCTCTCACCGCGTATCTTTAGCTTTAAGGGAGCGAGGCGGAATTGCAATGCTGAGAACACCAAAAAACTCAGAAGAATTTATAACGCCCTGCAAATTATTGATAGCGAAAACGATTCTGGAGCTATGGGGTGGGTCTACATTCGAGAGTCTCCAAGGAGATGAAATTAAATCTCTCCAAATATAGAGGAAAAGCCACAAGGTTGTTTCAAGAAAGATTTCGATGAGCAAATGTTAGGAGCCGCTTCAATTCGATTAATATTCAACGCATAGAAAGGAGCCCCAAACTGAACTAGCAGACTCTAAGATTGGTCTCACTAAGGTGCATGAAGAGACTTCGTTATGAGTTTGGTCATTGAACCCTCAACGCACCATTGCCCTTCTTCACAACGAACTAAATATTGACCTCAAAGGAGCCTTTAGCCTTGTCATTTGTCAAGTTGGGTAAAGGAGTTTCTGTCTCCGATTTAGCAACAAGCAAATATGTGGTTTCCAACTGGAAATGCTAAATTATTTTTTTCAGCCATGGTCCGTAAAACAAAATATGCAGTGAATTTATCGATCAGGAAACTAGAATTTTAGGGGGACAAGGGAAGGATAACTACCAACAGAATATTTTTCGCAGCATTGTCATCGATTGCTTTACAGCTGATGAACTTTTGACTTTAGTGCGCTACTTTGAAGACTTGTGATACTTATTTTTATTTTATTTTTATTTTTTCGTTGTGATATTTATTTTGTTGTACTTATATTATTAACTGACTGTGACCTGTGGAGGTCCTCTAACAGAAGTTATTTTCTCAAATACTTTGGATTATCAACATACCTGAGTTATCGACATACCTATGTTAAGGCCTATCACCGTCAATTCCATAGGCTTTAATGTAAATGCGCGGTACAGAAAGGTAACTTTTTGGTTTCTTTTTTAGGTAACTAAACTATCACTGCGGCTTCACGTTTATATCAATGTGCACCCACAGGTAACATTGTTTTCCCCGCTTGACTGCCATTGTGTTTAGGAAATGTTTTAGAGCTTGGAAGTAGCTTACACATCTTTTTTTTTTTTAAATGGCTGCTGCCACGATATTGTGAGAGGATGATATAAATAATGAAATATTAGTACAAGAAGTAAAAACCTGACTACCCCTATACAAAAATTTGAAGGAATACTTGATAGCAATTTAAATATAAAAATGTAGAGAGAAATATCCTTGAAAGTGTTTATAGTTCTTAGAGTTACAGGAAGTCTATCTTTGAGTTCTATTAATGATCGCATATTCGTACTTTGATAAACAGGTCTCAAAATTTGTACATTCAGAGAAATTCTGTTGTAATATTAAAAAACACCATTTTGTCAAGCTTGAGAATATATATTTCGTCCACGTGAAAGAATGTTTGTTAATATTACTAAGCTTTTGTTGAGCAATTATCGTTAAAGAACGAAAATTTGTTGGTACTTACTACATGCTAGATTTTGTTGAAAATAAGGAAATATTTCTTAAAAAAATTCGTTAATATAAAAAAAATATTTTCCCCAGAAAGAAAGAATATTTTCCATTAACAATTAGTATTGAATAAATAATTTTGTGTTGACTAAAAATTTCTTTTGTACGAGAAAAATAACTTCATTACAAATAAAAATTATCTTTTTCAATTTCAAAAAATCGAATTCGTTAAATTACAAAGTTTTTGTCTTGTTTTAAAATAAATTTTGTTAAAGAACGAATTATTTGAATATTCTAAAGAATTTTTTCTTTCTGTGTCAACCATATTCATTCAATCTTCATTACAGTTCGACTATTTGTAATTGACGCTCACGTTTTAGGAGGAACTGTTGCGTTTTTATTGTTTAATAGTGCAAAGTGAAGTATCAGTATGCAGAGGTTTTATTAGTTGATTGAAATAAGGCGAATATATTCCATGTTTTATATAATATTATATAATTGTGCTTTTTGTTATTCGTTAGAGGTTTTTCCGATATAAGGAATAAAGCAAGTGATTTTCAATTTCTAGGGTACGGCAATATTTTTTTCATTTTAGAAGTTCTCCACATAGAGTGTACATTTGCGTTACAGTAATGATGTGTTTTATTTGCAATAAAATATTTTGCAATATAAACGCATTAATTATACAATACAATTATATATTATACAGTTGTACATATCTGCTTCCATAAATAAACGGATAGGTAAGGCTTTGTATTAATTTCCAACAAGTATTATTCTATAACTTTAAGATATTCAATCTGATGCTGAGTATCACGCGTGAGATGCTTAAAATTTGAAGAATTGAATCCTGATGTCATTGACAAACATTGAAAGGGATGTCTAAGCTACAGATGAAATTTTATAAACAACATATCTACCAGCACTGCAGAAATAATAGATAAATGGCCTTATTATAAAAAACCATTTGGACCAAGACTCGTAAATATTAAAGTAAGCATTATATAAAATATTATCATTATCTCCACTACCTTTTCAGATAAACATTGATTATTGTAGTAAATTTATTGAGACCAACCTACTCTATGACACTGGGGGGATTTCAAAAGTAAAATCCTCAACATATTTGATCAACAGGTGAGAGATCAGAGATCAGAGAGAACAGTCGCCACATATTGGAAGACTTAAAGAACTCAAGTGATAATATAACAGAAAGTAAGTTCTAACTCGTTTTTTAGTCTTATCCTTATCTCGCGAAACATAAATTAATAGAATAATAGATTGTTTATAGTGGAATGTTAATGGGACACTTTATGAACCATGTAGACATATTGTTAAATGAAAATACGAAATTGAAAATTACTCGTTTCATTTCACAAATGTCCAGATGGTTTATGAAATACGGTACGCCAAGTGCATATATGTATTTAAATTCTCTAATTAGTATTATGGTTTAAAACAGTTCGGCTGAGTAGCTTAAAGTATTTCACAGCTGTTAAGTCAATGAAAGCTTTAGAATTTCGAAGCGAATCTAGCTTCTTGGAACCTTATCAGGATTAGCTTACATTATGTACATATGTTTACTAATAATTTTTGTAAAAAATCAAAATAAATTTGTTCATTTATACCAGACCTGTAAAATTCCAAGTACAAGTACAGTACCAGTACAGTACCAGTACTTGGACTTGAAATATTTTAAGTACAAGTACAAGTCCCCGTAATGGTACTTAAAAACATTTCAAGTACAAGTCCCGGTACTGGTACTTTAAAAATTTTCAAGTACAAGTCCCGGCACTGGTACTTAAAAAAAATTTCAAGTACAAGACCCGGTACTGGTACTTTAAAATTTTTCAAGTACAAGTCCAGGTACTGGTACTGTTACTAGTACTTAAGTACCAATGTACTTAAGTACTTTACAGGTCTGACTTATACATATTATATAATTATTTATAGATGGTTATAATGCTGGAATAAAAAGGTGACTCGCGATGAAGATGGAACTAAATCAGTTATAAAGTATACAATTAAAAATTCCGAAAAATCTTTTATTTTTTTTTGGAAGAACTACGGCAGAAATTGAAGCACACATAAAGAGCCTTCAAGAAAAAGGAGACTCAATACAACCCTTTGTGATTATCATTGGCAAATCTTCAACCGATCCGTCAGATATATTATTATATTTTTATGCAACAAAATACAAATTTTATATTTTATAATGTTTTGAAAGCAGTGGATACTTGTTTCAAACTGTTCCAAATTTTTAATTTAGAATATCCCTTGCAATATTATTCCGTTTGGGAAATTTTGCAAAAATATTTTTATAAAATTAACCACAAAAATGAAAAAAATTTCCAAATGTATTCATGCTCTTAACAGAGCTACAAAAGGAGCAAAAATTCTAAATTAAAATGTGTTCAACTAAAACGCCAAACGCCAATGCTAAGAAACAAAATTAATGAATAATGAAATTAATTTTACTATTATTTTTTGTATTATTTTAAATGAATAAAATTACAACTATTGATTTAAAATTGTATAACTTTTTATTTCATAACCTATTTTTCCTCTCAAATTCGTTTAAAGATTGTGAGGGTAGAATAAAAGTGTGTCGTGGATTTTCCGGTAGAGACAACAAAGAAACAAACGGAGCACAATGCAATAAAATGTGTGATAGAATATGGCTGTGCCTTAATGATATCTATCGTTGTATGTCATTTATAACAATCATAGAAGTAGATATTTGAAATTTTCCAGCAATATACGTTCATAATTAAACCTTTTTTTGTTTTAAACTTGTCATCAAAATAATATCCTTGGAGACTGTCCTGCTTAAGTTATCAATAACGCCCAATTTATTATCAGATAAGATATTCAAAACAGTGTGCTATATACCTACAATGTAGAGGTCCTAACAATATTCTTCTATTTGATAAAGCATGTAAAATGCCCGAATTTAAGTAATGGTTGAATTTTTTTGGTAGTCGATAAGTATCATGCAATACTAACGACAGTATTACTGTAGAAAACTTACCTTTGGGGCCGTTTCCAACTCATGGGATATATCCACCATCCGTATAGAAGCAGAAAGTGTATGGAAGCTATCCCAGCTATCGTTAGCGTGACACTTCTGTGTCTTTATGTACCTTAAAATGGTTAAGAGCTCCTTAGTAGACGAAATAGAAATTTGCTAACAAGACAGACTACACAAAATCCCAAAGAAACCTCCACCCATTTAAACTCACCTACATATAAGATTCCAGATGTACAAAGCTGATCCGCAACAGACGAATGGCGAATAGGGCTTCCTTGTCCTCGCAATTAGCAACACTCCTGAAATTTAAAAATAAAGCCCAGATAAATTAACAATGAATTTTAACTTAAAAATTGAAATGCTAGTTATTGTAAAATTTTCTAACGATCTGATTATTCTTGAATTTGTTACTTATTTATTATAAGACAAAAAAAATTACAATGAGCTAAATTTTTCCTGAATTGTATAATACTGTCATTTTAAAAGGAATTTATTTTTCCCTTTTCAGAGCAAAATTAGGGTTCTCCATTTAGAATTTAGTTGTTGAATGGATACCATGTTATGCGGAAAGGCGTTTACAAGAGGAAGAATGGAATAGAAATATTTCCACTTTGAATCTTTTTATGTCGTTTATGTCCACGGAATTTTTTATATAAATTTCAACATTTACAATATTGCTATATTTATAATATATTGCACACAACACTTTTTAAAAGACATCAATTTTTGTTCGCTTTTTAATTCAGTCGGAAGTTCATAAAATTTCTTGAAACTCATATACCAGTGAATTCTATTTACTGGATCTATTGTATAACTGTAGTCTGAAGTTCTCCGACGCTCCTCTTAAATTATATGGTAGTGATTTTGCCACCCACGTGATTATATTTAGAAGATATTCCAGAACCAACTCATTTTTCATTTAGAATATGAAAACCAATACATTTACCTCAATTCTTTATAAGTAGCAACATCAAGCCATAATAAAAAATTAAACATACTACTGATAGGAGTGAAACGATTATAACGTAGAATTACACGCATTGCGTTATTTTGTAATTTTTGTAACCTGCTCAAATTACCTTGATTACATACAAACAATATCGTAGAACAGTATTCAAAATGTGGTTTTATAATACTGTTGTAAATATTTATCGCGGTAGCCATTGTAAATTTCTTTCTAAATTCTTCAAAAATCCAAGCTTTTTACAAATATTTTTAGCAATATAGTTTCAATATAATTTAAAATTTAACTTTTTATCAAAAACCACCAGGGACCGAAAATAACTGGTATTTTGAAAACTTTAAACAAAAAAAGGTGGGATAAATCATGATCGTGGAATTTTGTGGAATATACCAAAAGATGTCTCGTGAAACCTATTTCGATATCTGCAAAGCTTTTGAAAACTTAACTTTTTATTAAAAAAAGCTACAAAAACCAAGTGTGCAGTTAAGTATTATCAATAATAATAACTGAAGGAAAGTATGATCTACGATGTGCTCTGCTTCTGAATTATTTTAGGATGTCGTCGTTAACTTACCGAAAATCCGGAGTTCTTAAAACTGTAATAACTGAACGAGAGCGGCTAATCGTTGTCGGCTGCTTCCTATCTTTTTTTATTCTGTTTATTTTTTCCGTTGCCGCGCTGCAGTGCCCACAAATTATTTGAAAAGCGATTAGGGTTCCCATATCCGAATTATTTTTAATGGAAAGGAAATTTATTTTTTCTAGCCAAAAATGATACTCGGCTAGAAAAGTAAGAAACCAGCTTGACTTTTTATACTTCCTCAAAAAAATAACCAGCTTCAAAACCTGTTACTTCCAGCTCGAAAAAATAAAAAGCCAAGCTAGCTTTTTATTTTTGCCAGATAAAATAAAAAGCCTTTCTAGCTTGGTTTTTTTAGCTTCAAATTATTTATTATCGGTCAGGAATAACAGGTAAAGTTGGCTTTTTTCGTAAAAAGTCATAACGGGTTCGGTCCCTAAAACCACTCTTAAGTATTTATATTCATTCACACATTTCATTAGTTCAACTATAAACTAAACTATATATTTACTTTCTAGGTTTTATATGATCATTAAGGAAGTTTAAGTGCTCAAACTGTTCCAACATGCATATATCTGGAGCTCTGCTTCCAGAAGGAAAAATTCTCACCTTCGTTTCATTCACATATTGGTCTCGGAGCGACCTCCAACGTCTCTGACAATCCTCAGCTTAAAATAATACAATATTGTATTAATAGAAATATGACATTTATATGAAATTCATTATTACCTATAAACGATAGATCATCTGCGATTTTCTGCCATTTCTGCATTTTTGCAAAAGTATTTTTATATTCCAAACTCTTTTTAGCATACAAAATCTCGTATTTCCGCACCTTGTTAATTAATTTTTCGTCGAAACTCATTTTTTATGCTAGCGAATATCATTAAAAAGAAACAATTTCTTTAGCTGTCAAAAATTTTTAATCCGGAACTTGTGTAAAATTTGAAAGTTGACCAACTTTCTTGCGGCAAGTGCGCTAATTCCATTCAGTGTGTGCGCACTAATGTTTTTCAAATCCACTCAACTTTTGCGTGACATTTCCACCCGGCATTGATCCGTTCATTCTGTTCCAGCGGTAAATCTCATTCTATTTTTATTTTCAATCCATTGGTGTCTCTCCCTGATATATACAACAATGCATGGTCAGCAAAAAAAAGTACTATTTTTGAGAATTTCAACACTGAATTAATGTCATTTACATATATAATAAACAAGATAGTTCCAAGTAGTGAACCTTGTGGAACCCCCATCGCTACTTCTATTTTACTGGAAACTGTATTATTTATTTTGGTACTTTGCCTTCTTCCATACAAATAGGTATGAAACCATTGAAATTCCTTCCCACGAATTCCATATTTTGCTAATTTATTTAATAAAATGCCCCGGTCTACAGTTTCAAATGCTTTTCTTAGGTCTAAAAACACAGCATCTATTTCTTCCTTCCATTGGAACACTACCCAATTAATCGACGTTTCACAGGAATGTTTTCTCCTAAATCCAGACTGTTCTAATATAATCAATTTATTTGTTTCCAAGAGTTACTTGAACCATTTTTTCTAAAATCTATTCATATTTGCTCACGTGAGTCTTACTTCGCGTAATAATTCGCTTCTACGTGAAAGTCTGGGTTATCGTGATGCTAAGGAACTGCATTCGGCTTTTAGCAGAAATGGATTTCTGTTTATTAAAAAGTGCAAGGAGGACATCCCATTGAAAATCACTAGCAGGAAGCAGCTACATCAAACTATGAATTTACCTAATGCAGCACTCAGTATTGCGGGTGGAGCTGAATAGAAAACAGTTGTTATGGGAAAAAATGAAAATAGTGGACATTAACAAACAGGGTATCAGTGTTATTTTGCATTATATTAATTTTATCATAGTTTTCTACGATATTTTTTTTTTACACCAACATCTTTTTTCTTCTTATTTTTCTTTGTTAAGTTTGTTGATTGCGATCGTTCTTTAAGTCATACTACTATAACCTTATTGTTTTACTTATGTTTAAGCATTGATAGGGGCTCTGGCGATAGTGAGCTTGGCTGATCTGGTACAGGTGCTGGAGAGGGTAAGAGTTTTACTGAAAGTTTTTTGTAAGCAGGCTGAAGGTTTGAAAATATTTTCTCTCAATGCGAAAAGAATCCGAAATAAAATTCCTCAAATTAGTAATTGGTTGCTAACTAGTGATATTTATGCAAATTTGTAACCGAAACTTGGTTGAATGATAGTATTCCATCCGCTATGGTATCGATTCCTGTCTTTAGTTTATTCCTCAATGATAGAATAAATCGTATTGGCGGAGGTGTTGCGATATATGTACATCAAAGATTTCTTTGAGTCAAAAGTAATTAACGTTTCTGCCAGTGGGGTGGTGTAGAGTTTATTTGCGTTGTGTTAAATACCGGGGCAGAGAAATATGTTTTGGTAGCTGTATATTATCCACCCAACATTTTCAGTGAAAACAACATAAGTGAGTTTGAGCATGCATTGTTGTCAGCTACACAACGTTATGATAATGTAATAGTAGGTGGTAATTTCAATGTGAACATTCTCCGCAGAGATCTCTGGTATCTCTCCAATTTTAAAATTGTGTATAGTCGATTCATTTAGACGTAATAAATTTATCACCTACATATTTTCATACCTCCAATCCGTCACTTGTAGATGTCTTAATGTCAGCTGATAATAGTAAAGTCTTGTTTCATAGCCAAATTAGTCCGCTAAGTGTGATTACGATACTCTTTATTTATGCTATGATATTACCTTGAACTCTGATCGTACCTGCAATAGTTTTACGTTCCGTGACTACCACAATACAGATGTGTATGGTTTGTTTGAAGAATGTCCTGTTCTACCCTGGAATGATATTTATATTTCCCCATCTGTGGAGGAACAAGTGGAAATTTTCACATCTTTAACTAGCTATCTCGATGATAAATTTGTGCTTACGAGAGAAATAAGTGTTCTAATTGCGAAGCGTGAATATGAACTTATACTGTCGATATAAATGGCTGTTTATACAAAATTACCTCAGCGTTTATACTTTGGTTCCAAGCTTAACCCCACCTTTCAACCCAAGCTTCTATGGAAGAATTTGCGACAATTTCGTATTACTGGTAAAGATCGTAAGGAGTGTAGCTTCAGCCCAGATGATCTTAATCATTATTTTATATCTTCAGGTAATGTTAGTCTACCTACTCGACCGTATAATGACTCCGATACTAATTCAATCATTGCTCCAATCAGTGATTAGCACATAAGTGAGCTTAGTTTACGCAACCTAAGTCTAGAAGAAATGCTTAAAGCTATCTATTCTATTAAATCTGATGCGAGTGATCCAGATAACTTACCTCCTTGCTTTATTGAACTTCTACTTCCTCTGATTCATCCCTATATTCTTCATATTATTAATTCCTGTATTACATATTCTAATTACCCTTACAGCTGGAAAGTAGCTACGGTTCTCCCAGTAGCTAAAAGCGACATCCTGAAGCACTCTCCGATTACCGACCAATAAGTCTTATCTGCTTTCTGGGCAAGATCCTGGAAAAGCTATTGTATAACAAGCTTGTGTGCTATTTAGACGACAATATGCTTTTAACTAAATGGCAATCAGGTTTTAGTCCTTACCACAGTTGTGAAACTGCCTTGCTTAAAATAACTACTGATTTAAGAGCTGCATTAAACAAAAATCTCTTTAGTGTTCTCTTTCTGTTGGATTTTTCTAAAGCTTCTGATTGCATTAACCATGTAGTTTTTCTGCGCAAACTCTCCACAATTTTTAATTTCAGCGAATCCGCAATCAGTCTCGTAGGAAGTTTCCTCTCTGATAGATAGATCCCAAGTTGTCAAAATCGGCAGTAGATTATCTGATGCGTTAAAGCTATCAAGTGGTGTACCAAAAGGGTCTATTTTGGGTCCATTGTTTTTTAGTTTATTTATTATTGCAGAAAAGGTAAAGAATGTAAAGGTACATTTGTATGCTGATGACGTACAGATATATTTAAGTAGACCCATAGGACTTCTGGAGGATTGCATTGAGCGAGTAAATAGTGATCTGAGTGGTCTGCAACCAATAGATTATTATTTAACTCGTCCAAGTCCCAGTGTATTTCGTTTTACAGCGGTCCTTTGTGTAAAGCAGATATTCAGCCAATATGTCTTAATGGTGCTGTACTACCTGTGCGAAACAAAGTCTCAAATCTTGGAGTGGTGATAACCGGAGAGATGAAGTGTTATGAAAATGTCAAACTGATGTTTAGCAAAATCTGTACTGGTCTTCGAAGGTTATGGCTTTTTGCTAGTGTTATGTCACTTGATATGAAAATGAAACTGGTCAGGGTGCTCATAGTACCTCAATTTACTTATAGTAGCCCGGTATAAATGAACTTGGACATTGATTGTAAGCGTAGGGTTGAAGTAGCTTTTAACTGTTGCATTAGATTCATATTTAATCTACGCAGATACGATCATGTTTCACCTTTTAAATTTAGACTGTTGAGTTGCTCCGTCGATACTTATTTAAAATGTAAAGCTCTTGTATTTATGCATAACTTGAATTACAAAGGTAAGTCTGATTACCTGAAAGAAAATTTGAGGTTAGCAATCTCACAGCGAAATTTAAACTTAACTAATCCGGGTTTTCACAAAACAGTCATGGAAAATTCTTATCTTGTCCAAACTGTGCGGCTGTGGAATTCACTTCCTGCTCGTATTCAGCTTAGTGGCTCTATCAGTGCTTTCAAAGAGAGTATTAAGTCCGTCGCGTTGTAGAATGAACGAAAGAATGTATAGCATCGCTACTTACTAATCTGTCTATTTTCTATTTCCATTTCCTTTATTTATTTCTATTTCTTTTCAAAATTTTTTAGTAATAGTTTAGTTCTGGTTAAGATTATTTGCCAACCAAGAAGTTTATTTCATTATTATAACATTGAATCTCTTCTACTTTTGTTATTTTTGTTACTTGCTTTCAGTCAATTATGGAATTTATTTCTGTTAATCACTCTTCTAGTTATGTTTCTTTTACTCACTCCTCCAGATTACCTTCTTTTTCATACTAAAAAAAGATTATAAATCTTGTGTACGTAACCAACTTGAATAAATTATTATTATTATTATATATAAGCGTTTTTTGTGTTTTTAACTTTCTGAACAGGGATAACAATTGGCTCTTTCCATAAACTAGGGAATTCTCCACTTACCAACGACTTATTTATTATGTCAACCAAAGTAACATCCCAATTATTCCAGTTGTCAAATATGACGCCTATATGTACTAATTGAATTATAGTCCCGTTTTTTATTCATGTTTTTACAGATATCTTTCACTTCATTATACTCCACTCTTCTAAAAATAAAGTCATAGTCTACTTTTGTAATCATGGCCGAATATGTCCTATGAGGTATGGATTCTTTTATGATCTGTACGCTTTGAATAAAGTATTTATATAGATTCTCTACTATTTCATCAGGTTGCTGGCATTTATAGTCACCAACAACTCTGAAACAGTCGCATCGATTGTGAAAAGCCGATAGTCCGGTCTTCAATAAATATATTTCTTTTAGTATGCGCGTCGTACGTCTTAGTAAAGGCGGCCACTCAAAAATGTCTTGGCGGTCTACCGGTTGATCGCGATCGACTTAATGTCCACCCCTGGTGTAAAACAAAGAATTATAATTGCCATAGTTTGGAATTATAAATATATAATTTTTTCTCAACTAAACATTAATTTCAACTATTTCCTAGCATCCTTCATGACATTCTCAAATTAGAAATGCTTAAAATCGCCCATGAGCCCATTTGAAGGAAAACAATAAAATCGAATTTTGTTGAGATTTCCATGAGGAATGATGTTTTGATTTTTCTCAAAACAACATAAATCCATTACAATACTTGCTAAGTTGAATTTTTACCAAATCAAAGTGCAAAATTACCTTAAGCGATGATCAGTTAAAAGACACATTTACCACAATTAGTGTCATTTATATGACCTTCTTCCATTTAAAACGACCCAAAAACTCTGGAAACCCATCAAGAATATCAACAATCTAAACACTTCTAATGGTCCGCAAAATCGCTAGCATTGCGTTACTCAATTTTGTCCGCATTAAGGCCATTTTGAATGAAGCTCCAAGAATATAATTGCCATAGTGGACTTCAATTGGCAGTAATTTACCTGCAGCAACTTCTTTCACATAGAGATGAAGTCGAGATATTCAACACTTGACTTGCGGCTATTATGAAAAAAATAAAAGAAACCATTTCGTCACGTCATTCGAAAATATTCAGATTAAGTATGCACGCAAAGTACAAATACAATAGAATTCCGGTGCTCTTCTCTGAAACAAAAAAAAAAAATCGTTTCTTTTGACCATCGGTTAGAGGTGCACAGATGAGTAAAAAAAAAAAACATTTTGCGTGATCATGGCGCGTACGATCAAATAATCGTGGACCATTGTAAGGCTCGTTGTTGTTTTTTTTTTGCTTTTTCTTAATTTGTTGTTAAACTGACCCTGGTCCAATAGTCTAGGTATTGAAAATGAATTGTTGATTGGACCGTACTATCTATGCCTACATGTTACTTAGTCTGTTAGCCTGGGAATTATTGGATGAAGAAGGTCATCAGGTGGATATTTGTCTTGCTTTAATAGCCTTCGTCACGTGGTGGTAAATCATGTTTATTTTCCTCTTAGAAAAAAAAAACAGTTGTTTAATGCCTATTAAAAATAAAGACTTCAAAAGTGAAATACTTAATTAAGCTGATGCGCCGTGTGCCGTAATTTATGCTGCAGATGAGATCTCAGCAGGACTTAATGAGACCTTTACTTCCAGTAATAAGTATACTCTCTGGTGCGATGGTGATGTGTGAATCATTAGGCACTTAGGATTATTCTAAATTGACTGACCTTATTCCTTCAAAGAATTACGCAACTGAGAATAATTGAATGACATAAGTTTTATAAAGGTTATAGTAACGTAATTTAATAGCAAAATAATTGATGGATAGAGGAAAGGATCGCATCTTACTAAATCTAGTGTTCTCAGTAAAAGGTTATGGCGGAATTATGCAAATTTTACGTTGAATATGTACGACAGGGAAAGAAAATGATGCAGTCACAAGAGTTAGTAAGAAAGTGATACTTTAGTAAATCATTTAATTTCAATAAGTACATAAGTCTCTTTGTTACGACGAGAATAACTAAGCGCTGCACTTGTCAACTGAAGTTCGTTCTATGATTGCAGCAATTTCTTTATTGGCAATATCGACACCTTCAAATTGAGCACAGTTAAAGATTATATAAAAAACAAAGGAATCGGATAACATTCGTTATGCGAAACGCGCATTTTTGACACTGATAAGTTCAGTCGTAATCTGTCCTCAAACACCTCTGGCAGAACTTACGTCAGACAGGCGTTTATAGTAACTCGGGGAAGAACTATTTCTCTCACCTTTTATAATCTTAGAACATACATCAAGCAGGAATGCAGGTATTGAATAAAATTCGTGTATGTGAATGAAACTTTATTCTCCTCATAATATCTCGAAGGAGACGATCTTAAGAGGAGTCAGTACCAAGCTTTACAAGTTTCATACATTTTTCAATGCGAATTTCTGGCAAACTATTTGTAGCAGAATAATGTTTTATATCTTAAATTAAAGGTAATGAAGAGGTCTAGTAAATTGAGATATTGACTCGGAAACTTGCAAAAAATGGTAAAAATTGAAGTATTTCAAATCAATCTCCTGTTAGTAGGTACTCTCATTTCTTTAGATTGTGACTATTTTAGAAAGATAAAGTCTAGATCTAGCAAATAACGTCGAGTTTTATCATTTTTAGTAGCGCTTTTTTTAATTACTTGACTCTCAAATTTTTTAATTACTTGACTTGTACTTATTTTTTCTCCCGATATTTAACCGACGAGAAATTGCAATATTTCGTTGAAAGCTGTTAAAATACAAATCAAAATAGTATATTTAACAATTATGTGCAAAGAAAGGTTAGGACAATTAATTCTCGTTAAAAATTTTCAATTTCTTTGAACTGCAAATTTTCATTTTTCGTCTTGAATTGTCGCTTGTTTAGTTTCTGTCTTTTACGCTAGATGGCTCTCATGTGAGTTGTGGTCTCGGTCTAGGCTAATTTTATGTGAATTTTCTCATTTTCAGGACACAAACCTACGTATAGTAAATGTTATTGCCTGCAGGCTCGCTGGCATCTAAATTGAAACTTTTCCTGATTACTGACACCTCTTAAGGAAGGATGAAAAATGCAGAGGAAATAAGATGCAAGAGACAAAAATGACAATTAAGAAATGGGATCAACGATGATAAAGCAATGGCAGTACGTAGAAACGGCCACGAAATTGCAGAATGCGAACTGATCCCCCATGAAGTTATGAAAATTCTAAACAAAAATAAAATTCGTTAATTCGTACAAACTTAGGCCTAATTAAATTGAATCTGTTCGGATCGGAATCGAAAAGGCTTTTATGAGTTATTTTCTCCAAGAAAACTTATTAAATAAAATCTTTTGGAAATTTTTTAAAAACTATTCTGAGATTGCTCTGATTCCACTGAATTTTGACAAAGGAGGAGAAATCATGCAGAACTAATTTGAGAGTTTGTGCGGAAATTTTAATTGATAACCTTTGATATCAATGAAATTTTGAAAATTTCGTAAAACGTTATTTTATCTTCAGAAAAAAGGATTTTGAAGCTTTTTCGCTTTCGATCCCAAAGAAATAAGACTGATTATCTTTATAAGGAAGAAATATGTACAATTAAGAATTTCAATAATATTCTCATTACGTTACATTATGAAATAAAGCTATATTAGCACTCAAGACATTAAATATTTCAGGAAACCGAGAAAATCACAGATAAACATTAAATTTGTCTAGAACCTACTCGAGTCTCGAAAAGGAGAATTCAACCGGAGGAAGCAAAAGACTTTCTGATTAAATCCAGTCTATGTAAAATTTATTTAGTAGACTTTCCGTCTAAGGCCAAGGCCATCCGAATGTTGTTAGATACATATTTACAACAAGTGATGGACAACATTCTGTACGTTTACATGAATACTGGAAGTATACTTGAAGTATGCTTGAAGTAATCAAAATATTATGAAAATGCTCATTCAACGCGTAAATTTCAACTTAAGTAATTGGAAAATTAAATTCAAGAAAAATTCAAGTTAAAAAATTGGAATTAATTCAATCAACCGCCCTACCTGAGCTTCAAGTGGATTTCAAGTCAAGTACTCAAGTATTCATGTAAACGTACTGAACTGATTATCACTAATTTCAAAAATAGGTTTGGCACCTTTGGCACAGTCAGTTGACTCACTTATATAGTTGTACCTGAAATATGGAGAGGCATTTGTAGAAAATTATAAAAATATTTCCAATGTAGACATTTCCACCTTCCAGGCTGAGATAAAAATAATAAATAATATGTTCCAAAACAAGTGCATTGTAGTAAATTTGGAAAGACTGAAAACAGAAACTAATAAAGACTTCTGCCCAAATTTATTCAAGTAGGTGCAAGTCGTCGATCTGGGTCTTCCTGTCAGTTCGACAGGCTGTGAACGGAGCTTTTCTATCGAGTTAAAACTTGGTTAAGGAGCAACTGCTTCAGGAGAGGTTTTCAAACATGGCACTCATAAACATTGAAAATGAGATAATTAAAAACAAATTAACAGCGGAAGTTTGCAGGAAAAAAACCGTAAACCAAAGCATATACAGATTTTAACTATCTCTTTATTAGTGCTTAATAAAAACCTAAATAAGTGATCTAAAATGTGTATCTAATTTCTGACTTGAAAAGTCCTTAAGTACATTGGTACTTAAGTATTAGGACCAGTACCAAGACCTGGACTTAAATGTTGTTTACAAGTTTTCAAAAAATTCTCAGGTACAAGTCCCGATACTGGTTCTTGATGCACTTATTACAAATACCGCCATAACGCGAAGTATTTTAGCTCTGGTAAATTATTTAAACACGCCTTCTAATAATAGAGATTATGTGCATCTCGACAGTGTCTCAAGATATCTTACCGCCTTTAGTAAATTAGCGCAATATACGAGTAACTGTAGGATAGAAATTGACATGCTGAAACGTGTTGAGAAGGTTGGCAATGAAGTGCAACAATCTGCCCTCTTCCTCCGCACATATAGAGCATTGGTTTTCATTTGCAACTATTGTAATTAGTATACAAAGGCAATCATTATTTGATGTGACATTTGTTTTGCTAAAGGCAAACTCAAATACTGTATGAACAACTTCCAAAATTATGTAGAAATTAAAACTGAAATAGCTTATACAATGTTCTATGATATTTCGTAAAAGGAAACCACATTCAGTTATTTAACTGGCTATATGTTTTTCAAAATTTCTAATTTTAGTTTTCGAAAGCTCCTGGGCCTTATAAGTACCAGTACCTCTACTTGAAAATTTTTAAGTACCAGTACCGGAACTTGTACTTAAAAGATTTGAAGTATGAATCCTAGTACTGGTACTTGGAATAAATACTGGGCATTAGACAGGGCTTCACTATCATATCAGTTCCGTGTATGGATCATGGGGATTCTGATTTATTTTCCTGAATACGGTGAGAAAAGCAAAGGAGGGGATATGGAAAAAAAAGTCTCTGTTAATTAAACGACACAACTTTCTTTTATTTTTCTTCGGATGTTTGGAGTGGAGTGTAGGGAATAGATGAGTGTCGCTTGGGTTCATTGGGATTAAAGAAAAGAATGCACTTTCACTCAATTCGCCAATTACTTTATGTACCTATACTAATCTATTCTAACAATAATTTAAATATCCGTTTAAAAATATTTTTCGTAAGTACTCGACGCCGTTGATTTCAATAAGCAATAAATATGGCCCGATCGCCGACTCTTGACTGACTATAGTTATCCAAAAATTAATTGAATGCTGATATGACTTATATCAACTGATAAGCGATGTACCATGCTTTTCTCTCTGCAAGCACCCAATAACATTCAATTAATTTAATTTATAATAAAGAATGGGAAACAATTGAAAACTGTTCGTTGTTTTTCTGACCTTAACAGCGCAACCTAGACAAAAACTGCCCTATCTTAAAAGCTTTTCTTATTAAAATTGCCCTGACTGTGGACACGGACCTGCATTTGCAGTAGATTAGAAGAGCTGATCTAGCTTTTTTGCGGAGCGGAGTTAAGGTTTCAGGAAGACTACATTTACAAAAATAGTGACGCTATGTCTGTGACTTGTAAAATGAGAATTATTTTGTATTTTTTGTGTGCAGAGCTATTTTAGCGGAAATAACGTTCTGCAATTTAGATTATGTTTCTTGTGGGTTCTGGAACTTATAGACTCTATGTACTTTGTACTCTCTGTAACTTTAGAAACTTTATGACTTTTTTAAGCAATGCAATTTCAGTGGCTCTAGGCATTAATAAGCATCTTGTAAGTTCTCAGAGCAATGCATAAAAAATGTCGGTCAAATGGTGGGTACGAAATTTGGGTGACCTGACCGACCCCAGGAAAATGTCCTAGCTACGCCAATTACGGTAGCACAGATTCTCATCTTTAGTTCCAGGTGTATACAGGTGGACGAGTTGCTCTGTCAAATCGAATGCCGTGGGGGTGTTCTTCCGATCCGATTTTACTTGGAAGTCTTATCAAATGATCAGCTGTTTTGAAATATTTGGATAATGGTCCAAACGACAAGGCTCAAATTTTGTGCGGGTATTTCGACATTTAAACTTATAAAGTGCTTGATGAAAAAGTCCTTTTTGAACGATATTAAAGAATTTATTGTTTTTTATACTCTAAATGAAATCGTAGGGTATACTAAATTTATCACTCGGTTTGTTACACATACAAATAATTATACTAGACCAAAATGGATTAGACATCCACGCATAATATTAAAAGTTATTTTGATTTTTCATGTCCGTCCGTCCGTTTGTCTGTCTGTCCGTCCGTCTGTCTGTCTGTCCGTCCGTCTGTCCGTCTTTCCATTCTCATAATAACTCGAAACCGCGATTACTTAGAGAGCTGAAATTTGCAAATGGGTTGCTTACAAAAAAAAAGTAAATTTAAGTTCGAAAATGGGACAAATCGGGTAACTCCTTCGTGGAGTTTCCATACAAAAGTTTCGTTTTTCATTATATATTTGCACACTGCCTTAGAATGCATCAGCTTAGAGAATTGTAATTTTGTACACGGTGTTTCCTTAGAAATAATAAATTATATTTTAAAAATGGATTAAATCGGACAACCCCTTCTTAGTATGGCCGTATAAAAATTTAGGTACTTTGCGTATACTGAGAAAACGATCAGTCCTAGACGTTTTTATTATACTGAAAAGTTCTTCAGAATATGAAATTCTATGAAATTTGTGAAAATTGTGTTTACTGTCCGACGAACTGTTGTTGAAATATATGCTAAAATCCATTTCAAAAATCATATTTGCGCAGAGAGATGACTTCACGAGATTACATACGGGAATTCATGTAAGGTATCATAAGAATTGCTCTTAAACCATTTCTAGCTTTTTTACTTGGTTTAATAATATTTAAATATTTTTATAATGGTACTTGATACAGTTACCGAACTTAGTGCCATCACACTTGATACTTGCACCGATTAATATTAAAAAGTGTTGTGCCTTGTGTTTTTTTTCTTATATAATAATTTGGCTTATATACAAAACGCATACTCAATATTAAAATTTAATTTTTTTTTACAGGAATATATACATTTAAAAAAAATTACTCTTTTACAAAATATTAGCAAAAAAAATTTATTTTGGAACCCGTTTGCCATATCTTCTGATGTTTTCGCTACAAAAGACAACTAGCATTCTGCCTACATCATAACTGTAATAGCGACTTCCTGTTTTTGAGTCTTTTGGCCATTCGTATAAGTGTGCATGATTTTCCTCCGATCTTCAGATTGAAGAGGATTCTTCCTAATTAATGAAAGAAAATATTTGGTCAAAACATGGTATATGAAAGAAAAAGTCAATCATGTTCTGTAAATTCTATCTTCTTCAAAAAACGAACTAATTATAAATTCTGGTACAAGCTTAAAATTGGTTATGTCTTTAATTTTTTATTTCTTTAATTTTTCAAAAAATTCAGAATCAAAATCAGTCTTTTCATGATAACCAAAAACTAAGCAAAGAATAATTTTCAAGTATATTTTATTATCCTTGGAAAAGGATATTATACAAAATTTTGTATATGCTTAATGGAAGCAAGTATTAACTATGTTGGTACCAAGTTTGGTAACTGCATCGAGAACCGTTATAAAAATAATTGACAAAAGATAAAAAGGGAAAAACGCTCTAATAACCTTAAAAAAGGCTGTTTCAAAAATTCTTTTCGTGAGGCATTTAAAGAATAATTGTCAAAATATAGGCACACAATTTAAACATTACATTGTAGTAGGGTGCTCCCTTGATGTTTATGTACAACGAATAAATTTAACTTTTTTGTAAAAAATTATTGGGCGCGATGCACCAAGTTAGTTAAGAAAGTATCGGAGGGGTCGTAATCTTTTGATTTCCTGCTCCTTTACATTTATTTTGGAGGATTTTTACTTTTCGATTTCCACGTTTCTGTTGTGGAACGCTCTTTCATATGGCGTTCTCAATTCTTCTGTGTTTTCTTCTATTGAATCCATATCTAGTTATGCTTGACTAAGTAAATTTTCATTTCAAATTTCTGAAATTAGTAGAAAGAGCTCTTTTAGATCTTACTTCTTAATGTTCTTTCTCCTTTTCATATAATCTGGAAAAGGGAAAGAAAATTAAGAACGGATATCTAAAATAGTTTTAGTTTTGATTATTTTTATATACATATGTAGGTGGGAGTCAATCAGACTGGCAACAATCGTATATTGGTTGCATCTGGGAGTTTTTTTTAAAAATATTTTATTTATTTTATAATTAGAAAACAACAAAAATAGGCATCTTTAACTTTTGCGAATTTTTATTATATAATGAGAAATTTTATACTTTTTGTGAGTGCGTCTAATTCCTTAAACACCTATTGAATGATACAAAATACACCATCTGTGAAAATTATTAAAATGAAATCGAAATTGAATAAATTTATAAGTAGAGTATTGAACCAAAAAGTATATAACTATAAAAAGCTCGGGCGGTCGCATTCTTATTTGAAAATAGCATCCAAAAATTTTCCTATGTGCAGTCTCAGATTAAAATTTACGGAGATTTACGCGGTTGATGGACCAAGTGTGTGAATCCTTGAAGCAAGACTGGAAGTTGATACTAAGAAACTAGTGCGCTCAAAATCTTTGAAAGGTTTTAATTCATAAGGAGCTCTGCCACGTGTACGAAATTGTCTTTTAGAAACACCACAGTCACTAAAATGAATTCGGGTCTATTTAGACAAAGTTTTTTTTTCAATTCTCGAGAAAAAAAAATTGATTTAGATAAAAATGTTTGACGCTTAATTAAATATGAAAAACATAAATTGCTTTCCATTTTTTTAATTGGGATTTTTCGTCTGGATAGACCAGTATTATATAATGTGGAAAAGACAAGAAATCAGTTAGTAGGTATACCAGAGTTACTGTAAATTTTTAACACTTAAATTTTTATAAACACAAAATCTGAATTTTTCAGGCACAGTTGTAGGGTCTTGTTCTTGCCTCTGTAATACGGAGAATTGGGGAGAGTTGGGAGATGAGAGTTCTTTTGACATTTAATTCTCTACTGGACATTTTCTATAACCCGGGAATTTGTGTCGAAAACTACCAAACTCTCTATTCCAGTTAACAAAACTCTCGGCTGTTTTAGTTGCGGAGTTGCAAGAAGAAGAGTTCTCAATTTTTAGTAATGGCTGATTTTGTTGTGGAAATACATGTAATACTTAGAGAGAAACATGGATTTTGGTATCTCAAGGATCCTACTAAAAACTTTAACTCATGCGAAAATGGTCAATTTGGTCGTTTTTTGTACTGGAAAAGAGATGCTATAAAATTTTTACATATCCATTGTAAAAGTTGTATGTAGGATGAAAAATCACATCTACATTTTGTCCCCTAATTAGAATAATTAATTCGTTTTTCAATTCGATAAATGGTTTTGTAGATATCTGCAAAAGAAGTGAATCAGTCCTTTTTAAGGTGGAAAAATTACCGTTTGTTTGGTACAAAAATGGAGAAATTTTCAACTCATTATTGCGAACAGCTGGTAAGTTGTCCATATTCACTTCCCATAAGAAAAATGTTTAAAACAGAATACCAATGGATGTAAAACAAAGAACGGGAGAAATATATGCAAAATATACGAAATGGGGTGTATATTACCCAAGCACAAAAAAACGTTTTTCGGCAACAAAAAATCAGTTCTGATATGTTTAAACAAACTACACCACTCGATTAACCTTGCATTGCTCTTTAATTTGATACCAAACATTACGTATTTTAGACAACCCCTTATGGGAGTTTGTATGACCCCCATCTCCCAAGCCCCCTCCCCAAATATTGTTCACCTCTAATTTTGTACTCTAAACCCTAAATCCATCTGAAAAACACCCAGTGCTCTATGACCCTCCCATAGAGAGTTGGGCCCATCAATATTGCGTCAAAAAGTATTTCCGTCGAGCCTTACAAATCCTGCGACTTATTGCATCTCCTGTAATTTTAATTCTCTATTAATTCGCTCCCATTTATATCCTAGCATAGCTCTCGCCGCATTTTCCCCACCTATCATGTTCGCTCCAAGTTCTCATTTTGTTTCTTATGCCACAAAGATTCTTCTTCTCCGCTCCATTCACCCGTTATAGCGGAAAAACTCGAAAAGCCCATCCTCCTACAACCCCAAAAAAATAACCAATATACAAAGAGTCTCAAAATCTCAAATCTCGACATTGGAAAGTACACCGAATATAAAAAAAATCCAACCCTCTACAACAAAAGGTAATAACCGTTATTGTCCCCAGCGATTTGCACTTTTTCCAACTTTTCACGTTTTCCCTAACTCACTTCTCACTATTTCTCTAACTCTCCAAGTATCCTAGAGAATTGCAAATGGAGAGTTATGGAGTTTTAATCGGGGAAAACGAAAATTCTCATCACCCATGGGAGTAGATCTCTAGTTGACTAACCCTTTTAGTCACCTCTGACAGCAAGAAGGACGCTAGCATTGATTCTTACTAATATAGGAACACGCAAATTGTATTATGCATTGTATTCCTCTGAAAACATAAAAATTAGCCGAAAACCTTTGGAAAAATGTAAGAAAAATGTAAAACAAGTCAAGAAAAGAAAAACATCAAAAGGATTTCCAACGTAAAAGAACAAAATGTGCTTTAAAATTTTTAATTAGCCACTCAATCAACACTTATCAATCAATCAATCAAATCTTCACTACGCTCTGTCAGGAACTAAGTGCAGGCCTTCAATTTTTCGCATTAACCAAGATCAGTTGAAAGCTTATTTATGTTATTAAATTAATATGAGGGTCATATCCGAGATATTGATCCCAAGTTATTGACCCCAAATTCACTGTAATTGGTATTTTTTGATCATATGTATATGCAAAAGCTGACAAAAAGAAGTTACTTTGATGACAGACTCGGAATCTAGCTAACGTTCACAATACAACTTGAGCCGTGTTATGAAAATCCGTGAGAATAAATTCCTCTTGATCTTAAGCAGATCACAAGAAGCGATGCGGTGTCTTTACAGTGACCTACAAATGTATATATCCAGCTGAGTTGATGGGAATTCATCGACTAGCAACTACTTACTACAATAATTTCTCCCCCCCCCCCCCCCCCCCCCCCCCCCCAGTTTTTATCTTTTCTTTAGATATGGACGAGTGCAAATTTCCCTTCAATGAAATTAGCCGTTTTTTTTTACCGATCCCAAAAAACTGTCAAGGGCTGCCAAACAAAGCAATAAACATGTTCACTGCAGCAAGCATAGCTAAAAATATTATACAGAGTACAAAAGTTCTCACGCATTAGACACAAAACCACCTCTCGAAATCCAGTCGGGCGCTTTCCTTATAGCCAGCCAAAAGCTTGAGGGGCCTCTCTTTATTTGTGCGAAAGTCTAGCTTGGTGTAATTACTCAGTGCCAAAGACAATGAGGATCAGAAAATTAATGCAGAACCGATTGCAGGCAGACGTCTTTGTCAATCTTTCCATGGAGTATTGCACATCCCGGTTCGAGATGAGAATGAACCACAGCGCAGCACAGCGTCCACCTAATACGTCTGAAGATAAACATCATTGCCGGATCCACGGCCACTTCTTTTGCTATTCTGTGGCTGCTGCTGTTGATGGCGCTCTGTTGCTGTACCGGCAATGAGATGAAGGTGATGATGATGATGATGATGGTAGGAGATGCTCCGGCTCAGGTATAAATAAATGTTGTTGCGGATTTTTTCGACTTTAGTACACCGTTCACTGTACGCGATAACTTCATACCTTTTGCTATACTTATACTTACCTAGTTACGGTCGTTGTTGTTACTACTTAGATTTCCGTGATTCAATACGGGCTTCGCGGTTCATTCCTTCCACTAAGTGCACGCGGTCGTTACAATAAATTTCGTGAACCTCTTCGCTTGGGAAAATTTGATCGGTTCAGCTTCAAAAGAAGCTTCTTCTGGTTACCTGGTGCATACTTGGTCGGTCTAGTGTGATATTCTCTGTGTGAATAAACAATCTAAAAGATGGCAAAATTACAAATGTTTGGTGCTGTTCTCGGTTTTGGATTATTTCTCCTGGATCTGTTTGTCAGTGGAGTAAGTAGAGTTTTCCTGTTAAGTGAAGAAGAATGAAGATGAGGCAATATCAAGCCGACAAATTGGATTATATAATAACCGTGAAGAATTAAGCGGAAGCCCCCATACAAATAAGTGTAACAAGAACTTTTATAAGACTGCACAGCATTTTAATGTTGATTTTATAATTACAAGTTGGGTATCTCGGGTAAATACATAAGTGTGATTGCAAGTTGTGATTTGAAATATTATTTTTTATAACAATTTGGACGTTGAAAAAATTGATATTAGTGCATCAGGGTAAATTTCAAAGGAAAACAATTATAAATTTCGGAAATTGTTGCATAATGGCTGTTCATCTAGATGGAGCCAACTATTAGTGACAAGGGTTGGTCGAATGTGTATGCATATAATAGTTGGCTGCACAAGTAGCTTATGGTATGACTTAAATTATGAAATAATTACAACATCACTATTAGAAGAGAAGATCTTCAATTCAATTATGTAGCATTCTTGGTACGAGCATAGAAACGTGCAACCATCTCATTTCCCTAGAGAAATAGATCATAAAGCAAATTATGCAAGATTCTACAAAAGATTAGATTTGTGGAGTGGTGTGCATGCGTTGGACCTGCAATCACTACGACTTGAAAAATCTATTGTGAGTCCCCGTTTCATTTACTCCCTTCTCAACTGTTAAGACAGTCTAGTACCATTTTGGAACTTACGTTCCATATGTAGTTTGGAGGAGGAATAGCATGTTCAAGGTGGAGTAATTTCCACCTTGCCAATACTTCGGACTTGCAGAGTACGTGTTCCGAGGTTTCATGAGGATCCTGACAGAAACGGCAGGATGAAGTCCCGGCTATGCCCGTCGTGTATAGGTGATACCTCAATGGGCTAGAAAATATTTTAGTTCTCCAAATATATTCGACTTTACAAATGCATATAAAAATATTGTTTGATACTGCAAACCAAGATTAAACAGGTTGTCTGACTCTGCACTACTTGGAGTTTCGGGGATTAAAAGTTGGAAAATATGTACTAAAAGTGAGTCATATTTTCCATTATTTTAGTGATACAAGAGAGCTTCCAATTCCAATACTGTTGCTATTCTCAAAAATACATAATTTTCGTTTTCTTCCCAAATTTGTGACAGTTGTCGAACTGATATTTTTGTCTACCAGATAATTTTTGGTTGGTTAATTTTGATATGTATGTATGTATGTATGAATGTATGCGTATATGTCAGTCATGTAAATAATCTTAAAATATGTGGACTTGTGGTAGGAAAACTTGAAATTTTGATTTTGTTAACCATATTTTCTTAAAAGCGGAATGCCCATTTTAGACCGACACCTCCAGACATGAGAGATGTCTACCAATGCATTATGATACTTTGAGAATTTTTTATTACCAATGTTTATTTCTATCTAGCGGGCGGAAAGTTGGGGAGGGTGTGTCAAAGTTTGATCTAGTACATTTTGGAAAATCTAGTACCTACAGAGCCAAATTGCTTACGTCCTGAGAATAAGTTTGTGTAGCCACACTCCTGTACTCGGAGGCTTAAATAGCCATCCCCAGATTCACTTTTTTAGTATTTCCCTCTTTTATTCGAACTGAGGTACTAGATTTTTCGCACTTTAGAGCGGATCTAACTCGGTAGGGTTATGTTCGATCGGAAAACGGGTTTCACTGTTCGCCTCAGCTCATTACAAGCTACAATTCGTAGAAGAAAATTTTCTTCTGGATTCTTTTAGGGAAGGGGGGTGGTGCCAATACCGCATGTTGCAAATCGAATTAAATGTATCACCGAGTACTATCGGATGGTGTATATTTTTCTCAATTTAGAAAACTTTCTCGGAACGTTTTGGCGTCGGAAAATCCATTTTCAAGCACATGGGTCACTTACACCCCAGCTACTACATGTCGCATATATTTTAATAGTTCTTTCTCTCATTTCCATTATTGTTATGTTCTCAAAAATTTTTTTTATAGGAAGTCATTTTCCGCGACACACCAATTCCGCACAATCACGAGAACTAGAAAAGTCTACTTTTTCAGCCAAGAAAGTCGCTCAAGCTACAACCGATCGCCAAAGCTTTCCCCCGCTAGATAAAAATAAACATTCCTAATTAAATATATTCAGAGTTCCTATTATAATGCATTGTTTAAGATATCTCGCATGTCTGGAGGTAATGTGAAATGTACCGCCGTTATTGTTTTTAGGACTTTCTAAATAAAATCAATATATTAGCTTTAAAATTAGAAAGAACAAGAATATTTACAAATGGACTGTCTCCCTTTCTAAATTATATTTTCTTTTTCAAAACATTCTTTAGCAGTACATTTTTATGACTAGGCTTTCCATGATACTTAAGACATTTTTCTCTAAATTACGGAAGGATATTTTCATTTTATCATTTTATCTTTTTAAAATCTTTGAACTTTTAATCAAAATACGTTTTTCTATTATTTTCAAGACTGTTTCAATGCAGCCCAGAATTGAGCCGCTTACTTGCCAAATCGATTAACTTCATAAAAGAAAAGGTGGAAAATATTTACAAATTTTCATAAATTTTTGTCATATAGCCTCTCATGACAACAATTTTTATGGCCGTTGAATAATATTTAATTTTTTTTTTCCAAGAAATTTATAAATATTTTCTTCTGTGAAGTTAATCGATTTGCATAAAAGTCAAACCTTTCGACCCAGCGATCAGAGAGAACTCCTGATCGCCTACCATAGAAATTAGATCAGACTTCTCTGATCGCTAGGTCGAAAAAGTCGATTTTTCTAAATTTTTAATGCATTTTAGAAATTCATTGAAATTATTTTCCACCCTTAATCGATTTACCAATTAATTATTGTTTTATTGGTTGCCATGACAAACGAGGTCAGTTCTGTCTGGTAAATTAGTTGCAGGGCTTGTAGTTTACTGAAAAACGTCATTATTCGTTGAGGAGGAAAAGTCCTCGTTTCCATCTATATGGAAAGACGAAGATGGATTTACTAAAAAAAATTTTATGGAAATAAAACTTCCAACTTTATCTATTTATACTCATACTTGCAGCAACATCCACATTTTGTTGACTAGGAGAATTTGTTGTAAATCGAGCCTTTTGATCCCTACCATCGCCGTCTGTTTGTCTAATTGTATTTAAATCTACATTCCTAGATTTATTATATCAAGTATATTACTTATACTACCGACTGCCTCCAGAGAACGACATGTCGGATAACAAAACGCAAAAATGTGAGGTGATTGTCTTGTCTCCTGAATTCTTATGTTGTCTTGCATATATAGATTACCTCCTACATTTAGGCGATAGAGATAGATTTGCGGTTTCAATATTGTAGTTTGCACTAAATTGCAAGTGTGGCTTTATATACTGAGAAACTACTCTGTATACCACTTGGTGTATATTAAGTATGTAGAATATTGGAACTCAATATTGAAATTGTGAAAAATTTCGCGGTATAGAGAGTTTATTGCAATCTGACCCTAGTTATAAACCATGATCATTTAATACACGAACCTTTTAGAATCGAGTTTTATACTGAGATGTTGGCTGCAACTTTTTTTGACAATTAATATTTGACCGTTGTCATGTTGAAGTGTATATTTCGTTTTTATTTTCGATATTGACAAGTAATTTCACAATATTTGCTCCCATTTTGTACGTGCACGGAGCTTTCTTAAGTCAAAATCCAATGATAATTGCAATATAAATATCTCAATTTGAGACTGCAATTCTGTCCGCGCTATTATATTATCAAAATTAAGGGTTTTCCTGTACGACTATTAACGATGCAAATTCAGTCGCATGGGGGTAACCCAGTTAGCACCCCAAAGGGAAGGCCACATTTTCACTCAAACATGAGGTTTATGAAGAAGCCTTACTTTATATTTTAATTAAGTTCTTTCTTGATAAATCTGATGACATTTTACAAAGCTCCGCAGTGATATTTAGAAATTTTCGTAGACAACATAAAAACTCATTTTGAGTAATTTTTCATAGCTAGGGTAACTGACTTACTCCATGCGAGTACTGCCGGGTTAATCGAATCAAAATTTACCAATTCTTCATCGAGTTCATTTTATATGCAAAAAATTAAAATAATATACACAAGTATTTAACTGATCAAAGTTCACAAAATTAACTTCCAACTAAACTTTGTCCGGTAGAATAACGGATATATCTATTGCAGAAATTTGAGATTTGTCTTTGAAATGCGAACAAATAAGACTACATTTCAGTGAAGTTTAATAGGATAATTGAGTTGATCATAATCAAAAGTAGTCTTGTCCAAAAAATAAAATAATTGAGTTATAAATACCGTTTTGATTGGAATGAGATATTCTATTACATACATAAAGATTGAGCACCATAATCAATATGGCCCGTCGCAATCTTGGGTGGATTTTCAGCTTCTCTTCGAAAACTTCGAAAACTAGCTTTGTCCTACGCAGTTAGTACTTCAAAAGAGGTTTTGTCCATGTATAAAAATCTAATAAATGCGCGCCGAAAGTATCACAGTCCACTTGATTTGTCATTGCAAGGGAAAAATAGCTTCCAAAACTCTATCTTTGTCCCATAATGATCCTGAATAAAAAATCATGTTTGTTTCTGGAACATCGATTGTAGTGGTGAACGAATAACAATAAAAATTATTTCAACTTATAGGAATTAGAATACTATTCTCAGTTCCGACTTGATTCTTTAGTGAAACAGTCATTCATTTTTTTTTTAAAATGAGTGAAAGTGAAGTAAATGCGAATTCAATTGCGCAAAATGGAGTGCGCCAGATTGCAGTAATACGCGCGGTACCTAGGCATGGAAGGAAGAGAATCGTCGACCAGTCGAACTGGAAAAAAGTCATCAAAAACGAGATATTTCTGTTGTTTTCTATTATAAATAAGATGAAGATTCAAGTGAAAACTCGTATGAATAACATTTTCAGAAACAGGTGCGCTACCGATCTTTATATGATTTGGTATACAGAGATAAATTTAGTCATAAATTCGTAGAATTTAGGAAATTTAACACCGACACTAAGAGTTAAGTGTTTTTATTGCAATGCAATGTCTTTACGACTACTTTTTATAGGTATTTTGTTGTTTTTTGTATGAATGAAAGACTGAATTCCAATTTTTCAAAGTTATTTTAGTTTTTGGCAACAGTTTCACATACTATTCTGTGCCAAATATATCAAAAACTAGTAACGCGCCTATTTTCGAAGCTTTACCGAATGTTGTACCTAGTAGTCATTTATGTTGACTGGCTTAAGAAATTATAATTTTGATTGTAGGTATGCAAGCAAATCATTTCCAAGCCTCCCGAGATGTACACACAGAAACAAACATTTTGAATCCAAAAATTTAAATATGCAAGACATAAGAAAGTTTCATGCGGGATTCTATTCAACACCTAATAATGTTATCCAGGACGCTTTCATTTTGAAGTACACTACCTGTAGAGTTCCAGAAAGACGTCGCTGTAGTAAAGCTGGACTAGAAAAGAATATATTCTTGAGGTACTATGTATGTAGCAAATCCAAACCTATCCAGGTATGTCAGAAGGACTTTATTCAGATACTGGCTGTCTCAAAATATAGAATACAAAGAGTATGCAAATCACACTTCAAGACTTCTAATCCACCAAAAGAAGACCGTGGAGGTGATACAAAAAGTCGAAAATATGAACAAAGACGGGAGGCTGTGCGGAGTTTCATTGAAGCTATTAAGCCAGTCGAGTCACATTACTGCCGAGAGAATTCATCTCGACAGTATTTACCGAGCTATTTAACAATAAAGCAATTATTTCTTAGTTACAATGAAAACAATGAAAGCCTTCAAATAAAATATAATTTTTTTTTATAAAATATTCGTTGAGGACTACAACCTAAGCTTCCGATCCCCTGCAACAGATGCTTGTTCAAAATGTATTGAATTAAAAGGAAGAATTAAATTGAAGAGGGACCAAAGCCTACAACAATCGCTGCTGACTGAACTCAGAGTTCATAGGCTAAGATCTCAAGCATTTTTCTCTTCCCTAAAGAGACAAAATAGTAACAGAGAAATACTTTTTTCGTTCGACTGTAAAAAAAACATGCCACTACCAAAAATTCCAGATCAGAGCGTGTATTACAGCCGTCAGTTATAGCTTTATAACTTCACCATTTGTGAGGGTTCATCAAAGGGAAGTCAGAACATCAATATCACCTTCATTTACACCTGGACTGAGCTAGAGAGTTGTAAAGGCTCAAATGAAATTGCTTCGGTTGTGTATCACAGATTATCAAATACTGATTTAAATGGCATCCAAAAGGTTCGACTTTTTGCGGTTGGTTGTGGTGGCCAAAATAAGAACAGCACAATGATGGGGATGCTTTCTAAATAGCTAGCTCAGGACTCTCCGAAAAGTGTCAAAAATATAATTTTTATGTTTCCAGTTGTTGGACACTCATTTCTGCCTCCTGATCGAATTTTCGGTAGGATTGAGAAAGTAGTAAAGAAAAAATACACTATCATACATCCTAACGAGTATGTAGATATATTTCGCAATTACGGCACTGTTTTTGTACCTCATGAAGACTACAAAATGCTTGATTGGAAGACGGCAGTATCTTCAATTTTAAAACCACCTTCTGCATGGCATTTCCAATTCGCTCCATCCAACTTTTTCATATTAAACGGTAATGTGCACATCCAAGGAGAGGTTTTCTACAGGTCGCAAGTTGGAAGGGCGAAATCTTTTGTAGGCGGGGAAGAAAGTGAGCGACATAAACCCAACAGAACTAAAAGCAGGAGTTCTTGAAAAGCCTGCAAAATTAAAAGGTGTGGACAATCTCCTACAAAAACATTTGGACAACATTGGAAGGAGAATGAAAATTTGGAGTTTTCTTCAAAACTATGCAGGAGGAGGTTACATTGAACAACGAAGCTATACCGGATGAAGATGCAGGTTCTGAAAATGTAAATATCAAAGTAAATTTAAGGGTTTAGATACCTACAAGGACATATTATATTTATTTTCTTCTATCAGTATTGTTTTTGATCTTCCATGTGATTTTTGGTGAATTATGTGAACATTCTATTACGTGCTTATTCTTATAAATTAAAAGTATTATTATCATATATTAAGTTTTTTTTTTTTCAAAACTAGCTTAGTCCCAACAATTCTTTTCCAAATCAAGGCTTGTCGCACTATGATTTCCAAAATGAGCCAAGTCCATTTGTAATTACTTATTTTCTCCGCCATTTGTTCTTCGAAATTCCCCAAAATATACAAGTTATTAGTTTTCGTGGTTTAACTCAAAATGCTTTATGGTGGACAAGACTAGTTTTGATTGTGATCAACTCAATTGTACTAAATCGCGCTTAAAACGAAATTTCATAAGCAAGTAACTCAATTCAAATTAACTGACCATTATTTAAGAATAACGACGATTTGACAATTAACGCCACAGAAAACTACTACTACAACTATGGCCACAGTCGGCAATAATAGCCATATGACATTGATATAATTATGATCAAGCCTTAGAAATATTAAATTTGCATAAATACTTCAAATTAGACAACTTCATGATTTATAATTATGCTAATTAAAAAAATAAAAATAGATCTCTGTAATATAATATTCAGGTAACATTTATCTCAAAGAAAGCAGCCTCTTTTAACGGAAATATAAAATAATGATCTAAATTCATGACCTTTTGGGAGGTGCTAAAGGCTGAGCTACATTGGCGCTATATGATTACGATTGATACAAAAATTTGGGTTGACGAAGTGGATTCACTTGGAACAAATTTTCCATTATATTATGTATTATAAAAAGTCTTTGCGCACATCATAATATTATTGGAATTGTCTATCTTCGCAATATAAAGTCATACGATCAACTAGACCTTTAAAGTGGAGAAGATAGAAAAAATATAAAAAGTACATTAGGAGAATTGATTAAATTTATCATGAAGCGGAACATTCTTTCAGAATTTCATTACTTCAACTCTCTTTTTAATTTTTATTAATGATCTGCTTTTCCCTTTTTTCAATCCCATCCAAAGTTTTGCCGATGACGGTACACGGTACCCTTAATTTCGCTTACTCCTTCGATACTCTTTCGGACTCCAGAGGGAATGCCGTATGTGTTAAACGAGATTGCATGATTAGATCATTGAATAACGATCTTGCGAATCGCGTCGACTTCAATGCATATAAGTGCCAAAGCTGTCTCATCTCATTAAAACAAGATCATAATTTATCCACTCCCGTTTCTTTTGATGGAACACTGATTTACGATACATCGTCTTTATGCATTCTTGGCATTAATATTTCCAGCAAGCTAAGCTGGAGAGATCACATCTTCTCTGTTGCCAAAGAACCATCGAAATGTCTTGGATTTTTGAAAAGGTGTAGGAAATCTAGCGCTTCTCTACAAGTCCGATATCCGACCTAGAATAGAATACAATTCCTATATCTGGGCCGGGGCTGGTTGCACAGCCTTAGCTTCATTGGACATTGTTTAAAAGAGATCCTTCAAGCGCATTGGCGATGTGGCAATAACTTGTCATATCGACTCACTCGTCCACCGCCGCAATGTCGGATGCCTTTCGGTCCTCTATCGCGCTACATGCATGGTCAATGTTCCGATGAAATATCTAGTCTGATCCCTTGTAGAAAGATTCCTGCACGCATCTACACTTATATCTAAAAGATAGGTATAGTGTCATAACTATATGTAGATACATCATATATATAATAACTATAGGTACTTACCATGCATTTGTAAAATTATGATATCTTAGATATATTTTCCATAGATATAAATTCACCAGCGTGGATTGTGATGACGGACTTCTGATATTTTCTCCTATGGTGCGGATGGAAGAATCGCTAATTCAAAACGCACACTTACTTCATATAAAATTTTTATTTCCTATTATACTTCTAACTCACTCAACTAAATGACTTGACTAATTTTACCGAAGTTATTGAATTTACTTAATTGCGTCCGCACCTGACAAGAGGAGAAACAAATCTGGCCTTGTGGGTCTGTTTCGATTCTCATTTTTCCCTTTTCCTTCCTGACGTGTCATCGTCCAGGGTTGAAACGCATTCCTGGTTTCATGTATATAATGTCGTATAAAGATCACTACAATAACCCTCTTCCAGCCGATGACGCTACGGATATCGACGTTCTTGTGTGCTAAATGGTAATATGATTTGGCATATTAAATCAATTGTAATTGTTATGTTCTTTCCATTGTGGTTGATTAAAAAACTTTTTTTTGGTCTTCGAGTGACTCCGAAGGGGCATTCGTAGGGATTTCGCCAGCTTGATTTTTGGCCCTCTACTCTAACAAAAACATTTGTGCAAGTTCCTAGGACTTTAGGTACGAAAAAATGGGTTTGTCCGGTGCTGTAGTGCTCGTTGGCTTTAGCTTCGTCATTCTGTACCGAAGTGTGATGACCAAGTTTATTGTATCATCTCTGGATATTATCGGGTTAATTATAAATAATCCCGCCGGGAGTTTTAGTCTGTGACCGTACACTATTTCAGCTGGTGAATAATTAAGGTCGGATTTCAGGGCAGCACGGTTGGGAGCTCTGCGCTCCAACACATCTAAGGGATACTTTCAAAGAACGGTGAAAACTTTCTACAATCCCATTCGTCTGAGGATGGTAAGCATTTGTTCGAATACGGTGCGTGCCTAAGAGCATTGTTAGTTTCCTGAACAGTTTTGATTTGAAGTGTGTACCTTGATCTATAGTCACTATAGACGGGACTCCAAATCTTGAATCTTGAATCGCGAAGAGGATATGCTTCTGGCCATCACGTGTACCTACCGATCAATGATCGTCAAAATATACGAAAATCCATTAGAAATTTCTAGTGGTCCTATGGTATCCACATGGATATGCTCGAATCTACTCTCTATATCATCGAATTGACCCGGAGCTGATTTTGTATGGCGGTGAATTTTGGATTTTTGGGTTACACGATTCGGTTCAAGTTTTGACATCAAAACTCATTCTTGGTTAAAAGTATCGATCGCTTATTAATTTTCTCGATCCACGTATGCCTGGGTGTGACAACGAGTGTAAAAAGTTAAAAACTGCTTTTGTAAGCCCTTTGCGTATATACGGTTGAACTTGTTTTGCTAACCTCACACCAGACTGCTTCTGGTATCATCATGAGTGGACGTCTTTCTAACTTATACATTGATTCCGTTTATTTAATTAAGGGGTACAAATCTTTGAGTTCGCTATCTTACTTCTGTGAGGATATTATGAAATTGTCGTTTGTGTGCGTATATTTTCTAATTTCATTTAAAATTTTTTAATATAAAATTAAATTATATTCAATTTTCTAGATAAATTTATTTTTCGCATATAAATATTTGAGCTAACATATACTTACAACTTTCGTAAAATTTCAACCCTGCACGCTATTGAATTGTCATAAATGTCTGCCTTATATTTTCTAATTATTTCTAAAAAGCCTTTATTACATTTTTCCGGAAATATTGCTTCCAAAAGTAGGAGCTTTTCCAAGCACTTTGAGAAGTCAATTGCATTTTTATTTAAAAGATAAATTTTGCACACACGGAAGCCATTTTTTATTGACTCAACAGAAATTCCAGACTCCAAAATGGTTTGAAGTATACGAGCATCATCAGGATTGTTACATCTTCATGTAAACATGGTTTTTTCTAGGGTTTTAATCTAAAAAATATTTTGTATTATCCATCAAAACGTTTTTTGTCTTAGGAAACGAAACCCCTTTTCTAACAATCAACTATCCGTTTAACTAATGCTTTCTCTTAAGAAGCTACCCCAGGACTAAAGGTCGATCCTTAGAAAACTTAGAGATACTGATACATCTAAACGTTAAAGTGCTTATTGAAACTTCTTAAATCTTTGAAGCTTTGCGAACTGACACGCCATTATCAATGGCATCACTTGCTTCTTTTTTGTTGTTTCTTTTTCTATCATATTTAGCATATTTAGGCATTTTGCTTTATATAGCTAAACTACTTAAGGATTTAAACACTTGTATGAAATTAAAAGAGATAATTAAAGCCGTAGTTTATTTTAGATTTATTGCCAAATGACCATTAGTGTGATATACGGATATATACAGTTATTGCCAAAAGCTTGGTCGTAGCTTATTCCTTTACAAAAAGACACCGTAATGGCTACATAAAATTTGGTAGTCCTTCTATAAAAGAAAACTGTAAAAATTGATGTTTTAATAATTTTACATGATATAATATTAATTCAAATGGATATTTTTTTTTGTCTACGACACAAGACCACTTTCTCTTAAGCAGCTCACTAAGAAACTAATCGAGCTTCTTATGCGTTGAGAACGTGTCTGTTCACGAGAGATTTTCACCACAAACTGACAATGTTCAAGAAGGCCCTATTTTGTATTTAGGAGGTATTTTAGAGGACTTCCCGCCAAATAGTTTTTTTGTATTTTACTGTGAGCTTTCATGATAGGAATGCCCACCAATGTCTTAAGAAAAATTAAAGTGGCAATAATAGGGGGAGTGGTAATAGCTCTGGCCGTTATCCTAGTTGTTCCTGTTTTTGGAAAAAAAAATGGAAAACCTATGACCAATTTCTTGGACAACGTGGGGATTTTAATTACATTTCAAAAATATTAAATAAACAAGTAAAAAAGCTTGAATTGGTCTAATTGTAAGACTAATTCTTATGACACCCTAGCCTAGTTGCCAACTCTTGGCTAAGCTTTGTGGCTAAAATCTACAAAAAAAAGTGGCTAAAAGTAGCTAAATTTCAAGAATTTGTGGCTAAAAAGTGGCTAAGAAATGTTTGTACTTATAACCTTAACGACATCATCTTTCCCAAACTATTATAAAGAACTCTTAGTTCTCATTATTGAATTAAGTGTCTTCAAATTTATGCCATTCCGTAGTCTAGATTTCACCAAGTTTATCAATCTGAACAGGTCATCTTCTGTATTCGAACGAACCCTATCTTTAGCAGTGAAAAAGCTAACGCAGAAATTTCGCTAAATTGATATTTGTTGGCAGTATCTTTATATTTAGATACCTCGATCCAAAAAAGGCTTGTATTATTGTCGTTTTCCCACTTCATAAAATTAATGTTATTCCATTGAGTTAAGATCTTGCCAGTAATTTCTTTTTCGGTCCCCATAACTTCCGTAATTCTATTATTTCTTTACCTTTAACAACTTCTTTTAAGACTTCAGACGCATTTAATAGGGATTCTAAGATGTTATAACACTTGCTACATTATTTCATAGATTACGGAAAAACAAATTTTTTTCTACAAGATACCCAGTTTCGAAAAATTTCTTTTTACCTACTAAAAATGATTCCAGAGTACCCAAAGCTTGCCTTAAGACCGTAACTTTAAGATTCTAGTTTGAGTGAGACGGAGAGTCGTTCCATGAAGTATGAACGAAACAGATAGTGGCGGCACTTTTTGAGTATTGGCACACGCAATACAGATCCGGACGTTATGTTCCTTCACGACTTTTAGCATCGTTTTTTGGAGTTGTTTGCTTTTGATTTGGATTTGGACAGTTTCGATCTCTTTACGATGACCTTTGCTTTTTCCTGGACTCTCGTGTGATTGTGTAGTGCCACCACACACGAATATGCCAACATGCATCCCAATAATTGGTGTTTAATTTTAAACTTAAGGAAATTTGTCTTAAATTTAACAAAAAGTTAGCATCTTTGAGTCGAATGCATCACTATCACTCTCACTCACACTTCATGGAACGACTCTCTATCTCACTCAAACTAGAATCTTAAAGTTACGGTCTTTAAGCAAGCTTTGGGTACACTAGAATCATTTTTAGTAGGTAAAAAGAAATTTTTCGAAACTGTGTTTCTTGAAGAAAAAAATGTTTTTTCGGTAATATAAGAAATATTGTAGCAAGTGTTATACCATTTTAGAATCCTTAATAAATGCGTCAACTTTTAAAGTTACTTGCCAAACTGGCGTAGTACATTTTTTTTTCATTACAGTCAGTTAAAGTTGGGAGAAATATTAATTTTCTATTCTTGGTTTGGCAAAATGTGGCATTTTCTTCCAAGCTGGAGCAGTTGGCTTAGAATTTAAAGCGACAGGTTACATAAGGACTATTTGGGTAGGATTACATAAGAAAAAAAAAATTGAAAAAAAAATAAAGATTTGTAGCAACGGGAGCTAAAAAACCATAACAGGGTGCACATTTTCTCGAAAACATACATATGTCTATAATTTAAAAAATACATGACTTAGATTTTTTTAAATATTTTTCTGGTAACTATTATGGTTTGATCTATCACCCGATTCCGGTTCGACGTCGACTTACGGGACACCCTGTATAGTGTCAGTTCATGTCATCACATAAATCATCACATTTAAATCGCGATATTCAATTGTCTGTGGATTAGCAACTATGTTTGAATATTCAAAAACCACAAAAAGAGCATCATCATCACTACACTCACACCTGACAATCTAAATTGACTAGGTATGTGAATTCACACAATCTTTATTACTTAAAATGATGAGATGAAGAAGAGATGAGATCTTATGAAAGAGAGTTGGAAATAAATTAACAACATTTAATCCAAGTGGATTCAAGCTTAACAAAAAACTTATTTCAATGCGGGCATTCGGCTAGAAAATTTATATTAAAAAAATCACCTAAAATTGTTTTATTTGTATTTGGTTACATATTGAACGGAAGTCATCATAAAACTCTGTAAATATAAAACAAGTGGCAATTTATACACACACACCTTAAGAAATGTGTACTCAATGTCAGGTGAATTGATTTCAGAGAACCGAAGTATTTTTGCAGAGAGAGACCACGTTTTAAAAATATCGCTACTCCACCGCCAATGCTATAAACTCGACCATTCCGGTACAACAAATTATAAATTATATTACAAAAGAATTATTATTATGGTATGACTAAAGCCATGTTTCACTAGTACCTACGTAATATATCCACTCCCATTTGTGTAAAAATATGCTTAAACCTATCAAGCAAGCAAACTTCGGAAATTTAAATGATAGATATAGAGATAAAGGGAATCATGTTGAATGAAAGAGCTGACCTTTTAGTTAGGGGTGGCTCTGATTCTCGGTTTTTCGGACCGGAACCCGCCGTAGGCGTTGCCACCTCGATTATCGAGTCTCCTCAAAGCGTATGTTCGTATGAAGCATGAGCAGAGATGGACGTATCTGAGTATTTGCACAACATTTTTCTTGATGGGCCCAATTGGAATATCTCTGATTTTCTCATGGGGTTCGGTAGGAAACAATGTAAAACTGTGGTTGCCATCATCACCGGCCACAGCTCGTTTCATACTCATATAACAAGGAAGGGACTTGTTGATCGCTCTGAGTGGCTGTCCTGCCTGGAGGGAGAGCCTGAATAAACCAAACACTTTTTGTCTGCTTGTACGGCCTTCGCCCGGAGTAGGCTGATACTCTAGATTCTGGCTTCCTATGTGGAGGGAGTTGAAATCCCTTGCTCACCAGGTCCTGATGCGCTTCATTAAGAGGACAGGAAGGCCTTGGCGATAGGATTTTTAGCAGGACAGTACAATGGGCCGCATTGGTCTCCATGCTTGGGATCTCTCGTCCCCCTGCCTTAAAAAAAAGGAAAACTAGATGAATTTAACTTTACCAGATTAGTCACAACCGCTCGAGCATTCACATCACCAGCATTACTGTTCCTCATAATAAATAGGCGATTATTTCACCAATAGGAGCCATATGCAATAAAAACAAAAATAGCCATAAGAAGAGAACAAACGGGATGAAAATAGGCAAAAAAGAAAAAGTAGGAAAATTGTATTTATTTATTTAAAGTAAGCTACACACACATGAATGTACGTAGATCCTACACTGAGGAGAAATTCCGTTGGCTTTATTAAACAACCAACTAAATTTCTACGGAATCCTCTAAAAAGTAAATACCTTTTTTAACAACCCAGTAAGTTGTTAAAAGTAACAGTTATTTATTATTATATTCTGTATATAGTAATTTGCATTTATCGTCGAAAGTAAATCAAATAATAATTGACTGACAGTGATTCTTCCAAGAACTTCTAATTATTCTGGAGCAGAGCTCATTTAGAAGTTTACTGTTCTTGAGATACGTACGCTGTCGCGTAAATTATTTTTCAAGTAATCTCTTGTGTTTGCAGTTTAGTTATGTTCCAGTTCCAGTTTGTAGTTTAGTTATGTTTACAGAATATTGAAAGCTTAGAGAACTTTCAAGAAAGTATTCGATTGAATCAATAGTGCTTTGGCATAATATAAACAAAACGAAAATTACAAGGAAAAATTTTAGAGAAATAAGCAAAGAAATTGCAAGGAGATTTAACGACGACCCGATATAGTAAAGGTTTCTTTGTAAGTTAAAAATAATAGTAATGTTTTCTTGAATGAGCAGGACATATACTATAAGGAACCACCAAATCCAAGAAAACTGCATTAGCAGATTATATAGTTCTTATTTCAACTCCAAAAAAATGATTAAGAAAAATCGGTTTGTTGGACCCTGAATCCAGAGCTGTATAATTCAAGTACTATTACCATTACCAGTACAGAGTATTTAAGAATTGTCAATTCCCAGTACTAAGCCTCCTGTACTGGAATTAAAATTTTACAGTCCCATTCCCGGAATGGCAAGTAGTACTTTAAAATACCGGAAAGTAATTGAATTTGCGATTCCATTACAAAAATACCTACAAACTCCCACAAGTATTTAAAAAGTATTTGGCATTACTATATAATTCCTTTCAATTCTTTTCAAATACTTTTAATTACTTTGACAACTTTAGTATTAAACATGAATTATGAAATGAACTGGATCAATTGTCTTTTTAATTTTATTGTAATAAAAGCTTTTCCCCGTTTTCGATTTTCTCAAGTTGCAATAAAATTAAGTAGTTTGGAGAAGTACGTTTGCTTTAAAAAAATTGTAGGCCAAGAGGTTAAAAAATACAAAATCACACTCTAAGAAAATATTTACTGCTTGCTATTTCTTCATATTTAATAAATAGTTAAACTTAGTTAAATGCACTTTATTTAAGCAGAAGTGGCTCATCAAACAGTTATTTTCAGTTTTTAAATCTAATTTTTTTTTTGTAGTGACTTCTACTTTTGCAAGAAAAATTTACAATTCCAGTTTACCCTTTCAATTAATTTTTAATTTAATTTTCTCCAAATTCCTGTTTGCCTTAGTTATGACTTATTTTTCAAACGAAGAAATCACTAAAAGCCTGTCTTTTCGGATGGCTGATTAAGCCTGCTAAGGAAAATAACCGCTCTACTGCGCCTGATGAAGACAATGGTGTATTGTACTTCAATTCGCCTTGTTCCAAATACCCACTTCAGTGTCAGGATCATTTATGGATTGGTAGAAATCCACAGCGATCGTTCTGGAATTAAAACTTGTACATGGCGGTGTTGTGGGTGTGTGTGTTTCAACTGGAGTAGATTAACTGCACTCTCCGCATAAATCACGTAAAGTTTGGATTAAATTAGGTATTAAAATAAAAATTTAGAATTGGCAACATTTCTCATTACCAATATCGTCAAAATCGAAAAATCCGTATTCATTGCTGGAATTTCATGTTTCGTCAAAGGTTTCACCTGCAGCGGTTGCCCTTTCTGTTACATTTTGAATCACTAAACTCTGAATTTCGTCAGTAGAGCGGTTGACGTTGGTCTTCAAAGCGTTGAACCACCTCATTTTGATTTTCGAGCACAGAACAGATGCCACTATTGCATCGTCCGCTTCTGAAGACAACGTGAAATAAGGGGAGAATATTTTGGCTAACTTATCTCTTATTGCAATTGTCACTGTTTTTAAATATTTTAAGTTGTTGTACATGCTGAATTTTGTATTTTTTAAATTCAGTGTCACTAAAGACGGGATGAGACACCCGAATAACAAATTTTCTTCGCCTTGAAGAAAACAAGTGCCGCGGCAATTGGACCAATCAATACACAATATTCTTTTAAATACTTTATATCTGTGGGAGAGAATTTGGAAATCCCTAGTCTCTGGCACAGATCGCACAGCTTTTCCTGATGTGTCAGAAGTCGCGAAACTGCGTCAAGCCTCTTGGCCTACAATTTTTTTAAAGCAACTTGAGAACATCGAAAACAGGGAAAAGCTTTTATTACAATAAAATTAAAAAGACAATTGATCCAGTTCATTTCATAATTCATGTTTAATACTAAAGTTGTAAAAGTAATTAAAAGTAATTGAAAGTATTTGAAAAGAATTGAAAGGAATTATATAGTAATGCCAAATACTTTTTAAATACTTGTGGGACTTTGTAGGTATTTTTGTAATGGAATCGCAAATTCAATTACTTTCCGGTATTTTAAAGTATTACTTGTCATACCGGGAATGGGACTGTAAAATACAACAAAAAGAAGCGGAGAAAGAGGATCCACCTCAAGACCTTACTACTATTTACGACAGTGGTGCCGCCAAAAATGAAAACCGTTCAACAATTTTATTCACTTTAGGCAGATCTAAATATTTATAAAACCCAATAAAACCCCATAATATGTGCCAACCATGCCGGCCTATCGAGAGTCGAGACCTGCCACAGGGTGAGCCTCTGACTTCGGTCAGCAAAAAAGAGTTCACGTCCTACATGACTTGCCTTAACTAAAAATACATAACAAAAAACCCTATTCAGGATGAATCTGGGTTAAATGATAATTTTAACCTGTCGTCGCTTTTTTTCAGACTCCGAACGGTTCTGAATCACCTGAGTTTTTTTCCAGATTCAAGCAGAACGATAGTTGAGGTTATGTTCTCGTTTTTTTTTTGGAAAATGGCTTTGTTTTTGACAAACAGCAATTTATACGAACTTATACTTGATTTAGTCAAATGGAACAAATGTCAAACACTTGAAATTCGTTTCTGTGCATAGAACTAAATTTTGACGTCGTTCTGTCGATTCACACAGATTCATTTAGAACGAGAAAAGGAACGTAGAAATAAATAATATTTCTATCGGTGATTCGGACGGCATTTATAATTTTAGGAGGACTCTACAACAGGCATTACCTATACTCTTGCTAAGCCATAATTTTTACGTCACTACCCAACATTACAAAAGATGGCAAATTTTATATGAAAAGCAATAAGAATAATTTTCCGAAATTTTGAAAAGTTTTCATACAACAAAATCCGTAGATACACTTCTCCCCTTCAATATGGCAGGCAGACTTTTGTTTCCCAGTTTCTGTACCTATAACGTGACCTAGGCTGGTGTGACTGCATTTTCTGGTAAAGATATTTCTTGTGTGTCTATAAAGTTTATTCTGCAATGGATTTTTTTTTTAATAATGCGAACTCAACCTGTATGATGTAGACAATCCAGGTGCAACAATGCTCAATGGTCTGTTGATTTTGACGGTTTGCCTGCTTCATATGCAAATATTCACGAAATGTTGGACAAGGTTATTTTAACGAGTTTTTAGAATTGCAAAAAAAAAAAAACTGCTAATGCAAAACAACGTGGAAGTTGAAATTAAAAGCAACAAGAATATTCGATATCAGTGCAATTTTTGTCATGATACGCAAAGATTGTAAGCCATGGATTTAGCGTAGTTCTTGGGTTGCATTTTTATATAATTTCTCGAATTGTTGGAAATTTTAATAACATTCGGTTTTGAAAATCTGAAATTTGTAATAAACCTGCGGATGTATTATCTTTCTCAAAATATTCTTCTTTATTTTGTTTTTTAAAGGGCGACCGTTGCATCAATTAATTAAAAATAAAATAAGTAAAAAACGAGTTTTCAAACAAAACTGAGGCCAAGCCGCATGATAAAGTAGAAAATAATCTTTTCTTCACACACAGAGGTGGACTCAGATTTTTTGATTGGGACATTTCTCTTGAATATTCTTTCTCTTCATGAATCAAATCACTTATTACCTCTGATTGATCATACTGACATATATCGGTGATTGTCAGCGAATAAAATCTGAGTCCACCTCTGTGTGTGAAGAAAAGTTTATTTTCTACTTTTTCATGCGGCTTGGCCTCAGTTTTGTTTGAAAACTTGTTTTTACTTATTTTATTTTCTGCCTTTTTCACGTTAACTAAATTGTTATTACATGTTGCATGGAGATATTTTAAAACAATTTTTAAGTCATGTTTGGTCCCGATCCGGAAACAAAAATTTTTCGATTATCAAATCGTTGAAGTAGGTACTGCAACGGTTTTCTGAAATTCAAATTATGTTTTAAACAGCGCTTTTTAGCTGTATTCCAACTTGATCCCATCTAACATGAAATTTTCCCGATTTTCCATGTTTTCCACAAACTTTTCCTATTAGGTACTATGAATTTTTTTTAAAAATTTACATGAATTTTCCTCGATTTTTCATGCACGTTTTCATGATTGTTGAAGAGAAAGTATTGATGCCAGTAGGACGGAAAAAAAATATGATTCCGCATAGCTTATAAAACTTTTTTGTCGGAAAATTTTCAGGAAAAGTCGGAAAATTCCGGAAATTCCAGAAAAATTGGAAAATTCTGCACTTTTCCTGAAACAGATTTATCACTAATCATATCGGTGAAAATTTGTCCGATGATTTCCCCGCTTTTCCGGGTTTTCCACGGAGTTTTCCACAAAACTAACTTTATGCAACTCATTTCGCTCTACAACTTTGTCTTAGGTTGCAAAACGCTCAAACGCTTCCTTGGTCTGAAAAACTCCGGAAAAGCGTTTTACATGAATTTTCCTCGTTTTTTTCTGCAAGTTTTCACCATTGTCGGAGAGAAAGTAATGATGCCAGTTGATAAGGAACTTGATCCTGCATAATTTAGAAAACTTTTTTACCGGAAAATTTTCCGGAAAAGTCGGAAAATTCCGGAAAATTTTTCGGAAAAATCAGAAAACTCTGCATTTTCCCTGAAACGGATTTATCACTAATCAAATTTGTACCAAATTTTTAAATAATTTTTCCCGATATTCCGGGTTTTCCATGGAAATTTCCGGTTCAAATTTTGATAGATTCAATTGTCACACGACATGAACCTGTGTGCCAAATTTCAGCTCGCTGTGATGACGAAAAGTGGGTCTACGAGGGTGTCGAAAATAGTAAAGAAATATATAAATAGACAAATTCGTGTACGAGTTAAAAAAATATTCGTAAGATGATCAAATTGGTTTTCAATTACTTAGGTATGCTTAGGTGCAAAACTAAACTAAATCGGATTTCAGGTTAATTGACGTTGTAATTTAAAAACAAAACTCTTTTTTTTTGTATTCACTCATGAAACTTTCACCCTTTCTCACGGTTAATTTTAAAGTTAATCCATTGATTTTAAAATCTTATAGATATTCAAGGATCAACTTAACACTTAACATTATCGAAAGATATGGATACCAGTTCCGAAAGGGACAATCTGGGACAACCAATTTGCGAATTTTGGATCTGAAATTAGATTTTGAATTGTGTAAATAGCGGGGGGGGGGGGGGGGGCTTACACAATGAATGATCCATAGTATCGATGTCCTTGCCTTTTCCAAGATACGTCACAAAAATATCGGACGGAATTCTAATATTTATATTCAAACAATTCTAATGCTGGGTAATATCTTTATTTTTCTGGAGTTTTATCCAGACTACAGACTAAAGTCACAATTAAGAGCTACCGGTCAAATTATTAAATCCAAGTATTTATGTTAATGTATTTCATCAAGAAAAAGAATACTAAAATGTTACAAAAAAAAAAAACAAAATTTTGTTTTTTAAGTGAGATAGCAATTCAAAAAGGAAACAAACAAAAATATTCAAAAAATTACAAAAAGGAGGGAAAATTAAATTAAAATTATAAAAAAATTAAAAAATTAAAGATATTAAAATTATAAAGGATTAGAGGAGAAAAAAAATATTCAATGGGTCAATATTGATCCGTTATTCAGAGAGGGTAGTCTGAATTTCATTTCTAATGATTCTTTTAAAGGCACAGAAACTAAGACCGAGGATGTCAAGTTCATTTAATAAGTCGTTATGATTTTTTTGTATCCTGTAAGAGCCCCCTCTTGTATCGTAAATTGGTCCTGGCGGTAGTAGTTTGAAATCTTAATGGGCACCTGGTGACTCTAAATGGAACAAGGTAGTTAATATTATGGAGTAATTCAGGGCAATTAATAAGGCTGTGTATTAATTTAAATAAAAACATTTCATCTAAGAAAAGGCGACGCTTTTCCAAAGAAGGAATACCAAATTTGTCGAGACGATTGATATAGTTAAGATAGTGTCCTTGTGTTTTATATAAAAGATGTCTGGTGAATTTTCTCTGTACTGATTCAATTTGCTGTATATATACAGCATAGAAATGGTTCCATATAGTACATGCGTACTCTAGATGACTTCTTATTAGAGAATTATAAAGGGTTATTAATGAGGTAGCAGACTTGATAGATTTGCAGATTCGGAATAAAAAACCCAACAATTTCTGGTCGAAAATTACTCCTAAATCTTTCATTTCGGTAACGCTATTAAGAGATGAATCACTCATTGTGTAGTCAAAATATATATATGGTAATGGCTTTTCTAGAAAAAGTTATGACTTTACATTTGGAAATATTCAACGGCAAGAAGTTATGCTTGCTCCAATTTACTAAGGTAAGAATATCTATTTGAAGTAATTTACAGTCTTCGTCTGTGTGAAGGACTTTAAAAATTTTAGCATCCTCTGCATATAAGAGACAATCGGTGTTTAATAGGTGTAGTAAGTCGTTGATATAGAGGAGAAAGATATAAGGACCAAGTATGGTGCCTTGTGGAACACCGGAGGTTTGACAGAAAGGGAAGGACTGATGACCGTTAAGGACTATTGTTTGCAGTCGTTCGCGGATATATGATGCGAACCATGCAATTAAATTATCACACAAAACCTATATTGGATAATTTTTGGAGTATATGAGAACATGAAATTTTGTCGAAAGCTTTAGCGAAATCAGTTTGGATAGAGTCAACTTGTTTTCCTTCATCGAGCGCAACTGCAATTTTGTCGGTGTATAGTGCCAAGTTCGTGGTGGTGGATCTGCCCGGAAGAAATCCATGTTGTTTAGAGCTCAAGCTGGACAGGGTTTGGGGTAAGAGTTGATTATAGACAAGTTTTTCAAATACAAAAGGTCTGTAAATAGTTATTGCTTTAGATTCACCAGTTTTAAGAATTGGAGTAACGTACGATTTCTTGAAAGCAGATCGGTAAACTCCGTGGGTCAATGACAAGTTGAATAGTACGCTTATAGGAGCGCTTAAGACAGAGGAACAGTTCTTTAGGAAGATGTTCGGTATTGTGTTGGGCCCAGCTTTCTTATTTAAGTCAAGATTAAGAATAACAGCTTAAACATTTTCAGGAGAAATAGGTAATGCATCTATTGAACAAGAAAAAGAGGTTGGATGAGAATAGGGAGATACAGCGGCACCGCTGCCTGCTGAGGGATTAATACCTGTCAGAATTGACGGATTCAAAGTAGTTAGCAAAAATATTACAAGTATCCTGGGGAGTATTAGAAATTGGATCATTGTAATACATCTCAGTAGGTAGGTTGTTAAAAGATTTCAAGAATGCTTTATCATTATTGCGTAAGGACTTCTCGATCCCATCCAAATAGTTTCTATAACATTCTTTAATCAAATTTTTTGATAATTGACGGAATAATGATAAACTCTTGTAGATTTGTACAGTAAAACTTCCATGTTTAATTGCAGCTTGGAAAAATTTCAGGCAAACGGTAGAAGCTCTTCGGCCTGCATTTATATATTTATGTAGGTATATATTCAGATTTTTTTTTCAAGGTAGGAGCTCGTATTGTTATTGTCACATTCTTCGTGAAATTTCTGGAACTGAGAGTTTTGTGGTGACTCCTTTGCCGCGTGCGGGAGCCATTAAGTTTTCCACTCTACCACATAACACAAGCCCGTCTCCACTCAGCCACCAATTTTTGCGCGCCTAGGGCAGCGTAACAAGCGTTTTCAGTAAAGTGCAGTGAAATGATATAAATTTGACTAAGAATAATTGAAAAAAGTAATTTACTATTACTATGAAAACCCCATGTACAAAATTTCAGCTCTCTACGTCAACGCGTTCATAGGCAGTGTCCAAATATATAGTGAAAAACGAGATTTTTGTAAGGCACCCCTACGATTGAACTTGAATTTACATTTTTGAAAAAAAGCCCGTGTGCAAAATTTCAGAGCTCTAATCCGAAAAGAGAGCGGTACCAACAACTGTTGACACTGCGCAGCAACTACAGATGAAACGGAAGCGTCCAAGTATTTATGATTTTTGCAAAGATGTAAGAAATTTTGATTAAATCTAGTCTGAATAGAATTCTCATACTTAAACAGGGAAGATTGGATATTGCTCTGATGAATTATCTGCTCTGATTCTTTGTAGAATAATTTCTTCACGCAATACCCGTGCTTCCAACCGGATCCCCCCTTAACCCTTCAAATTATTTTGGTAATACTGTGAATGCTGAGATAATTCTTTTTAATCCCGAACAGTGCGAATGTGGTGCAGTTTAGCATTTTCTATCTTTCCTCGAGCTTACATTTTGCGAAAATATTTCGGCGAGTCTCACAGTGGTCCCAAACTCCGAAAAGCTGGTCAAAAGTCAAAAACGTATTCAATTCACGTGATAGTCTGTACTCGGGCGGAAAATTTCTTCAAAAACGTATTCAATTCGGGTAAAAGTCTGTACTCGGGAATTTTAGAAATTCTGATTATGAATAAATGAAATAGTAAATGTAATGACAGTTGGCATTTGAATATTTGGGAAGAAGAGGATTTGAATACAGTAATTAATCATTATTACAATGACAATAAATATTTATAATATATTTCTTTCATTATTTTATTTTTAATCGATATAATTTGAGCACTTCTTACAATTAATCGCTATTCTGCGAACTGTCATCATCGTCCGATTTATCGCTCGTGTTATTTGAAAAATATATTATGGAACTGAAGGTGGAATCAATAGTTCTTAAACAAGGATCACCCTAGTGCACACATCATCACATAAAAATTATCTCCAAAACCGAAGTGGCAGCCAGATGCAGCTAATTTTTGGATATGTCTTGAAGAGGTGTCTAAGCAACAGTTTCCATTTAGTTTCAGAGCAGGATTCGATGAAGGTTTTGACTTATTGCTTTTTCTAACACGACTTTTCAGAACATAACCGAAAAAAATACCACTACTTTTATAAATTACCTACTATTTCATACATTGTTAATAATAATTTCGAGCAACACATTCAAATTGTACTTACTTTCCGGAGAAGAATCCATTTTAGAGAATCAGAATCTGTTCAATTTTCGCGATTCTGCACGTGTCTCAACTTTGTCTTATTTTCGACGCGCGACGAGTAAACGATGCAGCTGCTCTAACGCTCACGAACGGAATGCGTTCCCAAGACAGGTAGGGACGCTTCCCCTCATAATTCATACTAGGGGTACCACTACAACTATACCAACCATTGAAAGTCCCTAGAAATTTTTTTTTTTTTTTACTTTTGGCCAGCTTTTCGGGGGGAACCGCGTCTGTCACCTTCCTCATTTCCCTTAATTTTATTGATATAATAATAATTTCAAATCATAATCATAGGGTAAAAATTTAAAAACTTATATGATGATTAATAAAATATGAACGCAAATATTTAATCCTTCCAAATTCCCATACGACATATTTTACCCCCTCCTGTTTGTATTATATTTTTTTTTTGTTTTCTCCTCTATTACGTGCTGATTGGATTATACGGACGGATCCTCTGGGACACCCTGTATATACATAGGATATTAAAATTGTATGACTTTATTATTTATTTTTATTTGTATTCTTTTCAGCAAATAGACGGCTATGAACCAGGAGTTGATTATCCAACATACGACACTGTTCCTAAAGGACTATCATTTTCTTGTCAGGGACGTTTACCAGGATATTATGCCGATACAGAAACACGATGTCAAGTAAAAATTATTAAAAAATAAACAAACAAAATAAATAAATAAATAAAATCACATGGAAAAAATAATAATATTAATAATATTTTTAAGGTATGGCACTGGTGCCTACACTCAGGTCACATCTACTCCTTTCTCTGTCCAAATGGAACTGTCTTCAATCAGGCATATAGAGTCTGTGATTGGTGGACAAATGTTAATTGCCCGTCATCGGAACAATTATATCAGAATAATGAGGAATTGTATCGTGATGCTGGAGGGAATCCTATATGATATGAGGCTCAATACAGGAATAAGTCTGCATCAACTATCGAATTCACCACACAAATAACACCATCTTTAAGGCAAAGCAGACTACGACCACCCAATACCAACACACGAGCATATGAGAAAATCTCAAAAACAACTTACAGGGGTTCAGTTAAGTACTCGATTGATAAAAATTACCAAAAAGAAACCACAACCTCAAAGAATTCTTTCGTTGATGACCTTACAGAATACAAAAGCAAAATTAAAAACAAGTACAACATTGACTACGACCATACGCTGGACGAAGAGTACGAAATCATTGAAGCCATCGAGTGATATTTTTCTGTTTTTCTCTTTTGTGTAAATAGGTAAATTTCGTGTATTTTTAAGGAAACTTTTTGTACATAATGTTTTTATTTTTTTATTTTTTATTTATGTGATAATTTATATACAGTATTAAATATTTAAGCGAGCACCAGACGAATTTTTTGTATTTTTTATACAGGTCAAAGCGTTGGTTGTTCTCCTGATCAAGTCTGTTGTGGTTTAGATGGTTTCTAAAAAAAATTCTATAGGCATTATGACGGGGAGGACGCTTCTACTACAAATTCAGGCTATAATGAAGTGTAAATCTAACTCCGGTTTTAAATTTCCTTCTTTAGCCTAGGCGTCAAAAAGATAAAAGGTGCTGCATGGACAAGGACTCTCCTCCACGTAGGATAGTCCCTGAAGGATCAAAATTAGAAGAAGGATAGATTACAGCATCCACTCTATAATGTCCTACTTGTAGGGAAAAAAAAGAAAAAAACAATTTTACTAACTGAATTAATGTAAGAAATATCTCTATACAGGGTGTTTCCTTCATGTTCTCCAATAGAGCAGGAAGTGATAGTACTCACCTAGGCAAACAAAAAATTCTACGGTGGGGGGCGGGGGGCATAGCAACCGTTTCGGATTTACAAAGCGATTAAGAAAAAAAAGCTAGCTTTTCACGAAACACCCTATATCTTAAAAAGTGCAAGGTATACGGTAACAGAGGAGAGTCCATAGTTTATAGTTTTTATGAAAAAAAACCTTTTTGAAAATGTAAAATTGAGGTCAAGGTAACAAAAAAGGTAAGAAAATCCAAAATTTTTATTTTAGACCCCAATAACCAGTGCTGAATATCGCGCTCGCACCGGTTCGTCCGAACCGGTTGTTAAAAAAATCAGAATTTTGCGAACCGGTTCTCAAATAACTCAAAATACTAAGATGAAACTTTTAAAATGATATAGATTTCTAAGAAGTTTATAAAAAGTAGCATGAGAGACATTAATTAAATAACATTTTATTGTGTATTTCCGTTTGCCAGATGAATTGCTAAAGTTTTTAAAACAAAAGCTTATCGAGCTATGTAAATAAATAAAGCTCTGGAATAAGGAAAGAAAAAACTATAACTAATCTTACGATACAGTAGAAGAATGCCCGTATGTACACTGTAAAAAAATTTCTAGTTAAATTTAATTGCGTGCATGTCTAATTATTATGACTAACTTGATTTCTATTTAAAATTAAAATTCAACCAGAAATTCAGATATTAATAAATGCTTTCTTATTTTTTTTGTCTAGTTTTTTTGGAATTCGAGAAATTCAGTTTTTTTCAAATGTGTTTCCAATTAATTATTTGGAGGTTCAATTATTATACATTCCTGGGTTGCATATCTAGTTCACTCGAATGAAAATCAATTAAAGTGAACTGATTTGTAGCTGTGTTGTCTTCTGCATACTGAGAATCCAGTCACTTGAACCGAATTCTATTTAAAATTAAAGAAAAATTCAATAGAGTCCTCATTCTTTAGGATACGCGTGGACTGAGTTGTGTTCATTTAGTATTGTGAAGTGAAAGTGTACGGACGTGCCAAAGTGTTTAAAGTACTTTTTAATTATCTTTCCTTAGTTGGTCTAGCATAGGGTACAATGTGCTTAGAAGATAATATTTTCTATAATTTATATAGTTTGATTGTCAGGTAAATAAAGCTTAAAGGCTTTTAAATGCTGTAAAGGTCTAATCAGAATTGCGATTTCGACAGCCGTTCAAGTCGGACGTCGAAGTCGGAATTTTGGTTAGACCTTAACTCTGTTAAGTGCGTTATAATGCATGTAGACTCTAAATTAAATTAAAATGGCTCCCTTTAATTATTTATCTAAAGCATTTTTGTTGAGTTGTATTCGAAAAAGATTTATTAAACTCTAACTCAATCAAACACACGGAATATACTTAGAAGTTCCTTTTATGTTCGCTTATCTTTTATCTTAAATTGGTTCATATAACTATAAATAACTATTTGAGGGTAGCGTTCACAACTTTAAAATTATCTTATTCAAAACTTGTATAGCTAACAACAACGGCGGAGCAAATTATCTTCTAATCGCGGTCAAATAATGGTAAAAGGTAGGGTAAGTGGACCAACGTCAAGCCACCTAACAAGTTTTTTAATTGATAAAGTTATTATTATAATATTAAGGAAGCTCATAACGGTCTTCAAAAAACTGCCTAACCGCCAAATAAAACGGTCATACTGTCAAATTTCCACAGATATGGTGGATTGAGAAGAAGAAAACTTCAAAACATTTTTTATGTTACCAATACAATGGATCAATGTTAGTTTGAAAATAATTTGGGAATGCAACAACTAATTGACCACTGTTTTGTACTTTTTGTATTTTCAGCTTGAAGATGACATTAATATCATTATATAAAAAAAAAACTGTGACGCTCAGCCCATAATCATCTGTAGATCTGAGCGACCTCTGGAAACAGAGTATTTTATGTTGCTTTAGAGGATATTTTTATAGAGACAAAGGACAAGGGATATATTGTATTCAAATTTATGTATTCAGCACATATTTAACGAAATTTTCCAATTTTTTTCACGCTTTTATCTACAAAAGCAAAAACGTAAATCCATTAGGGGTAGTGTCCTTATATCGGAAACCTCTGGCCCTGGATCGATTGAATTGAATGTTACTAAGGTATACCAATAATATACTTTTAAACGGAATGTTGTTCTTTTTTTAATTTTTCAGTCCTTACTTTTACGTGTACACATTAAATAGTGAATTGTGCGACATCAATAGTCTTTTGACTATTAATATAAAAAAAAAAGATTAGTACAGACGTATTTGTATTTCTCTTAAAAAAGTCAATAAATAAGTGTATATTTAAATTATCCAGTCTTGGCTTATTTGCCTCCCTTAAATAATAAAAAAATATTTCCTAATAAGAACTAATACCGGCTGTGCAGTTCTGTTTTACGGGCTTTTGTAGCGCCCAAACTTGACTGGTTGTGTGAAAAAATTTTAGAAATAAACGATCAAAATGTTATGCATGGAAATGTATACGAGGATATTATACAGGGTGTAGAATTCTGAAGACGATAATTGGTGAGGATAAACAGGAATCCAGTTGTCGCAGAGAGCAGATTTCTAGTGAAATTAAACGAAATTTGTAATTTCAATAGAAATCTGTTGTGATTGTGAAAACTGGATATATCTAACTGATTAATTCGGCTGGTTAATAAATCTTCTTCAATTAACTAGAAAAACATTTTGAAATTTAATAGATAATCTAGTTGACAAAAGGGAAATTACATTTAAATTTACATAAAACCCAGTTCATAAAATACAACTGGATATGTAGTTTTCATGTCCAGAGATTTGTTACATATTCATTAGAAATGCAATTCTATTATTCAACTGGACTTCTGCTTAAATGGTTCTAATCACATTTTACACTAGTAGATCTAGGAGATCTACTCTAGTTCAGTTTTAATACGGATCTAGTTGACAATATTTTACTGTATAATTTCGTCAGTTTCTGTGCAAGTTTGATTGTGAAAGTGGTTTTCGCATCTATTTCTAGAACGATTCGTCGGACAGTAAATATGATTACAACCAATTTCATTTGATTTTATATGCTAAAAAACTTTTCAATACAATAAAAACTTCTAGGAATTATCGTTTTAACACTATACGTAAAAAGGATACATTTTTGTATGGCAACACCATTTTTGGAATTATATTTACTATTTTTGTGGAAACGCCTTGTACAAAATTGCAGGTTTCTAATTAGTCTCACATTAAATAGAAAATCATGCAGTTTATATTCTACATGGCATGTGAATGTGATTAGATTTTGTCTCTTAACTGCTTGCACTAATTAACGAGTAAATTTTTAATACAGAGGTTCCTATCCAAATCGAAAGTGGGAGGAAGAAATCTTCTTATCGCATGCATATACTTTTGCTAAGTACCCTCCAGCAAAGAAAAAGGTTGGCAATCGGCATTACTTTAGATGAAAAAACTTCGGAGCAGAGCAGGACAGCTCAACTTAGGTGAACTGTCAAATTAAAAGTAGAACAAAAAAGTGCAGAAATGAGCAGAAAGGGGCAGAAAGCTCATTAAACACAATTTTCTGATATCTGTCAACAAAAAACTCAATTATTTAAACTTTTACCAGAACTCTCAACACAATTTACAGTTTTCAAATGCCTGCCCTATGTTACTTCTTCGAAAAAGGTAGAGCAGAAAATCTTGTTTTAGGTCACTACTGTTCACTTTAGAGCATACTCATTAAACAGAGTTCAAAGCACATTAGAGCGCTTTAGAGCAGTGTTCTGAATTCATTTCTGCTCTTTTCTGCTCTAGGTTAACCTATAGGACAGATCATTAAACAGACCTATATTGTATGCAAATGTGTCCGTACAGGGTGGCTATAATTTTTGCGATACCTTCTTTTTCTTTTAATAACTTTTTGTATGTTGTCTTATGTATGTTGAATGATGCCTATTAAATGGCTTTTATGAAACGACTCATAAAGAATAAAGCTGTCACCACATTAATCGATTTGTGTGCGGTAATTTTTTTTCAAGTTTCACATAAAAAACCATTGAGAAGTCATATGTTTGCTGAACTAGCAAGTCCAATGAATGCCGGGAAAATGTCCAACGTCTTGCAAAAAATAGTCTAATGCTGCTCTAAAGAGCGGCTTGGGCACTGTCACAAAGCCTACATAACGTAAAATAAAATCCCAGATCTGGTCAACTTAAAAATGGATTCTAATTTTTCGATTATTGTAAATTCGAATGCAATTTTTACCCTTTATTATATTTAAAATTAGCTACAGTTGCCCGTTCTTGGAACTGAATTCTCTCCTAAGTTTGTAAATTTTTCTTTTAGTTTATTTTAATATTTTTAATTAATTTAATTTTTTTTTATTTTATTTTTATGTTTTTATTTTTTTATTTATTGGGATTCGAACTCGTTATAGCCAGTATGAACTTTTCATGAGATGTTTAAAATTTGTTGTTATTGAAAAAAAGCCTTATAAAAGATCTGGCATTAATGATATTCCAGAAGAACTGACACAAGTTATCATTAGGATTACATGGTCGAGAAGTGACAGTAAACAAAGCACATAGACTAATCGAAGATGCATAAGAGCATTGGAGCTAATGAAAATAAATAAAAGGGAACTAATGAATGTTTGTAACATAATCCAATCAGACGCTTATAAACATTATTATTGTTCATTGAGAATAAATGTATTCGTTTTTTAAGAGGTTTATTAATTCAAGCTGCTATAGACAATTTGAAAAGTGAAAGTAATTATTTGGTACCAATTTTTAATGAACTGAATCCTACTATATGGCGAGGAAATCTTTCACTTTCGCCTTGGCTAGAAGACGAAAAACAATTAGAGAATTTGTCCACGCTATTGAAATTTTCTATCAGCACTGCCTAACCCCTGAGAGGATAGGGCTACCGGACTGGTTGATCAATTGCTGGAAAGGCCATGACGCTCTACATACAATTAGAACTTAAATGTTACCGTACACCCTGTAATTTTTAAGATACAGGGTGTTTTGTAAAAAACTTGCTTTTTTCTTAATCACCCTGTAGCTCCGAAAAGGATGATATTCCCCCCCCCCCCCCTACTGCCATAAATTTTTTATTTGCCTAAGTTAGTACTATCACCTGCTGTTCTACTGACCACCATGGCGGAAGCGCCCTGTATTGGTATATGTTTAATTAATTAATTAATATTTTATTGTAATTAGGGAGGCTGAATTAATTTAACAAACTGTTAGTTACGCAATCAAAGTAGGAGTTCTCCATGATTAAGTATTCAAAACACGATACCAAGAATACATATGACCACGAGGAATATAATGGTGTCAGGTGACAACTCAAATATTCAGGTTGATGAAAACATCTGAACTTGTACAATAATATTAACAAATAAAAAGATTATTCTTTTGGACTTTTTACCGGGTTAAACTTAATTTTGTTCAAGAAAGAATTTTTTGGGGTTCTCCGGTATATGTATAGCAAAAGTTAAAAAAATGTTCTAATTTGTTATTTTATCGCACACAACTCATTAATTTTTGGTGACAAGTTTCAAGTCTTTTTTCCTCATATAATTCACTTATATTAGAAGAGATCAGTTTGATCTATTTTCAAGCGTCTGCAGCAGGCAGAAAACCAAGCTGCACCGATGAGTGGAAGGTTTTCTGCTGACATGAAACGCTTCTTCTTCTTCCTTTTTCTTCTTTATTTTTCAGCACAATACAGGTTCGATTCGCTTCGAATGAATCCGCTTCTTTAAAAAATTTTTTACATTTTTTTTTAATAAATAAAAAATTGTTTTTCTATTTTTCTCAAACTTTTCATTTCTTTCATCTTTTTTTCATTTTTTCATTTGTTTTTCAAATCACCCAATTTCGCTATTTGGGACCTGTTGATGAGTCAAAGCAAGACTGACTTGAAACTTGTCACCAAAAATTAATGAGTTGTGTAATGAAATAACAAATTAGAACATTTTTTAGCTTTTGCTATATACCGGAGAACCCCAAAAAATTTTTTCTTGAACAAAATAATATTAACAAAATTTTAAATAGATGAATACGTTGTGAACACCAAACCAGTGTCTCTGTATAGAGTGAAACAAGTTAAAATCTTCGTAATTTAATTTTCGGTTACAGTCGTTAAATGCAACCTCAAACCTTCTTAAACAGTTTCTGTCCAACTTAGAAATGATTATGCTGCAATACGACGTAAAATGAGGTAATAATAGACTGCGAACTAGCTTTAAGCGAATTTCAGTATCCACAATGTCAGCACACAACCAGGGTGTCAGAATGAAGTTCAGCATAGTATAGCTTTGAATAAAATAGAATAGTGGTGACATATTTACAGAAGATTTCCTTCGCGCTTTAAGCACCACTGCCAAAATGAAAGCTTTACGCTCATATTTTAAAATGACACCAGTTGGTAATACGAGTAGAAAATCTCAAGCATCCTTAGAGACATTTATTGGCGAGGATTCAATGTTAAATTCTTATCTAGGGACTAGTTGGGGACTTTCCTTAAATCCAAGTTAACATGTTCAACACAATCATCCATGGATCTACTAAAGTATAACTGCTCTCAATGTACACTCACAACCTCAACATGGCATTGTAGATCGTTAAGGGGTTATACCTCCCAACGTTTTTTCATTTTTTCATTTTTTTTATTGGCTTAAATCATGCCAAAAAACCCCTAGAATCAAAAACTATAACGCCCAAGTTCCGATCTAAACTCCAAAGATTTTTAAATCAATTTTTCCCTTCGATGCTCCAAAATCACAATTTTCGCTTATTTTAGCGATGCTCGCATTTTTGAATTTCGCGGCTTTGGAAATTAGTAGAAGTTACCTATGATCAATATCGTGTTTTAAATTTGAATTATAGAGGTCGCTACATCAAATTACGACGGTTACAACGTCTTTACAGCATAGACTTTATTTTTGCGATTCTTAAAATTTATTGCATTTTGAAACTTCAAACGCTTTTTTCTCGATAACATGTTTTCAAAATCGGCGAGCACTAGATCTCAAAAGTTTACATCCGATTGACTTGAAATTTTAACTGTAGCTTCATCGTTTGATTATTTAATGAAGTACACACGATTTTAGCGATTGATTAACAAGAAAAAATTTGTAAACAATTTAAGTCGATTTTTTTCGTCGAAAACACGATTTTTTGATAAAACAATCGTCATTTTGTGAAAAAAAATTCTAAAGATATAATCATGTGTACTTCACTAGCAAAACTCATGTAGATAATGAAAAAAAAGCGAGACGAGACTTCTACTGCTCGCGGTGGCGGAAGACCCTTTTGAAATAGCGGTTCACAGTAATCACTGCATAGCCGCCATGCTTAATCAAATGTTATATTATTTGTATGACATTAATCTCAAATGTCCTTAAAAAAAAATAATTAAAAAAACCTTATTTTTAGAGCGTTTGGGAGGTATAACCCCTTAATGTACAAGTTGAACTGAACAATAACAGACCCAAAGCGGAGTCCTATGGCACCCCGCGATTTATTAGAAAAGTATCTGAAAGCATATTGCCGACCTCTACACATTGTAATCGATTTGTTAGGTAGATTTCCTCAAGTCGTACAGCTGAGGAAGAAAACTGGAAAAAATTATGGAGAGTTTCTCAAGTAGTCTCGCAAAATTAACACAATTAAAAGATTGGCGAAAATCTTACAACACTATATTATCTTGAATTCATTTCTATCCAATGGGGATTTAATATCCATAGTAATTTTCCATAGTGCAGTTTCGCAGCTATGCATTGTATGGAAATCAAATTAAAAGCAATAAAGCACTTGATTACTCTCAAATATTTGTATACACATTACTCTTTCAAACAAATTGGTAAAATAACATAAAATACTTATGAGTCGATATAACAGTAGGTGTCGAATTCTTCACGGTATTAGGAAGTATCGTTAACTGGGGAAAGCAGGAGGACACGAGACATATACTAAATATATGTAGAATATTACGACAGATACTTGTTAGAAGAAGCTTAATAAAATAAATATACAATTTGCCCCGACACACTGCATCTGATTTTATCTTAACTATGGGGGATAGCATTTGGCCCATGCTAGCAGAATGAAATGTAAAGTACGCGATATCAAAATACCTTGGACTATTGAAGGAATTGTTTAGAACTCGCTGGCGTTCAAATCAATCGTGCCTGACTTTCTTATGTTTTAAATCAGTTAATGTTCACAAAATTGAATTCATCATTTGCATGCAGTACTCCTCGTCTGTGATCAGACATTAGGCTATTCAAGTTTAAGCTGACAGGACACTCAAACTATTATTATACTGTACCTGTATTTACAGAAATATGACATATTGTGCTATTAAGAACCTGATTCACCAGGAAGTGCACAGGGGTAATTTATTGTTCTTAAGATAGTTATGCGAAATGGGCAAATGACTGTTTCGAGATTGAGTTAATGAGGAACTGATTTGTTTTTAAATCTAGTTGTTTGGGAATGGAGGTCAAAAAATTATACTACATCACGGAGTTCCCGCAACTTGTAAATTTACGTAGTACTCTTGCAATAGGCAATAGGCGCATTTGCATATACCAAAATCTTGCGTGCTTACGAGCTACAAGCTGATTGTATAAGATTGCTTGTACCACGGTGGAGGTCAAGGCCTCTTTTGTGTACATCGTTACTACATTGTTGCCTCCTCATATTGCACTGGGTGACGATGTGGGTCCCCAAAAGAGAACGAGCGTTCTGTAGAGTTCCTACGGAGATTAGAGTTGGAAAATCAGATGATTTGAAAATGTCCTGATGGAGAGGAATGCAAACTATCCATAACTGAGATATGTCTGCGGCAACTGAAGGGTCGACAGTGAGACTTTTCTTCAGCATCTACTACAGCATGAATTATGATTATCTATATAAAATTAATTTCCATGATTACTTTTAACATTTTCTATTGGTAATTGGCAATCACGTCGGATTTCGATTGATGCACTTTTCACTATGTACCTGTACAGGTAGTTCATTTTTTATGACAAGCGTTTTGGTCAAGTTTTGAAAAAAAATCTATTCTATTTTGCAACACTTTTATTAGGCGCCACTCCAATTTTTTTATGATTGGGGGAAATATTATAGACGTAGACATATTAAACAAACAACTGTGAAAACTCAAATGTGTGCATTACGGGGCAAATGTGAAGCTGAGAGCATTACAATATACCAAAAATGATAAGTACTATATCCTAAGTTGAAAATGCAATAAATCAACTGATTTAAGATCTGCGTGCCTAGGGTAGTATATCGACGTAATAACTGTGTTCGTGCACACATTGGACTTCATTTTATTTGTCCATGTTCAGTAATACAGCGAAAAGCCTATATGAGCTGTTTATGATCTGAAAAATAAATATTACAAATATTTCGTATAGTCGTAAATAATTAATACTAACCAATGTAAAGATATCCAAGCTGATTACAAACACTCCACAGACCTTAATTTGATTTGGTTGCTTAATACATTCCATGTATTTAAATATAAACTTTTTGTACTTTAGGGGTTGATCAACCCAGTTCGACTGGTAAAGGCAATCCAATAAGAGACCACTTTGTTCCGACAGAAAACTCCCATAATAGCAGTACAAAAAGATTTCTAGAACCATGCCCATCAGATAAAAAATGAACATCAACAACAAAAATACGGCAAGATTATCCGCAAGAAAAATCTGAAAATATTCAACGGATTGCAATAATATTTTTACAAATTTATAATTGTTTGAGTAATTTTACATTTTTCAATTGAAACACAGTAAAGCATAATACAATGCTGCTCAAGTTGAATTGAATAAACACTGGAAAGGAAAGAATTTCTTGAACTTTTCTTGTCAATCTATCAAATAAAAAAAAAAATTATATTTACGATTTAAGCATATTTAAATAATTTTACCTTAAAAGTTCCTGGTGAAATTTTATGTTTTCAATCAAATCTGCATCGATATTGGTGTTATCTCCATCATTTCCAAGATTTTTAAGCCTTATACCAAGCAATTTATAGCACAATCCCAATTGAAACATAAGATATGACATCAATAAGTCCACAGACATAGTACACATGCAAGTTATAATCATTCCTATTATTTCATAGGCGTAGAGTACTAAATACCATCTTAAGGAATTCTGCCAATCGAAAGGAAACCAAATAGGAAAAGGAAATGTCCTTTCACTCATAAACGCAGGCATTGTGAATGCGAAAAACAGAGCCAAGATACATATCCCAAAATACAAAGATCTGATTCTGTTAAATTGCCTATAGTGTTCTGCGAACGGCTGAATTTCCTCTTCATTGCTGAGACCAAAGTTTTCATGTGAAATGGCTTCTATGATGTACACTATTTCCTTTGAACGTAAAAGTGTATTAAAGATCTTTACAGATGTCGCACCTTGAGATAAGGTCATGAAAAGTGCCTCCGTCATATCCTTTACAGTTTTGACTGACGCCAAATTTATATACATCAAACTTGCCATTAATAATGAAAAGAAAATGTGAATAAAAAATCCGTAAAATCGGAAGAAATCCCGCCACTTAGAATCCGATGTCCACAGTCCAAAGAAAGTTAAAATGTTTGAAAGAAACCGTGAAGGTTTGATACTGTTAAGATTTTCCATTGTGTCGTGCATCTGGGTGAAAAGACAACTTACAAGTGGCACATATGATTTTCTCTAGAACAAATTTTCTTTTTTTCTCACAATAATGACATAACCTCAACATAACGTCTCAATAGAGAATGTCTAATTAAATCTAATTACAGTAATCAACACCTTCAAGACTATAATTTCTTAATGAGGTGTATCGTGTGGCTATTTATAAGGACTTTTAAGTATACCAATTTGTGGTGAGTAACACTTGACGGGAGTTTGGGTGAATTTATGCGAGATAACATAAAATTTAAGCCAATGGAAAAAGTACTGGACACAGATTTTAAGAACTTGTTAATTTTGCACAGAATCCAAAATGGTATACAATTTGCACTGCGTTCTTTCTATTTGCAACTGGCTCTCATTCTGTGTTTGTACCAAGTATAAAAAGTATTTCAAAAAGAAAATGCTTTGTCCTTGATTTGTCGGATCTGGGGCTTGCAAGTCAAGGTTACCTGACCACATAATCAAACTGAATACTTCCTACCGCCTGACCGTCGACCTCTAAGCTCTGCGACCTAAAAGATCTTTTATGCTATGCTCCGACCACGTAAGGTCCAGTCAGCCCTCGCCCTTTTTGAGAGGTTATTACCTCATTAGGGTCTGTTTTCCGGTGGTCTTATGAAGTTACAGACTGCTTGCCCAGAAATTGGCGTCGTTAGCAAACAAGTCCTTCGTATTCGCGTAGCTACATCTCCTTTCTAAAATGTCAATGATTCTAGGCACATATATTTATAAATAATCAATGCATTTAGTTTATATGTGTCTTTCGTTAGTTATTTCCAGCGTTAAAACTCCTAATAAAAGAGTTATTAATGACTGGTAAGGAGTTTTGATTTAGTTGTGAAATATTTTTATATTATATCCTGGAAAAATTGTATTTTTACCATTAAATAAAAGTTTCAATCACATTTTTGGCAAGTAGCGACATCTCGTTTCTAAGATGTCAATGATTCTGTGCTCATCTATATTGTTAGAAAGAGACAACTGGTGACGTCTACTGGCAATGGAGAGTAAACGATTTCAAGTTCGGAGAACCGATGATGGAATCTTCGGAAAGGTTCAGGAATAGAATGAATAGAATAGTCAAGAAGCTTCTGGAATAGAACACTTCCGAATAATCTGAAGAGTTTCTAGGGTATAAATATAAAGGTTGTCAGATCAGTCGCGTCGCCACATATATGATGACAATAAACCAAACCAAAACAAAACAAAACAAAAAGAATATATATCAGTGAAACAAAAATCACAAGATTAGCATAAATTTAATTCGTAGGTAAAGTCACCAACCGTAATTTCACTTGCACATTGATTATTTATATACTTGCACCTCCATGCAATTGCTGACATAGAAATTTGGTGAACGTAAGAATTGAATAGCTAGGCGAAGCTAGAAAACCGAACAGGCATTGAACTGAACCAGAATCTGTCAGATCTACACCGAATTTAGCCTTGTCCCGAAAGTAGAAAGTAGAAAGTAGAATATCCGAAAATGTTTGTCCCTTATGGTTAAAAAAAAAAGAATAAGCTATTTCAATAAAATAATTGTATTTTCACAAAATGTCCACATATCCACACTTTAATTACAAATACTTTCGATTTGACGTTTAGCTCCGAACCGTAACTGAACCGAACCGAACCGAATATGAACCACTGTGAAAAGCACATACGTGCGGAACTAGTTCTGTGTCAGTGTGGTGAAAAAACACTTCATGTTTTGGAACCGATCGAGTTACGGTTCAGTTCAGGTGAAAAGATTTCACCATAAGTGGGGAAGTTGTAGATATCGACACGTGTGGAAGAGGTTTTCTTCTTAGCTAGGAATGTGTCCCTACCTGTGTGGCTGGGTTTCTGAGCCTCAGTTAACGTGCCGCTATCTGTGAGGAAATCTCAGAAGCTGAAATTTCTACTAAGTGTAGCGCCTTAATTTAGGCTTCTTAGAGGTATGTTTTGCTGTTTTCTTGCGTGAAGATTTCTTAGGGAGGAAGTTGCCGATATCAGCATGACATCACCTTAGTTTTGCTGTTGTAGATAGCAGCATGAAGTTCTTGACCACTTTTGTGGGGGTTCTGGACAAGTGTGTTAACAACAATGACCAAAATGGTAACACTCCAGATACAAATGGTAAGGTGCAGTTGCTATGCTAGATTATTGTTGCTATGCTAATATTGTTGACTACCGTACTTTGGTGCCGTGCGCACACTCTGGCTATATAAACAGCATTTTGACTTGACCCGATGTCTTTTTCAGTTTAACAGTGCAGTAATCAAGTGGTAATCTATTCCTAGTGTTATTCTATTAACAAATCAAACATTTTGTTTAGTTGACCATTAAAATAAATATTCTTATTCTGGATCTCAACTGGATTTAGGAGCCTTATTTTTGATAGCAACTAAAATAAAGATTCTTAGTTTGGGTATCAACTGCAGTAAGAATATTACTAACTGCGGGTCTCGACTGTAATAATAAATTTACTAATACCACACATTTTATTGCGGGTATCGACTGTAATAAAGATTATTATTGCGGATCTCGACTGTAATAAGAATTTTACTAATACAACACAATTTACTGCGGGTCTCCACTGTAATAAAGGCTCGTATTGCGGGTCTCGACTGTAATAAAGACTCTTATTGCGGGTCTCGACTATAATAAAAATGTGGGTATCGACAGCAATAAAGATTCTTTCTGTGGGTTTCGACTGCAGTCAGAATTCCCAGCTTCACTTTATTCTTGGTCTCGAATAGAATCCATTGAAGATATGTGTCTGCGGCAACTGAAGGGTCGACAATATGACTCTTCCTCAGGATCTACTACAGTATGAATTATGATTATCTATATAAAATTAATTTTAATATCTTCTGTTGTTAATATACCAGATTGGCAATCGCGTCGGATTTCGATTGATGCACTTTTCACTATGTACCTGTACAGGTAGTTCATTTTTGATGTCAAACGTTTTTGTCAAGTTTTGAAAAAAATTCTATTCTATTTTGCAACACTTTTATTAAGCGCCACTCCAATTTTTTTATAATTGGGGGCAATATTATAGACGTAGACATATGAAACAAACAACTGTGAAAATTCAAATTTGTGCATTATGGGGCAAATGTAAAGCTGGGAGCATTACAATATACCAAAAGTGATAAGTACTATATCTTAAATCAAGTTGACAATGCAATAAATCAACTGATTTAAGATCTGCGTGCCTAGGGTATTACATCGACATAATAACTGTGTTCATGTTCACATTGAGCTTCATTTTATTTCTCCATATTTAGCAATACAGCGAAAAGCCTATATGAGCTGTTTATGATCTGAAAAATAAATGTAAATGTGATATTTTTCATATAGTCGTAAATAACTAATACTAACCAATGTAAAGATATCCAAGCTGATTACAAACAGTCCACACACCTTAATTTCATTACGTTGCTTAATACATTCCATGTATTTAAACATAAACTTTTTGTACTTTAGGGGTTGATCAACCCAGTTGGAGTTGTAGAGGCAATTCAATAAGAGATCACTTTGTTCCGACAGAAAACTTCCATAATAGCAGTACAAAAAGATTTGTTGAACCATGGCCATCAGATAAAAAATAAACATAAACAACAAGACAACAGCAAGATTATCCGCAAGAAAAATCTGAAAATATTCAACGGATTGCAATAATATTTGTACAAATTTACAATTGTTTGAGTAATTTTACATTTTTCAATTGAAATACACTAAAGCATATTACAATGCTGCTCAAGTTGAATTGAATGAATACTGGGATGGACAGAATTTCTTGAACTTTCCTTGTCAACCTATCAATTAAAAAAAAATATCGTTTCAGTATAAGCGCAGTTAGATAATTTTACCTCAAAATTTCCTGATGAAATTTTATGTTTTCAATCAACTTAGCATCGGTATTGGTGTCATCTTCATCATTTCCAAGATTTTGAAGCCTTATTCCAAGCAATTTATAGCACAATCCCAATTGAAACATAAGATATGATATAAATAGGTCCAGAGACATAGTACTAAGGCAAGTTATAGTCATCGCTATTATTTCATAGCCGTAGAGTATCAAGTACCATCTTAAGGAATGCTGCCAATCGAAAGGAAACCAAACAGGAAAAGGAAATGTCCTTTCACTCATAAACACAGGCATTATAAGTCCGGAAAGTAGCGCCAAGACACATATCGCTAAGTACATAGATCTGATTCTGTTAAATTGCCTGTAGAATTTTGCGAACGACTGAATTTCCTCTTCATTGCTGAGAGCAAAGTTTTCATGTGATATAGCGTCTACGACGGACACTATTTCCTTTGAACGGAAAAGTGTATTAAAGATCTTTACAACCGTCGCACCTTCAGATATGGTCATGAAAAGTGCCTCTGTCATATCCTCAACATTCTTGACTGACGCCATATTAATATACATCAAAATTGTCAATAATAATGAAAAGGAAATGTGAATAAAAAATCCGTAAAAGCGGTAGAAAAACTGCCACTTAGAATCCGATGTCCACAGTCCAAAGAAAGTTAAAATGTTTGAAAGAAACCGTGAAGGTTTGATACTGTTTAGATTTTCCATTGTTTCGTGCTTTTGGGTGAAAAGACAACTTACATATGGCACATATGATTTTATCCAGAACAAACTTTCTTTTTATCCTCACAATTATGACATAACCTCAACATAACGTCTCAATAGAGAATGTCTAATTAAATCTAATTACAGTAATTAACACCTTCAAAACTATAATTTCTTATTGAGGTGTATCGTGTGGCTATTTATAAGGACTTTTAATTATACCAATTTGTGGTGTATAACACCTGACGTGGGGTTGGGTGAATTTGTGCAAATAAGGACAAAATTGATGCCTATGAAAAAAAAAAAATAGTCTACAGAAAAAGTGGACACAGATCTTAAGAATTTGTTGATTTTGCACAGAACCCAAAATGGTATACAATTTGTACTGTGCTCTTTCTGATTGCAACAGGCTCTCTCAGGGGGGCGGGGGGCGAATAGTCGATCTCTAAGCTCTGCGACCTAAAAGATCTTTTTCTGATATGTCTGTACCATGTTAGGTCCAGCCCACGTTCGCTCGTTTTGGAGAGTTTATTACCTCATTAGGGTCAGTTTTCCGGTCGTCTAATGGGGATACAAACAGATATTGACGTCTTTGGAAATCAAATCCTGCGTATTCGTGGAGTACATGGTTTGCAGATTCTACTTCTTCGTTATTGTTGCCATCTGACGTTTTGCCCATTTTCATAAGTATGATGCACCTAAGTGGGCAATGTCCACTCATTATGCCATTTTTAATAATTTATTTAAAGAACGCGATATCCCGCTGGGGCCCTGAAAGCTTGACACTGCTTATTGTCTATATTACATTCTAGAAGGAAAGATACGCCCAGAGCTGCTTTTATTCCTTCTTCGCGAGACACCATATGATGTGACTATTTTGAGCTCTGTTCTTCTAAGTTATAGGAGGACAAAGCCCTTGTAGCCTTTCCCAATACATAGATTTTTATTTTTGCTCCCAGTTATTTAGGCCAGGTCAGAGGTAACATTTAGAGGTATCCTAAAATGGCGCTGGTCCGGTAAAAGGAGTTTCCGCTCCTATTTTGGCTATACCGTGACTAATTTCAATGCCTTTTTGACCGTCATGTCTAGAATAACTGTGTTTCTTCTCGACAAAGTTTTAAGGGCTTACAGTCTTACTTAATAGTGAAGGACTTTAAAATCTTGACAGTGATTTGACTTTCCGAGAGAATATCGATGATTGAGCTCCTTTAATACAGGTATTGGCGCATTCTTCTTTGGCTAATACCTCAGCGTAAAATACTGTAGGGGTAGATTCCAGAGCATTTGAGATCATTCTGTTATAATTTTAATTTATCCATGTGCCGCAAGGCAAAAAGGGGGAACAATCACAAAGTTTGAAAATTGCAATATAATTCATACTTAAGTTTTTTTAAAAAAAAGTATTAATATGCGCGATTGGTGGAACCTCCATCATTGCACTTCTATGGTAGGCGATAAGAGAAACCATACTGATTAGACCTCTCTGATCGCTGGGTCGAAAAGTTCAATAACTTTTTTTTGTACTACAATGCATTTTGCAAATTTATTGTAATTTTTTTCAATAAATTTCAGGTGTTTAGACGAAAAATTTTCCTCTTATAATTTGATATATGGCATCTGGGGCCATATATACCCAGTTCTGCACTGTTCATTTTGGAACCGCCTGTATACCACACCTTGCTGAAAGGACGATTTAGTGGAACGTCATTGTTGTCGGTTTCCCAAAACCACATCAAACGCTCTTACAAAATCCATCTTGGGTTTGATCAAATCACATATAATCGTCATTTGCTCGAGGCATATCTGTTTTAGGTTATTTAAATAAACCAACTAGATAACCTAGCTTGAACTATTTCTCTTTTTGCAGAGAAGAGTGCAATATCCAGTGATATTAACACTGGAAATTTCTCCCCTTTCCTTCAATAAATTCAGAGCTGGAAGATTTAGTAAAACTTCCATGGCACTCATGGCACCAGATATTCCGAGATAATCAAGCCGCTGGGCTTTTTGAAGAAGAACCTTAGTTTTCTTTTGACTGCTTTTTGGCCACCATGCTAGGGCCGCTTATGTGAACCTGGTTCCAACAAAAGTGGTAGCCAATACATCATTGTTATCTTCAGACCTCATGTTCTGCGAATGAAGTGACGACACGTGTAGAGAGATCCTTCAGCTCTTTCCGTCTCTCTGGAAAGAAGTGAGTTCCAGGTAAGTTTTTTGTGACGAGTGACCCCAGAAATTTGATTTCATCAGAAAATAGCAATTCCATATTATCAAGAAGTGGAGCTGTTAGTGCGTTAGATTCGTTCGTCTCGTGAACAGAACGAGAACCATTTTGCTGAGATTTATGCTAAGACTTTTGTCCACACATCACATGCGCACTTTAGAAAGGGCTTTTAGAATGATAGCGTTTATGAGCTGATCATGCTTGCCCCGTATCGTGACTACTAGGTCATCGCGTACCATTAAATTCAACCTGGAAAATAAGACAAAACATTTATAAACGTAATGCATTTTAGAGCGGTTTAGTCTATATAAAACGATAATATATAGAACACAGCATATTTTTAGCGATTTATTTTATGTGCAGAAAAACAATAAGTCAATTGCTTGATTAAAAAAGAATTAACTTAAAGAAACCTATATGCGTTTTGTTCCACCGTAAGTTGCTTTAGTTTGTAGGACATTGGAATAGCTTTCTAATGGCATATATGTCATCATAATTGGTCATGTAGACCATTTTTTCCCTGTCCTTCTGTGCTGATTTTATTTTAAAAATTGAAGGAGGAAGAAAATAATTAAAATACCTTCAACTATTAACACTAAAAACTATCAGCACTACAAACAGAAAGAAAAATAAGTAAAGTTTGAAGTTGGCATAGCATCTTAAGGTACAATGGTTGAAAGAGTGTCTTCAGACTGTGATTCAACCATTAAACCTTCCTTTTCTAGCTAATACTTATTTAATAGTGTCTCTTTTTTTTCCAAAAATCTAAAATACTTCAAAATATAAAAAGGGCAGTAATTAATATTAAGTTTCACAAAATAAAATCAATAAATCAAAAAAATTTAAACAGATTTTTTCTACAAACAAGTGATAACCAATATAGCGGAGGTTAAAATTATGACTCAAATCTTATTATTCTGTAGACTGTAGATGTAAGCAATCTTCAGGATAAGCAAATTCAATGCAGCACACATTTCGTAGTATTTTTTCTACTTGTACGACTTTGATCATTTCATGTTTCGCATTCACTTCTATTCTGTTAAAAGATTGCGCCTATTAGCACACTTACGTAGCAAAAGATTTTCCTTACAGATGGCGAGAAATATGTGGGAATAGAAATCTAGCATCCACATTTACGTGTTAGAAACGAGATGTCGCTACTTGTCAATCGCTTGTTATTTCCACCGTTAAAACTTGTAAAAAACGATCTGGATATAACTTTTGATTTATTTGGCTTTTTTAATTTATATGCTGGAAACGTTTGAATTGTACCATTAAATAAAAGTTTCTATCAAATTTTTGTTGCAACTAGCGACAACTGCTCTCCAACACGGCACTTTTTTATGCATATATATAATTTTGCATATTTTATGAGACACACAATCAAAAATGCGCCAGCGATTATGCAATTGAAAAATTGGTGGATTACAATGACCAGATGTATACTTATAGGAAAAACTGTATTGGCAGATTTTTAAAATATCTTCACTATCCAGAAATGTGCGCATGAAATTGAAAATAACAGAAATATGGTGGAAAATGAAGGAATTACAGCTTTCGTAATAATTTTTATCACTTTTAAGTGAAAGTTCTCATTTCAATTATGAAGTAGTTTCCTACTTTCATAAACAGGGTGTCCCGCAATTATATACAAATCTCTCGCAGGATAAGAGATCTCGTCAAGAAAAGTCATAGTTTGTTTGTTATATGGGGGAGAGGAAGCGCTTTTTGTTATTGGTCACTTATTCCACTGAACCTATTATCCCAACGCTTCTATTCAACACAAGTTATAACTTGTATTTTATAAGATCTATTACCCTGCAAGAGATCTGTATCTATATGCGGGAAACCCTCTATTTAATCGCAACATTTTGTTGTTCAGACTTTGAGTAGGGTGGCATGAAAAAAATTCAGTAAAATTTTGGCAATTCACAACAGAAGTGGAAGAGTTTAAATTACTTCAACGATCTTTCAGGGCCAAGTGTTGATTTTAGTGTAACTACACATAAAGTCTTTTAAGTTGGGGTCAAAAGAGATATGCAATATGTTGGTTTTAGCTTGTTTTGTTTAACTACCTTTAGGCTTAAATGAAAAATTCGTAGAATTTTGTGTGGTGAAATCAGATAGGATAGATAGCAAAGATAGCAGGTAAGTTCAAAATAGTTATTAGAGTGAGGTAAATTATATTAATAGAAGAAAAAGGTAATGTACATTTCCTTAAATAGAATCATCGAGCACCTGCCGGTAATTAAGCAATTGGCAACAGAGCGGTGCATTAAAGAGAGCGCTTGAACCAGACGAAACGGAAACGGCTTAGTTACCCTATCATAAAACTGGCTATAGAGAGCCTGGATCTGCTGCCTGACGTTCGAAGCAATAAACCCATCCGCCTTGTTGAGTATTTTATCCTTTTTAGACAGTTATTTCTGTTACTGTTTTTTTTGTAATTGCTATTTTTATTTATTTATTTATCTTTTGATTGAAATGTAGTGAGAAAATGTCATTAGGCCTAGAAGAGCTTCACTCAGTAATAATTGAAAAAGGTGCCATTGACGTGCTGTGGAGCCATAGTGCTTCACAACCGAAAATTGCCAGGAAAATTGGTGAATCGGATTATGTCGTCAGGAGTTACATGAAAGACCGCAAGAATTACGATTATAGGTCCTACCCAGTAATAAAAAAGGTACTAGGGGAATGGGATTTGAGAAGGATATTTTAAATAAGAAACTTTAGGCGCGGGTCCTTGATGGTATAGGACTCCTACCCAGTAAGAAAAAAGGTACTAGGGGAATGGGATTTGAGAAGGATATTTTAAATAAGAAACTTTAGGCGCGGGCTCTTGATGGTATAGGACTCCTTTAGCAGCCATATGGAAATGTAAAATTGGCATTCTCTTCCTGTCCTATGAATTGTCTCGAACACTGTGAAGTCCTTAGACAAAAGCTCCTTCTGTATATTGAGCGATATTCTGGTAATAAATTAATCAAATCGGTGTCTGTGAAGTGATTGGAAAACGAGAATTTGAAGCAAATCTAACCAGTCAAAATATTATCTTTATCCAAGGAGTTAACTACCACTTCACCATTGTTAAGTAGTTAAGGTATAGAGGAATTGGTGAAGTTGTTCCTGATGGTTTGTTATCCTTGAGGCTTGCCAAGATTTTTAGTTTCAATTCCGGATATGAATGCAATGGAGATACGCGCGAAAAGCAGACTCTGAACTTATCGATAAACCAAGAGTGATTTTGCTATTGTTGAGACTTGCTGTAGGAATAAGGAATGTATTCATGCATGCCAAGAATTAGAATGTCTGTAAATGAGAATTTCCCAATCAGCATTTATAATTTGTTTTTATTTAACGTTGGAACTAAGTATTTTACAAAAACTATTGAATTTAACGAAATAATAGAACATTTTTTCCAAAATAAATGTAATAACTAACTACAACAATACATAATGATTTGTTTGCCATTGTATATGCTCGGCCGAAGGCCGAGCGGCGAGGCCACAATTACGAGCTGTCTTTACATCGAAGACTCATCAATTGACAGCTGTTTTCAATTTAAAAAAAACCTTACATCGCTTTATTCGGAATAAGCTCTCTCCTATTTGAAACACCTCGAGAAGAGCCAACTCATGTACATACATGAATTTTACACGTAGCAGCACTTCCTGTTTCCTCTATATGATTTAAAAGCCACGATCTAAATGTATCAAATTGAACGCTTCCAAAATTCTTTATATTTTTACATAAAGGCAATAGAACAGATATTTTTTCAGTGGTCTTCAGGGAGCGGCGCGAGTTAAAGATAATAAATGCAACTTAAAACTCAATTGTCCAACTTGCACTTTTTACCTGTTTCTTAATTGCAATATGCCGAATTATGATTGGATTAAATAAAAAATTTAACATGCATGCATACATGGGGTTATTAACATTAGATATTGAATAAAGGTGAAAAATATATTAAGCTATATAATTAACTACCTACGAGATATGTATCGTAACTCACGCGCCCACTAGCTGGATCCACTGCTCCCAAGCACTTAAGAGGAGTCACTACCAAGCTTTACAAGTTTCATACATTTTTCAACTCGAATTTCTGGCCAAATATTTGTAGCAGATTAATGATTTATATCTTAAATTAAAGGTAACGAAGAGGTCTAGTAAATAACGTCGGGAAAAATAAAAAAATGTGATTAGAATTGAGATATTGGCTCGGAAACTTGTAAAAAATGGTAAAAATTGACTTATTTGACTCTAATAGTACTTGTTACCGATATTTCACCGAAGAGAAATTGCAATGATTCGTTGAAAGTTGTTGAACTACAAAGCAAAGTAATATATTTAACAGTTATGTGCAAAGAAAGGTTAGGATAATTAATTCTCGTTAACAATTTTCAATTTCTTTGAACTGCAAATTTTCATTTTTCGTTTTAAATTGTCGTTTGTTTAGTTTCTGTCTTTTACGCTAGATGGCTCTCATGTGACTTGTGGTCTCGGTCTAGGCTAATTTTAAATGAATTTTCTCATTTTCAGGACACAAACCTATGTGTAGTAAATTTGAAACTTTTGCTGAGTACTGACTCCTCGTAAGTATTCATTTACTTTCTTAAGCACAAAGTTATCGACTAGTAAGGATACATTCTCATTCATGTTAGTGGTGGCCCCAAATATAATTAGTATGTCTTATCAAATTTAATTCTAACTTATATATAGGCACATAACCAAGTATTTATTTATTTATTTATTTTTATTTAACTAAGTTCATAAGTACGAAATTAAATAGCAAAAACAAACAAAGAATAAAAAGATAAAAAGTAAAATATAAAGTAAAATAAGATCCAATGTAAAAAAAACGAAGATAAACATGGTGAAAAATTAAAAACAAGTTAAGAAAAAAAGGGGCGAAGCAAAAAAGCAAAAAGGGATGCAATGCAACAAGGCAAAAGAAGAGCAAAAAAACCAAAAAATCTAATAAATCAAAAAATTGTATAATTAACGAGATTGGACACTGTCGTTTAGGATTTATCTTTTATACGTCAGAGGGCCGAGCTAAAAATATCAATGTTATTGAAACTGACATTTCATGTCTTCTGAATTCGGTGTAGTGGAGATTTTTCCCGTAAAGTAGTTCTAGAAAAGGGTGATCTGAAGGGAATGTATTCTCTTGCGTATCTGGAGGGAATATTAATGCCAATTTTGAAAAGCAAGTTAGGACAGTGCACAACTCCATTCTAGCATTATACTCTACGTCACTATCTTCCAGTTTATACAGTAGTATTCTTGTGAATTTTCTCTGGACAGATTCAAGTTGATTACTGTAGCAAGAGTAAAAAGGGTTCCAAATTTGGCAAGTGTACTCTAGAGTGCTTCTCACCAATGAACCGTACAGACAAATAAAAGTGGCATTTGATTTAAATGATCTACATAATCGGAAAATGTAATCTAGAAGACGATATGCTTTAGCAGTTAATAAAGTATAAGTGAGGAGCAAAAAGAAGCTTGTCATCAAAAGTAACGCCCAAATCTTTAATTTCTTTGACATGTATCAAAGGAAAATTGTTAGTTTTATACTGGAAGGAGATAGCGTCATGCTTTCTTGAGAAAGTTATGTTCTTACACTTGTTTATATTTAGCTCCAAATAATTATTATTGCACCAATTTTCAAGCCCTGCAATATCGTCTTAGAGGCTTTCGCAATCATGAACGTCCGAAATTACTCTGAAAATTTTTAGCGTCGTCAGCGTACAGTAAAGTGACTGAAGTTATCTCACCTGGTAAATCATTGATTAATATCAGGAAAATAAAACGACCAAGAATAGTACCCTCAGGAACTGCCGATGTTTGTTCAAAAGAATTCGATTGAGAACCGTTGAAGACAACCATATCTGGCCTTTCTCTTGAGTATGATTGAAAAAAAAAAGAGCACAGCGTCCATATCTCATTTCATTTCGATTATTTCGTTTATTTCAATCTACGGAATAACTCCTACAGATTACAAGAATTTATACAAATATAAGTATGTATATAATACTGAATTCATCAAAACAAATCAGAAGTTATTTAAAAACTAAACTATATTACAAATCTATAAAGCTTAAACGGAAAAATTCCAAAATATTTATCTTAAATCTCTCTCTAGATATATTAAAATCGTGTAATGAATCAACCAAGTTGAAGTTAGAAATAGCCTGTGTGATAGGTTCACGGTAACCAAAGTTCGATCTATGAAAGGGTACAACCAATAAACGTCTAGGACGAATATATCTTTGAGGCACATAGAAGGGAATTGAAGATAGCAGTTCTGGACATCAAAACCAATTTTTGACATTTTTATAAGACATTGACTGTGGCGAATTTTATCGAAAGCCTTGGCAAAGTCGGTGTATATGGTATATACCTATTTATTTTCGTCAAGAACAGAAGCAATGGTATCAGTAAAAAGGGCTAAATTTTTAACTGTCGAGCATACAGGGAGGAATCCAGGTTGTGAGTTTGATAGGAAAGGCATAGTTTGGTGAAGAAACTGATTATACATAACTCTTTCGAAAATTAAAGCTAGTGCATTGGAAATAGATATTGGACGATAGTTAGTTACAAATCTAGGATCGCCTCCTTTAAGGACTGGGGTAACGAAGACGTGCTTTAATGTTTTTGACTATTGATAAATTAAATAAAGTACGTAACGGTTTCACAATGCTAATAGAACACTTATAGTAAAAGACGTTAGGTATGCCATCTGATCCTAGATTTTTTTTGCAATTAAGCTCATCCAATTTTTTAATTATGTTATCTTGTAACGAACATGTACATAGATAGATATTTAGAAATGTATGAGTGAAGTTTTATATAGAAAATTTTCCTTCATGTAATTCACAATAGGGCAGTTTAGATTCAGTAGATACCTTGATCCGCGTACCCGAATTTCCTACAAAAATTTCTAGCAAGTTGAACTGGCCTGTCCGGGAGACCTAGAAAATCCTACTCCACCTCCACCCCTGCCTATAAAGCGAGTACGTGAAAAACGGAGGGTTATCGGTAGTACGTGTAACAGACGGAAACCAATAATCAGTACGTGTGCAACGGAAAGCCATCCCAAAAGTCAGTACGTGAAGAACGGAGAGATACTGGTAGTACGTATACAAACGGAATCCAATAGTCAGTACGTGTAGAACGGAAAGCTATCCCGTTACCAGAACGTGAACAACGGAGGGCGAGTGGTGGTACGTGAGGAACGGAAGTCTGTCCTGGCCACCACTCAAATTAGATTTATTGACAAAAATCTCACTATTATAAATTATTTTACATTTATAATAAGGACCCAAGAAGAATAAAGAATTAATTTGAACTCAACCGAACTGTTGTCATTTGGAACTCCACTGAAGCTACCCAGAGTCAAGTTCTGACGTTTTGCTACCGACCGAACTATTGGCGCCCGAGTAATCCCAACCGACCGAGCAAACGACGTCACAGTCTGAGGAAACGAAACTCAAATTAATATTAGCGAAATTGTTGTCGCTTTGAACGGCTGTAAAATCAAGATTAGATTCTTCGCCAGAATATACTGACAAAAAGTATTCATCAGTAAAAGCTACCACTTCTTCCCCTAAACTAAAGTCACTAAATCTGCAGAGATCATTTATGTAAATAAGAAAAGGTGAGGACCTAATACTAATAACTAGCGACATACGGGGTCGAGTAATGGTTTGACATTTGTCCGAAATCTCAGAAGGTTTATTATCATCCCCTTGAATAAAGTGTTTTGCAAAAAACTAGCATATTTTCTTAACCACCCTATTACTCCGAAAAAACTGAGATTGACCACCCTTGCCGTTCAATTTTTTGTTTCGAACACCTTAATCTACCTCCTGTTTCTTTTATGACCATCAATTTAAAATCACCCTGTACACAACTATTGTTATGGGAATATGGTGTAGTTAAAAATTCCAAGTTGCAGTCAGTTCATACATTACCTGAACGTTTGTGTGTGTACACAATACTAAGTACTTAAGAAGAGCAAGTATATGAGGAGAATAAGAGAGGCTTCGGTCAGTAAAATTTTTTAACTTGTATTCAGTAAGCTTTTCTTGTACATCGACGTTGGTTGAAACTACATCTAAAAAAGTTGTGTTTTCTCTCTGTTTTACTTAAATTTTGTGTAAAAATTTCATTCATGTAAGTACGAGTATAAGTCAGATTTGATCTCTTAGTTTTCCCAAAAGTGGAAACTTATCTTTTCAAGAAATCTTTTTTACATATGATCTTGCACCACTCAAAAATGTAAACAATTTCCTGACAGTTGGCTTAGTTTCTCTATAAGTAACATTTCACGCATGTGTGATCACTGATCAGTCAGCTTTATACATACTTAGCTAAATTCCACGTCCACTGTTTCTCAGAGAGTTACCGCGAGCGATTGATTATTGCGAGTGTACAAATTATAGCAGTAGTAGAGGTATTACAGTAAAGCTCAGAGCTTAGTTTAGCTTTTTTTTTTACCTTAAGTTGAGTTGATCACCTTCATTCAGTACCTACAGTAATTAAGCAATCACTAGAAACTATGCATTTTCTGCCATACATATGTCGCCTAAATCAATTGTTGAGAAACTCGAAATATTAAATTTCACCACTCGACAGACTGGTGAATTCCCTGTCACTACGCTTGCTTAAGTAATCTTACAGAAATAAAAGTAAAAAAAAAATAATGTCGATCATGCAAATGACTGCATGTGGCTAAATGATATGTCAGTGGTCGTCCATAACGTAGATTGAGCTACACCTGTGCATTCACGTAGATGGGTATATGGATGGCTTTTGGTTCCACAATACTATGGCTACATTATTGAAATGATTATACTGAACAGGTGTTCAGTAAAAGATCCATGAAATATATGAATGTATGTAATGGATCTACAGCAAGAAAAACCATATCGGTTCATGGTTGTCTACCTCTGTGGTATCTTTTTTACTATCTGCAAATTAGTAATCAGCTGGTGTCTGCTTGCAGGTAGCTCATTCGTTTTAAAGTTTCCCAGAACCTTAGGAGATAATATGGGGAAATTTTGATCTACCGCGAATTCTAAATGTTTTTTTTTGTTGTTTTTTTACTGCAATTGATAATCGTATGATCTTAAGAAATGGTTACTTTACCGTGCTTGTACAGAATGATAAGAAATTAAAGGAAGGAATGTAAGATTTAATTGGGAAGCGAATACTGTGTACAAAGTTTTTTCGCTTTCTTTTTGGTTACGTAGTATGGGCAAATGGGTTTTTGTTTTATGAAAAAATCGGTAACCCCATTCCCTATTTCGACCACTAGATGACTCTCGACTCAATTTAGAAGAAAAGAAGAATTTATTCACTACTTTCAACTGTATGTGAAACTTCAGAGGTAGACTGATCGAAAGTCATGTTATATTTTACTTTGTGAATATAAATACCGGGGATCTTTTCTTTTCAAATTCTACAATAAAAACCTACCTACGATTTAATTAACAAGAATTACCTGCAACTTGCTCAAGGTACCTCGTTTCAATGAAGAACGGAAAATAGATAATCCACTTGCAGCCTATTTGCAAGACGTGCCACACAAATACTTATTGCAAAGATTCAGGCATTGAGGATGATGATGTCGAATTGCTGATCAAATTTAGTAGGTGAATTGAAAGAAATCAATTTATCATTCAAAATGTGTTTTTTTGGTCTGATGATGCAACGTTTGTAATAGAAAGTACTTCAAAGTGTATAAAACGAGCATTACACGTCAACCAATAATCCGCATATGCAACTTCAAGCTCAATTCCGAGGTCATTTCGGCTAAACGTATGGGCAGGCATCGTGGGAAATGAATTTGTCGGTTCTGTGGAGCTTCCAATAAATGAAAATGGCGACATTTTCGGATGTTTTAAAAGTTTCAACTTCGTAGATTGTCTGGACAAGTTGGTATACAATAGATGGTACAACTCATTATACCAAACTAATACCGGGGACAAACTTGCGGTTTCAAATTGAGATATTGATATTGCAATTATGTCATATTGCATTAATAGAGATACACTTGTGATTTATGATACTGAAAGTTAATTAGAGAGCTCTTACATTTGATTTATCATTTGATGTGTCATTTAATTTCTCATATGGGATTAGAGTAAATTAGCAACTTCAAAAATTTTGTTTTTTTTTTATTTCAAATTTACAATATCTTGAAAATATTCTGTGTAAATTTCATAAAGATCCGAGCAATCTAGCGGCGCACATCGAGCAAAGAAATTGAGTTTTGTTTTTGAATTTAACATATTTTTTGTATAAAATGGAAGATCGTAAAATCTCAAGAAAAAGAAGAAGTGATGAAAAAGTATTCAAGTGTAGAACAAGAAAAAGAAAGCAGTTTTTCAATCCAAAAACTGCAGAGCACGACAATTCCGCTCTTAGTACTTCAACAAAAACAACTGAAGGAACAAGACGAATTACTGGTACCACAGGATGGCTGTGTTAGTTACAGAATTTTAAATTTCTTTGCAGTTTTTTTCTGTAATTTCAAACTTAATCAAGTGTTTAAAGTGCGATGGAAAAATGCAAATTCAAGGGGCAGCTGAACGCGGTCTCGGATTTAAAATTGCCGTAATGTGTGAAAATTGTGCTCCTCAGTATGTACCTACCTTCTTGCCCGCATAGTGGAACTGGTTACGAGATTAATCGGAGATTTAGGCATTGGCTTGAAAGGAGCAACAAAGCTTTGTGGATTAATGGACTTACCGCTATTTTTTAAAAAGTCTACATATCAAATTATACTAAAAAGTGTATATGACGCGTCTAGGGCTTGCAAAGAAGAAATTACAAAAAACTGTGCAGCAAACAACGTTGAAAACGACACTGATTTAACTGTAAGTGGCGATGGAACCTGGCACCAACGTGGATTTACATCTTTGTATGGAGTAGTTTCAGTGATTGGTAATTATACGGGAAAAGTCTTAGATGTAATCGTAAAAAGCTCATATTGTAAAGCCTGTGAATATTGGGAACCTAAAAAAGATATTACTGAATATAAAGAATCCCACGATGAACACGACAAGAATTGCCAAGCAAATCACGAAGGATCGGCAGGATTCAGTGCAAAGACTTGGCGTACGATATTTAAAATATGTCGGCGATGGCGAATCGAATACTTATGGTGGAATTTTGAAAGCTGCTCCATATGGTGCAACAATTGTAAATAAAAAGGAGTGCATTGTCCATGTTCAGAAGCGAATCGGTTCTCGCCTACGTGTATTAAAAAAAATACTAAAGGACTCGACGGCAAAGGTAAACTCATATACCCTAGGCAGACGGGCAAAATAAATGATCATTCGTTCGTAATTGAATTTTTCAAAAATCGATTTACCTTTGAATTTTAATTTTAATTATTAAAAATGTGCTGTCAATTACATACAAAAATTGACAGGACTTTCGTTTTAATTTCACAAAACCTTGGGTAACTATATTTTTGAAAAAATCAATTACGACTGAATGATCATTGATTTTGTCCATCTGCCTATTGTATTACTGCAATAGTGATTGACAAATTGGCAGTTTATTAAGGTTTAGCCATTCGTCGGAACTGTAACTCTGTGAAAAATATGAAAAGTGCTATTTGGGCCACATTTTACTACTATAGTTCAACTGACAAGAAGCCACGGCACCAAAAATGCGACAAAGGTGAAAACTCATGATGCTCATATCAGCGTGCAAAAGCAGTCAAAGACCGCTCTTATAAGCAAGTCTATAATCCCTTGCCAAGTGACGTATTGGAGACCATTAAACCAATTTATGAAGACCTTTCCAAGGACGAACAGTTGGAGGTTTCACCCAAAACAATAATGAGAGCCACAATCAAAACGTATGGAAGGTTATGCCGAAAAATTAACCTGCCATCTTCACTACTATTGCCGCATATCTTGCTACTGTTGTTTATAACGAAGGTACATATGGCTTGTTAGCAGTTTTCAATCCATTAAGAATTAACTGTGGACCCAATGCACATGACTATGCCGCTCAGGAAGACAGTGAGTGGATAAAAATCAGTAATAGTCGGGTACAACAAAATACACGAGAGGGTAGAATAGCTCGACGCCAGAAGAAAGTAGCATCTGCAGAAGCTGCAAATAAGGCAGAAGATTTATTATATGGTCCTGGAATCAGTGACACTATGTTAGTACAAGAGAACACTTTTTATCTGCATGGAAAATCCACGGGGTCACCCCGTGTGACCGCCTGTTTTTTTACCTTTTTTTGGGATTATGTTTTGACGAACAATAAAAATGCAGAAGTTTGAACTTTATACTTTTTAATTGACATTTCAGCAGTAAGCCAGATTATTTTCAGACCAAAATATTTATCACAATGTGTGTTGCACCACTACAAAGGCACCCATGTCGAAAAAAAGTTTGTCGACGGTCTCCATGATTTCGGTTAATTGGCTTATCTGAAATCAAACGGTGTTTCAATCTATGAAGCTGTGGCTATAGAATGAACTAGAATCATTCGAAAATATTGAAAATTGAATAATTGAGATATTTTTGAAAATTAATTTTCAAATTTTGTGATCTTTTTCGATCATTTTGTTACGAAAAAAAAAACGGTACGGAATTTTTGCATTATTTTGGTTCACTCGATGGCTATATATGAGCCGAATCTACCGTTAAAATTTTAAGACAATAATCGGTCAAACCGTTTTTGAGATATCGTGGAGACCAGTTAGAAAAACGTAGTCTTGAAAAAACGTAGTCTTAAAAGTTCAAATACGATTATCACAAGTAAAATTCGAACACTTTGGGTGCTCAATTAAGACTAAACTAACCGTCATATTGGAAACAGAAAATAAGTTTAGAGATATAACGGCTTCTCTATTTTACATTTAAATCTATGTTTGTATTAAAAGGGTTCAGGTAAGAAACCAAAGCGCAAGAGAAGGGGTCCGATGCTCGAGCGCACGCTCCAAATACCTGCCCTGATTACAGCTGTAAGTTTCGAACGGCACAGAATATCGGAAAATTATTTTACCCACATATTCTGCACTATATTTGGATGCAACTTATGACAAATTTTTTTTTCTTTTTTAAATTAGTCACACGGGGTGACCCGCTTAAAACTTTGAACGCATTTTCCTCAAAACAACATTTTTGAGGCAGTGTTCACGATATCTCGAGAACCGCTTATCCGATTGCTTCCAACTTTTGATCACTTAATTAGGATACAATAATCTCATGGGTGGACGAAGCATTTTTCAATTCGATGAATATTTTTTTTTATAATCAAAAAATTAGCGCCTCTTTTTAGCGAAAAAAAATAAATTTTTGCACTTCTCCCCTATTTAAAAAAATCAAAATTATACTAAACCCTTCGTTCACCCGGAAGCTAGTGCTGTTAACTAATGATTGCATAAAAACTTTTGATTACTGATGAACCAGTCTTGAGCAGCAGTGAACACCGCAAAACACCTTTTTTTCGACATTTCCAATATCTCTTATAACTAGGCTACAAATAAATATTTTGTGTCTAAAAAATTACTGGAACTTTTTCAAATATGTACTATTTTATTGAAAAATACTGGTATGAAAATAAATAAACCAGTCGCAAAAAAAATTATAAAAAAGGCGAATTTTTTGGCCTCCTAATTGACCCTAACCCCTTAAGAAAGTTCCGCGCACGTACAAAATGCAAGCAAATATTGTGAAATTACTTGTCTATATGGAAAATAAAAACCAAATAGACACTTCAACTTGACAAGTGTCAAATATTAAATGTCAGAAGAACTTGCAGCCAATATTTCCATATAAAATTTTGTTCATGTATTAAATGATTATGGTTTATAACTAAGGTCAGATTGCAATTAACTCTCGATACCACGAAAAATTATTACCAATTTCAATATTGAGTTCCAATGTTCTACATACTGAGTGTACACCGAGTGCATACAGAGTTGTTTCTCAGTATATAGAGACAAGACATACTTTGCGGTTTAGTGCAAACTGCAATATTGAAACCCCAAGTCTGTCTCCGTTATAATGTGAACGTTCTTTGTCTATAGACTCAACAGCTAGCTATATTGTAAGGCGAATGTCTAGCATAGTTGTTAAGACCGAATTACCATTCTGCGGAGTGTTGGTTTTCCTGTAGATGTTCGAGGATTTAATTTTTGAAAGTATATTCATCTTTGCAAGATTTTTGAAAGGAAATAGAGGATAGTAATCGGGTGGAGATCCGTTCTGCAAATGACTTATTGGGAAGTACAAATACATGTAAGGATTACATTCAAAGGTGCACGGAAATATTGAAGTTAGTTAGGAATTTAGAATTAAGAGCAGATAAAAATTAATAAATTAATTATCAGTAAAATATGTCTTAAAAAATTCAGATCTTATTCTTTATTGATTCTTCTACATTCACGTATCTGAACTGGAAGCTGGGATCCAGGAAATTAATTATACAATTGCGGACAATTGGGACATCTATTTTCTGTTGAATGGCTATCCTTATTGCCACTGACACCCGTCCTCTTTAGATTTTTCGAAAGCAACTTAGGTTGCGCAACTGAGGGATATTTATGATAGTCTTGATAGTATTTCGGTAGAGAACTAAACTTACTACCGCTAACGTACCAGAAAAAACAAGATGTCCGTTTTAAGATGCCTATTACATTTCTGTTATAACTCCGACAAATTTGTGTCATTGCAGTCTCTAAGTAAACGGGTTAAATGGATAATGAGCAATAAAATGGCTAAGAAGCAATGGTAATAATTTGAGGTCATTGAAAGAAACATGAGGAGATAGCATCTGCAAGCATGTCTCACTGACACGATTGAAACAGCATGTAACTGTAACTCTGAAAATATCTTCCGAAGCTCGTTAACTTTACCTATAAGTGATAAGTGAGCTGGTTCAGCAACACTCTCTAATCTACAATCCAGAAAAGATTCGTTAAGAAATTGTAGATATTTCTCATATTATTTTTTATTGTTTAAAAATGTCTGTTAAGATTTGATTTAAAATTTGTCTTGTATAAATATAAAATATGGAAAATGATTGACGACAGAGCCGGCAAAATTGAAATTCCTCATTAAGTCTTGTCTAGGTGATTAAGCAATGTGCGAACGACTTCTGTTCTCCATGATCACGTAAGCTATAAACAGATCCCTTACCAGTTATTAGAGCTTTGAACGTCAACTTTCTTAGGAAGTTTTACTAGGTGGAAGGTATCAGGTCCAAACCTTTGCGAAAGTATTGGTGCTCTATATTTGGTTGGGTGACTTGTTAATATCCATGGATCTACTTTAAGAAACTCTGTCAATTGCTAGTGATAGTATTCTTTATCGCCCGTCTGGTTTAAATTGTTTTGCGGGTCTCATTTGATATTCCTATATTTCTCTGAGAACAAAATCGAAGATCTAATTCGGTAGCGTTAACAATATTTGTTCCTCATTGAATTATCCAATAGAAGCGTAACTCTGGGTCTCAATCTGGCAGTTATATTCTTCTATGATATTGGCGACCAGCTATTAAGACTGAATCAGACTTTCTTAGTAAAGATTATGTCCCACCGTATTTATGTTGATGGATTACCAAAGATTAGTAGAATTTTGCCACACCATGATACCTGATTTCGCCGGATCACATAACCATGGGATTATATTGGTTTATTTTTCTACAGACTTTATCCAATCGCTTCTTATGCATTAGAGCCGTTATGTTCCACTGTTCAAATATTAAGATTTTTTTTTTTTTTAGTTAGGGATAACCATGCAGTTCCATCAGTCCATGAATATGGGTGCCCTTATAGTCTTACTAACCCTTCTATCCCTCAATCTTGCCATTCGGGTAAAATCCAAAAGAGCTCTGTGCAGGTTGCGCTAGTGTGAATGTTGGGTATACTGCTGTTGTGGTTTCTATCATTGCTCATTGGTATAGATGTGGCAAAATGGCAATCCTCTGATCTGCATGACATTTGATGCAATGACACCGTAACTATAATTTGGATTCTGGTCGATTCTCTGTGAAGATTCCTGATAGGGAGATGTTGACTGAGGATGGTGCCCATTCAAGATTTCCTCAGTCTTGTCTGAAAATTTTCACTGACCTTTACAAATGAGGGGCAGGTACTGGAGTTTCTTTCGTTCAGCCTGGCATATAGTTTGCGTACTAATTTGGGAGGTGTACTACTATTATAATGTAGGCGAGATCTTCGCCATTCCAATTGCAATGAAAGAAGCTCTTGATATTAATATCATGAGAAAGGATATCTTTCTAGGTAACATCAATAGCTTGAAAGTATATGAAAATATTTTCTGATGAGTGAAATAAGCTATATCTTTTTGGAACTCGGGAGGAGGCAATGTCGAACCGCTTCACGCTCAACTAGTTAAGGTGGGAAATGTTGGTAGTCCAGAGTTTTTGTTCTGCCTAGAAGGAGAGCTTAAGACAACTGATCACTAACATGTGAGATTTTCCAGGTTATTGCCGGAGACGCGTGAATACTCTTGCGTCTGCTCTCCTATCTGTGGGTTAACTTGAAAAGTTTACTTTACGTGGACCTTGTGCGCTTCATTAACAGGACACGAATGTTTCAGTGAGCGATATTGTCAAGCAATATATCACAGTGGTGTGCGTGCTTTGGAATTTCCTTTTTCTCCGTAAAATCTCTAGGAGGACCAGAACAATCGGTACCTAACTTTACTCTAAGAGTTAGCCACTAGTGTTCTAGAACGGATCAACAACAATCGTAATACTGCAAGACTCGCATGTAAAGATGTATCCATTCATTTCTTCCCCTATTTCTTACCATCCTAACCTCTAATCTTATCCTTATTCTAACTAAATTAAATGACCAGTAGCAGATTAGGTCTTAAATTTTTTTTAGATCACAATAGATGCGCTACTCATGGGATGATAACTTCTGAATAGCAAAGAAATTTTGAAACTTTTAATCTCCTTTCCGACGATCATACTTAAAACCGAAACATGACAACTCTTCTGTATATGGTTTAACTATCGGCTAATAAATTAAAAGTAATTTTTAAATTCTATTAAACGTCTTTCTCTTAAATGTAGCCTAGAACCCTGATATCTTCGGTTACCTAAATTGTACCCTACATCACCCAAAAATTACATCCTCCTTAAAGATCGTTATTATTTGTAATTTTATTTAATGTAAGCTGTTGTTGTAATTTACAGCTCCACCTTGATATATTAGAGCATCTTTGCTTAAAGTTCATAAACTAAATTTAAAGTTTTACTATACTTGAAAATTATCCGATATTGTACATTTAAGCCTAGTATCGAGTTCGGGCAAAGTAAAATTTATCGCGGTCTCCAAATTTTTCACATTAAAATCGTTGGTAAAATTTTGAAATTGATTAATTTAGAGAAAAGAAAGTGACAGATGTTAAAAATCTTATTACTGAAAAACTTCTTCAAATTGTTTATAAAGTTTAGATAAACGTTTTTACAATTTAGAATTAAATATGGACGTAATTAATCTGAAAATTATTAAAAGAATTAAATCCTCCAATAAATAAATAAAACAATCGAAAAATTTTCAATTCAAATTAAATCCTTCAATAAATTTAAAAAAACAATCTGAAAATTGTCATAGAAACAGAAAATGTCATAATTTTACCAGCATTTTAATGCTCCGCGCATTAAAATGTTCAGTAAAATTATTGGAGACATACAATGCGCCATCTATCTTAAAATAGAGAAACATTCACTTTTTTTTCCAGTGAACTCCGTACTGCACTAGTAAAATCATCAGTAAAATTTTTGCTTGCGATTTTACCAGCGCAAAAATTTATATGGAAATGTCACATTTTACTCGAACTCGAAACTAGACTTAAGGTTTTAAAATAAATATGACATTTTTATGTACTCACTCCTATCTATTTCTCAGTTTGCTAAGTATGTACCCAAGTAAGATTGGAGGTTGAATTTCCTATCTTTGAGGGCCGATCGACCTATTTTGATTAAAATTACGTAAATTAGATTTAAGAATTTAACCTCAAGGGCCACTCTCCTTTAAGGTTAATTAGGAAGGAAATTTTACTTAATAGATTCCTTAAATTAGGTCCACAAAGTAATCTAATTATCAGGGAAAAATTACGTAATAATTCCTTGTTAATTTACCTCGTAGGAAGTAGGAGAAATAAGGAAAATTTCCTAAATCTGAGGCAAATTTCCTTACTTTTTACCTAAATTTTACTTAACTTTGAGGTCAACTTTAAGGAAATGTATGGACTTTGTAGTTAGATTTATGCCCAAGTTCAAGGCAAGATAACGTAAATATTCCTTAAATAATTCCCTATTCGATTGTGTTCGCCCTCAAAGTCCGAATTCCCAAAAAAGTTAACTTCAAGGTAAATTGGACTATTGGCGAAATGCCTAAAAGTTGAAATTACGTAATACTACAAGCAAAAATTAACGTTCATTTACTTTTGTTTGGCTTCATTATCACTGGAATTATTGAACTGCTCCTCCCATTTAATCATTTCATCAAGATTACAAATGTTGCTCCTATTTACAACACATTTATATCGGAATCAGTCAGGCTCTGGAATACCATTTGCATCTTTTCTTAAAGATGCTACACTTGACATGGGCCAATAGGTACACTTAATTATTTGCTTGCCAACCATGCGGAATATACGCATACTCAACTGCGTTTGCATTCACCCGCTTTTAAACAAATCTTGTATCCAAATGATGATGCTAACAGGCGCGTATCCACACCGGCAGTCTAGGGGGGTCACAACTAAAATGTTCGAGGAGGAGGAAAAAGTCAGAAGAAGTCGCTCCTAAAATTTGTTTTAATCATATTTACGTTAAATCACAAAATCCAATTTTCGGTTTGATTTGGAAAACCTATCGATAATATTATGTTGATCTCAGGGTGGACATTAAGGACTCATAACCGATACGCCTTCTCGTGCAGAGATTGTAGAAATATTTGCTGTAGCAAGCAATTCTGTCACGGGTGAAGTGTTTGACTGAGAGCGAGTTTGCACCTTGACTCACATCCAAAGGAATGGAGTAGAATTACATGATATTTTACTGACTATTTCTTCTGATGGAAACTTAACTGATCTTGCGTTCTTCTGAAAAAAGTTGTAAATAGTATTATCAGTCTTCCGCTTTACATTTTCGCTACTATTTCTACCTCCATCACTAACTAACATAGCAAGTTGATCCTTCTCCTACAAATTTAAAGTAAACGTGGAGTTAAATTAAACAACACTACTTGAATTAATACGAAAGTACAAGCCAAGTAACGCCAACTATCACAGAGGAAAGCAAATGGATTTTATTTTTATAGTTTTGCCGTAAAAATTCTGAACTAAAATTGTAGAACCTATTTTGGTGGCACTAGAATCAATCCAACTGAAGGTTTTGAGCCACCAATAGTATATAAAAATATTGTAGAAAAATTGTCAAGTAAACTTCTAAGAACAAAATGTATGAGTGCCAACGCCCATAAATATCTCTAGCTACCAAGCCCAGCTAAGGCACCTAAATCAATATAACTCTTTGGAACCATGCTGAATGCTTGTGCCCTTGTCCGAAAGAGTGAACCACCAGAATCAATCCACCAATTCGTTTGGACCGCTGTCGGTGAATAGTTATTCATTAAAATTCCTAAGAACAATTTGCAAGTATTTTTATAAGAAAAATTTAATGCTTGGCTACGAACGAAATAGTTTTGAATGACTCAGGCTTCAATCAGTGTCGCTAAGAAAAATCAACGGTTGGCTATACGTTGATGATTGCATGGAACTAGGGTTCTACTGGAAGCACCCTAAATCAAAATTCGTTAAGTCATTTTGCATGCTTCTGTTGCGAGCTCCCCACCAAGTTGTCCAGTCATCGATTCTATGTCGGAAAATCGGACCGCTGACCAATTTCTTAGAAACAAAACACTTTCAAATCTTGAAACTGTGTGTTTTTTCATCTATGGGAGTAATCCGCGCAACAAAAATATAAAAGCACCATAATAATCGGGCTGCTATGCTAAGGCACGCAGCCTTTTTCTAAATAATCAAACTCTAAAATAAATATGTAGTATTCCAAAATTACTTTCCATTCAGTAATACGTATGATAGATGACTTTCGACACTATATAAAACACAAGAAAATTATAAAGAAATCGTACACGTTTCAAAGACGAAGAGCTATGAGCGATTGACAATAATTACCCGCCCACTATTACTACTCAAACGCCAAACCCAGGGCTAGCTGTCGTCGCAGATTGCAAAAGTGTGTTAACAGCACCAGCATTAATCGCCGGCGTCAGCTAGACATTGTGTCCATACCATTCGAAAAACGATCTTTTACACTTTTACAACTCACTACAGTTCAGCGTCCCATTCAATTCACCGCGAAGGTGAGCCAGTGCTTTGGGAGGGGTCATGACCCCCGTGACCCTCCCCCTGTATACGCGCCTGGATGCTAATCACATGGTTTTATTTTTAAGATGTAAATAAATCAATTCAGTTCTTTCAATTGTCAAATCTCTTTTACCTATTTAAGGCGAAATTCCACAATTTAGGGCGAAATGCCTTATTTTAAGTTGAAATTTATTTATAGAAAAAATTATCATAACCTTTGAACACAAAATTATCTAAACAAGGATTTTTGCCCTCAAAGACGAAAAATTTGGTTATTTCGTCTTGCCATCTAGGAAATTCGCAGTATAAGCCTAGTATCGAGTTCGGACAAAGTAAAATTTAACGCGGTCTCCAAATATTTCACATTAAAGTCGCTGGTAAAATTTTGACGTCTGTTATTTTGGAGAAAACAAAGTGACAGATATCCAAATTGCCAGTTTTTCACGGACCAAACCTCCAAGCTGTAATTGCGTACATTTTCCCCCTTTATTGGAGCCGGTTTCAACCTCTTTTTGGCGGCTGAGGGAACAGAATACGTTTTTAAGGTCTTTTGATAATTTTAGACTACCAACTTTTTACACTGCTACAACGCAGAATAGTCTTAAATTTGAAACGTTTGAAAATGTTCAATGAATCCGCCCTTAGACGTAAAAAATGAGTGAATTTTACATCAAAAAAGAGATTACACGTTAGATAATAGATGTTTAGATAAGTAAGCCAATAAATAAGTCAATGAATAATGGATTGAGTGAATGAATAAAACATTTTAATCCTTTAATCAATTAAACAACAATCCGAAATATGTCATAGCAAATAAATGCATCAATTAATAAAAAAAGAAAACAATTTGAAATTTGTCATAGAAACAGGAAATTTCAAAATTTTACCACAATTTTAATGATCTGCGCATTAAAATGTTCAGTAAAATAAGTGGAGACTTATAAAGCGCCATCTATCTTTAAATAGAGAGATATTCACATTTTACCAGTGAACTCCGTACTGCACTAGTAAAATCATCAGTACAATTTTTGCTCACTATTTTACCAACGCTAAAATTTGTATGGAAATGCCACATTTTACTCGAACTCGATACTAGGCTATAAGGAAAAATTGTAAGTCAATCTAACTTTTAGGTCGAGAAATGTAATATGCGCCATATTTATTTAACAAAATATGGCTGCCATTTAATAAAGGAATGAATAGAAAAATTGCATAATACCGTAATTTAATTTTTTCCATAGTTACTGCAAAGAAAACCCAAATAAATGAATTTTTCTTAATTTCAGAACGATTAAAGAAAATTGAAATTAATTTCAATGCTCTAAATCGGAAACCAAAGATTAATTTAAAAAAATTTAAAATTATTATTTTTAAAGCGCGTTGTTGTTTTTCGATAAATTATTTCCATATTTATCAATAAAATTTTTCTCGTTTTAAAAATTGAACGCTTAGAAGCTGCGAGAATTAATTAGGCCATACATCCAGAGGGGTCACACTAAGTGGGATGAGAAGCTAAGCCACATAGCTAGCTCCCTCACGAGCTCAATCCACCAAGCAACCGGCTTCTCATCCTACCGGATACTTTTCGGTCAGCAGATGATTGATCATGCGAGTTCCGATAACATCTTAGGAACCTTGGAACTCCTAATGAACCTCCAAGAGTAGATGCTGAAGACAAACTAAGATTGATCCGTGCGAGAGTGCAGGAAAATATAAACTATGCGTTTGAACAGGGTTCAAAAGCTTATAATCTTAGAGCGAAGCATGTTAGTTTCAAAGTGGGTCAAGAAGTGTACAGGCGGAATTTTGCCCGAAGCAATTTCCAGCAGCAGACCAGTACTAAATTAAGACGTAAATTTGTGAAGTGTCGGGTTAAGTCAAAGAAAGGAAACCCTTATATGAGCTTGAAGATCTTCAGGGAAGAACGTTAGAAGTCTATCACGCCAAGGACATGAGGCCGTGATATCCATATTTCTGGGACGTTGTAGGTCTAGTGCAAATTTCAATCCTGGTAACCCTTATAAGGCATCCAGCCAGGTAACTGGTAAACTGTAGGATGCCAATGTGCCGCTTAGGACCCTAACAGCCTAGCGGTCGGCATACCTTTTGGAAAATAGACACGTGTTACCCCAATCCCTCGCTTGACAATGCGCCAGAACCGCTCCTACATGGTACCCTAAGGCAGATAGTTTGTCGTAGGAATTCCACTTTCATAAAGCCTTTGCAAATTTAAGGAAGAAAATCTGGCACGTCGCTACCTCAACGACGCCTTGGAGACACACCCTTGAACAAGCGTCGGTCGGAGATCAGAGTGAGATGTTAAGGCTGGGAAAGCTTTGCGATCAGTTGGTTAGGTGACTGACCGCGGGGTTTCCTCGGCTAATCTCGGTGAAAGAAGGCAGAGGGGTACTGGCCGACTGGATTTTTTAGGTTACCAGCTTGTCGGTACACCTCTGACTTATGGCACGGAAAAACATGTTGACGTCTGATCAAAGATTGCTGGGACTTCAGGGATGTGTCTCCGATTCGGCACACTTCAAGTAGATCAAATCGGCCTGGACAATCCGTCTCATTCGCCTGGCATTATTGATAGGAAATGCTTTCATAGGTCGTGGGTCGAGTTACACATTGGGCGTCTGCAGCGATGAGGCCTATATTTTAAGACCGGCTAGCTAGAATCCAGTGCCACAGTGGAACCTTTCAGAAGCGCCTCGGGGAGGGATCCTCATCAACAAAATTCATGTAAGTTGCTGCCAAATGTTTGTTTGATTATCTTATAAACTCTTTTTGCAATCTCTTTCTAATTATTATTCTAATTATTAAGAAATATTTCGTGATTCATTTTGTTTCTGTTGACAACGCTACCAAATTATTTATTCTAGTAAATTCAGTTTCACACTTGAAAAGAGACTGAGATGAAATGTATGAAATGCTTGCGGCTATGCACGTCGTTAAATTCTACAAGCACCTTTTTCGCAATCTTTTTCTATATCTGAGAAGAACTGAAAAAGACGACTATATTAATTATTAAGAAATATTTCATGATTCAATCTTAGAACAAGATTGAAGAAATATGAAACAAATGGATTTAACACTGATATACAGTTTAATCATTTATTTAGAATGCTAAGAATATAGGACGGCTATAGCAGTCATTTGCATCTGTAAGCACTAGCGTTGGACGGCTATAGACGTCATTTACGTCAACGTGTTAAATAGGGCCACAGCAATACTTCTCATAATCTTTCAATTTGCAGTTATGTGCCTTGTTCATAATATTTACATTACCTACTAGGGCAAATATCCACATACAATTCTTATAAAATGTAATTCCTTCTATATTAACACACACCTTTAAATGAGTTAACTTAGGTAGAAAATAGGTCGAGATCAAGCAAAATTTACGTAAATTCGACATAAAATTTACGTTAAATTTACCAAATCAAGGCAATGAGTCCTGTGCCCTATAGGGAAATATTCCCTAATATTTACATCGATACGACGTCCTCTCATTCTCCACTTACGTAAATCGGACATAAATATTAGGTAATCTTAACTTAACCATAATTAGTCGATGCCTTAATTTACGTCGAATAGACGTAAATTCTACTTGAAAAAGAGAGGAAATGTTACTTGGGTATTTATTCGCTAATTATTAGTATCGATGTATACCCAACGTTATCATGAATATTTTTGTATGTTGATAGTTGTTCTTTCTATAAATAACTATTATTCCAGCTATAGATATGCTCAATAAAAACAAATAACATTTTAAATTTGTAATAATAAGACAAGAATAAAACTCCGTAATTATATGTAGAATTAACAATATAACTTCCTTCCTTTGAATTAATGAAATTACTCTTGATCTGAGACTCAGATAATCATCAATAACAACAAGTTTCTTGAATTACATTAAATTTTAATTAAGCCAAATCCATTGTTATACATATCTATCTACCTTGGTTTAATACTTATTTCCATGTACATACATACAATTCATGGAAGCTACTTTAAATATTCTTATTTTTTAAGATAAGCCTTAATGTTAATTCCTTCATCCGCTGTTAAATACATGGGTCTATACACATAAAATCAATACAATATAAATTTTAAGATCTTATCTATACCGCTATATACTGCCTGCCGTCACGCTGCCCAACATCGCCATCCACTAACAACTGTAGAGAAACAGTAGCCCACTGTTAACCTTGAAATTACAAGAAACTCAATATATAAACACGCACTTCTTAAGATATTTTTAAAAACATTTTGTTTTTTTTCAGGTAAAATTAAATATCAAAGAAACACTCGTTCAAGGGGATCATCCATATAGTGAAAAAGGTCTTATACAGAAGTTAATAATTATCATCAACATAATTTCTATAGATTTCGTTGATTATTATGTTAATAAGGTAATTTACTGCTTGACCTCCTTAACTTCTTCTCAAACATCAACTTATTTAATTCTCATTAGATCAATCAATCAACACAGCAGCGCTAACGAGTTTTTTGCCCAACAATATTAGAGCTACCTTCAAAAAAAAAAGGAAAACATAAATAAAAACGAAAAACAAACCTGAACACGCTAGGGCAAGCACTTAACCCCTGTGGTACATGATTGCGTTACGTGACACATCTGTAAAATTGAGTCATTTTCAAAAAAAAAAAAAAAAATTGTGCAAAAAACCACAATAATATATGAAATTGCATAACATCGGTAATATTTGTACTATATATATATGTACTAGATAGATACTAGCGCAGCACTTACACCATAGATGTAAGCAAGAAAGACGGATATTTTTCGATCATTGCGGACACAAAACATAGCGAAAACTAGTTGCACCACGAGCTCTGCGCAGCATCATACATCAGCTGTTGTTATATGGACTTACATCAATTTTTCAATTCTTTTATGATTTCCTCTGCGCACCTTACTTAAGCCAACTTTATGGAGTTCATACAGAAAATCTTTCAGCAAATTTCCTCAATTTTTATGATCTACGTGAAATTTGTAATTTTAGCTATAGCAATATACCACTTGATGGAATGGTATATACAAAGATTCGAACCGAGCCCCAGTAATAGTACTATCGTCGAGGTCACCACACCACCAACCTAACTGCACTTTGAGTAGTAACAATAATAATCAGACAGCAGGCTCTGGATGCGGTATTGCGGTGTGTGTTTACCTGGTATATATTTTTATTTATATTGCTTCATACTGAACTTTGTATAGGCGCACTAACTATAAAAGTAGAGGAATAGCACCTTACGTCAGAGCAACGTGAAAGTTATACCTTTTATCTCTGTAGATGTTGTTATAGCCGAGTCATAAGACAGTTTGTTGAGGTAGAGATATATACCTATGTACATATATAAAAATAATACTAGCATATATGCATACGGGTCTCAATAAAATTTTTGCAGTTTTCATTTTTCTGTTTTATTTATACATTTTCCTCCTCCCTCCCCATCTAGCCTAAATAATAACGTGCGTCGCACGTCGTATAGTAGTTGTGTAGTAGTATTTACTATATTTTCTTAATGTAAAGGTGCCTATCCACTTTCCAGTTTGTTTGGCAAATTTCAGGTTTGATGAGATCAATTTGAAGGTGTTGTTTGAAAATTTTTTGAATGGAGTGAGTGTTTTTGATAGCATTACAAAAAATCAAATATTTGGCTTAAAATCAAAAAATTAACTATGAGTAAAAAAAAAACAAAAAAAAATGTTACAACTTCGACTGTCGATCGTGAACGAAGTCGACAACGTCCAGTAAAACTTTCCTATATCACTGCACAACAAAGTTATAGCAGTAAAGTTGCAAATCTGGTTAACCCTTAAGTTTTTTTTTTTTTTTTTTTAATTTATTCATACTTGAATATTTGCGTTTAGGCAAAAATTATGATTTTTAGACCGGAAGCTAAGAAATATCTTGGAAATTTATCGATGAATTTCAGTCCATTTGTTATTATTGAACTTTACTATGCACGTATTAACCGGCAATTCGATACAGAAAATAGTTCATGTCACCGGTTATTATTTCGTAATTGAATATGGATGTAAAATATATTCTTAATTAAATCCAATAAATTTTATTTATATTTAATGAAATGAAATTTAACTTTTGTAACGATCGTCGCCAAACAAATCCCATCTGGAGAGATCGTTGTAAACAGTTAATTAAATTCAAGGTCCAAGAAACCTTCTCGATGGCTCGAGCAATAAACCGATAGTTTAGAACAATTAGAAATTCTCGAGAAATGCATTAAGGGTAGACGTAGATTATATGACAGGTTGTATACGCCGGCTCCAGGTTTATCTGTAGTGTAGCTAGAATAGAGAGTACAATATAGGGTAAACTTAATTAACAGTGGCGACAGCATTTGAAAATGCATAGCTAAGTATAAGTAAGGTATTGAGTGGTAGAAGCATATCATTTTTAGTTTGGAAGTATAGGCGGTAAATTACTTACGGGCTAAGTTGGCTTGAGTTGGCTAATTTAAAAATTGAGATCTTTACACTTTGGACATATTTTTTATACAGGGTATCTCAGAACGACCCGACTATTTCTAGAGTGAACGAGACGCAAATAAAGCTGGTTGGGGGGGGGGGGGGTGGCGTCTCTGACAAGATCTGTCTTTACATTTTTAGTTGCCAACATGCCTTATGCGTGTTTCGGGAACGATCGGTCGCTCATTCGCATTCGTCGGCTATTTCGGCTACATTATGGATTGCGCAATATTAGGGAAACCCGAAGTAAGGCCACTATTCTCTCTTGGATCCAGGCATTCAACGATACTGGAAACGTAATAAGCGAGATTCATCATGGTCGTCGAAGAACAGCAAGAACCCCAGGAAACATCGAGTTGGTTGCGAATTGTGTAAGTCGACAGCCCCGTGTTAGCATTAGGAAGCGAGAATCACAATTGGGGCTAAAAACGTCTGTCATTTAACCAATGTAATATTTTAAAAGTAAAATTTCGTTCACTGTGTACATTTTGGTATCTATAAATAAACATTTAAAATAAGTTCCTTGTTTTTATAATCGTTTGAAATAGTCGGGTCGTTCTGAGACTTTTAAATTTTTTTTTGTATGAAGAACTGTATGGGAATCTCCTACGTATAATGGCATACAACAGGTTTTGTAGTATAGATATATCCTCTTGCGCTTACGCTGTCCTTTTGAATATCATACTCTACATCTTCTATATTTGGATTTGTTTTTACGACAGTGTCTATTTGTTCGAAATTGTGGTCGTGTGATTATTAATGTAGAGTTGATTGATAATTCTTTGTGAATTTTATAAAAGTAAACAGTAGAGTGAAATAAAAAGAACTTGGGAATTATATCTGAAGAAATATTTGTGTTTTGAATAAAGAACTGAAGCCACGGTCGTAACATAATTTGTTTTTTTTTTAATAGAGCGGAGTCGACTAAATACGATCATCAAAGCTTTTGGAATATTCTATAGGAGGAACCCCTCCCCCCCCCCTCTCCCCTTAAAGAGCACTGAAAAAAAATTGCAGTAGATCTTCTGATTATTTCCTTACAAAATGATTCACTGAGCTGCTGCATCTTTTGTAAAAAATGTAACAATTTCCGCAAGCGTTCAATTTAATACACTTAAGAACCCAGGCCCTAGCTAGTACCCTGGCTTTCACTCCAATTTAGGTCGTGGTTGTTGAAGCCTAAATAGAGAAAACAAGAAGCACGGATACCTGTACATGAGAGTTGCTTTGCTCGGGGTGTTTGAAGCAGGACAGAGCCTATTCATGTTAACGCGATGGAGGGTTTGTTTTAATTGAAAACAGCTGCTTCTTAGAACATTATCGGCGCGGCGTGGCAAAACAATCATTTAAAGAACAATTATAATTCGTAATTGGAGAAATTCAGCGAAATTACACAACGGCGAACAAGTCATTGTGCATTGTTGTAGTGAGTGCTATTACATTTAAAGTAAGAAATTAATTTTTAAATATTTTTTTTTTGTTATTATTTCGTAAAAGATTGGGAAAGTCTCAATGAGTATCTTAGAGAATTTGATTGGTCGGTGTGCTTTGCTTCCAGGGATGTTGATGAATGCACATTTGAATTAAGTACAATTCTAAGTCTTGGGCATACGTGTATACATTCAGTATTTATACAGCAGATCTTAACAACAGCAAAATCGCTCTTGGTTTAACGATAAGTACAACCAAACAATAAAAGTGAAATAGTTTGTTTTTCGCACATATCAATTGCATCCATGTCCAGAACTGAAATACTATCCAAAGAGAAAAATTTCTTCTTGGCCAGAATGTTAGAGTCTTGGGAGAACGCAAATGCAGAAAAGGTTTCTAGTACCCGGTCAAAACCATTAGGAACAACTTCAGCAATGAAGTGATCGTTGATTCCCTGAATAACACTAATATTTAGATTGTTAGATTCACTTCAAATTCGCATTTTCCACCGACTTCTCATCTCCTTGTGGATGTATATAAGTGCCAATACACATTCGTGCGAGAGATATGGTCAAAGTCCTTAAGGAGATCAACGTCTCCATAGCTGCAGCTCCTGATAGTTTCAATTCCCCGTTGAATAAAAGATGTGCTTCATTCGTGGCTAAAGCTCTGCGAAAACTATTCTACTTGTCTTATTCGATAGGAAAATTTCCAATTGCTTGGGTACTAGCTCACGTTCAGCCTATTCCCAAGAAAGGAAAGGGTAGCGATCCTTCAAATTATCGATCAATTGCAATCACTTCGATTCTGTCAAAGGTTTTTGAATCAATCATTAGTTCCAAATTAATGAAGTATCTAGAAACTAATCAAACCCTAAACAATCGTGAATATGGCTTTTCATTTTCTGACTTTTCTTATGGAACGTTGAAACCGTAATCCTCATAATTTTGGTGAGTCCAAACGCCCTAGTTATTTCAAATGCCTTTATTAGTATCTGATATTCAGCCTTTTTAGTCAAACTCAACGCACTTGGCCTCTCTCGTCCTCTTCTATTATGGATGTAAAGATTGTAAAGAATTTTATCTGGTCGCTTAATACGGATCATATTAGATTGCGTTACATCTGAATCTCAGCCAATAAATACCGAGGTGCCTCAGGGTTCCGTTACCTCTCCATCTCTCTTCGCAACTTTCATTAATGCTCTGCTTTCCCTTATACTTTCAATCTTATCCATTGTTTTGCCATTGACAATACCCTTGGTTTCGCTTACTCCTTTGACACTCTTGCGGACTACAGAGGAAATGTCACATCTGTCAAACCAGATTGTATGATTAGATCGTCGAATAATCGCCTTGATAATATGCTCGCTTGGAGCAAACCGAATAGCATCGAATTCAATACATCTAAGTTCCAAAGCTGTCCCATCTCTTTAAAACAAGATCATAATTTTTCCACTCCCATTTCTTTTGATGGAGCACTTGTTGACGATACACCGTCTTTATATATTCTTGGCATTAATATTTCCAGTAAGTTAAGCTGGACAGATCACATCTCCTCTGTTGACAAATAACCATCAAAATATCTTGGATTTCTGAAAGGTGTAACAAATATTTCAGTCCATCGATTCTAGCGTTCCCTACAAGTCCTACATTAGATCTAGAATGCAATAAAACTTCCGGGGCTGGTCGCAGCGCCATAGCATCATTGGATATTGTCCAAAAGATAGCCTTCAGATCATTGGCGATATGGCAAAAACTTGTCATATGAACTCAGTCGAGCACCGCCGCAATGTTGGTAGCGTTTCTCTCCTACATTTCTACATGGATGGTCAATGTGCTGATGAAATATCTAGTCTGATCCCTGATTCTTGCATGTAATACTCGCACTGTAAGCCGCGCGCATCCTTTTACACTTCAAAATACTTTCGGCCGTAGAGTAAAATTCCGTTATGATTTTTTATCCCGAACTATGGGAACGTCGAACAGTCTATCATCTTCTGTCTTTTCTATGGCACACAATCTGCAAAAGTTTAAGGGTGACATAATCTAAGATCTCCTTTGACTTTTCAGAGTGGCAAAGGACCTTGATCAACTTTCTTCGTTGCGAGTGGTAGCCTCTTGCTAATCTGTTTGACTCGTTCTTTTAAATAATAAATTTTGTGCATTTGACATTTGCGAGTGGTGGCGAGTGTCTTCAAACTTTTGATCAGTTTTCAGCATATACCATTTTTAAACCATAGAGCTGCGGCCCCCTCACAAATATCCTGGATCCGCCACTGCCTGGGTTTCATAAAATGTAATAGGTAATACAAGTGTAATTATGAGTTAACTTGTCATCCGTCAACAATGTTTGGACATGAATAGACAAGTTATCTCGGAACCGGAACGGTTGGGCATTAAAAGACAAGTTAAGTGTTAAATAAGATAGACATTCAGCACAATGGGCCACTTTGGCCTCCGTACTTGGGATCCATCGCCCCGTACCTTCAAAAAAAAAAAAAAAAAAAAAAAACATTACATTTGGCACACCAAAATTTGATAATATTATAAAACAAAGATCAAATTATTTGGGAAGAAATTGAGAAATTATTATTTAAAAACCACATCCCCCAGGACGTCTCTTCAATATAAGCATTTTTGTAAATCGAAACAGAAATTATTAAGAACGTGTGCATAAGTTTCGTTTTTTAAGGTATTTATCCTCGGAGGTGCGATCATATGACTTCAGTCGAAACATTCAGCCAAGGCGATTTTCGGAAACTGGGGATAGCTAAAAGTATCCGTCGAAAAGAGGTAACAAAATAAAATTGATTTGCAATGTATATGTACTTCACAAACACAGATTCTGCATCCGAGCAGAACGCATGCTGCATACATGCTGTTTCTTTGCACATCAATGTCATTGAGCTATTTAAGGGTACTGATCGTGTTTTTAATAAATAATTAGCCAAGATGTTGTCTGGAGGAAGAAATCTACGTTGCCGTGCTTATTATTTTAAGTAGGGTATTAGAAAGGATTCGATCCTATTTAGAAACGGATTTTTTGGAAGGTTATTTTAAGGAATACACCGATCGTTTTGTTGAGAAGTATTTAATTTTCTATTTCATTGCTCGACGTTTCGGGTCTAAGTGCGGCCCTTCTTCAGGAACTCTATCCATAATATGAGTTCAAGATTTTTTAAAAATTCTAAATATAAATATTTTAAATACCTTTTTTCTATCTACGGCGCATATAAATAGCTTTTAAAGATAATAATAAATAACACATAAGCAACATTGAAAATAAATTACAATAAAAGAAAAATACATTGTTAATAAATTAAAATAGACTTAGAAAAAAATACAATTAACTATAGCTACGAGGACAATATGTAACTGAGCGGTTGTTGAATAGAAAATGTTTAAATTATATTACTAATACTATGGTTTTAGTTTGTTCAGTATGTATTTGTAATCTTTATTTATTAGTTCTGTGTCTTACCTTAGGTTTATAACTTTGTTTTTGTTAAGGTACATGTGGCATGCTTCTTTAAGTTCACGTTTTTTTTCTATTATTTTCCATGTCGATTATTTTTGTATTGTCGAAGGAAAATACATGCCCTGTGTCTATTGCATGGGAAGCTGGTGCGAATCGTGGTGCTTGTTTATTAACATATGCTTTAAGTTGTGATAATCTGGTTTTAAGCTTTTTTGGTGAATGCCCAATGTATGCAGTGTTGCAGTTCTCGCTTCGCTTATTCAGCTTTCTGGTAACTTTTTCATGTCCCCACTGTGCTTTTCTCCATTCAAGTAGATATTATTAATTAAAATTAAAGGAAAGTTTTAATTTTAAAAATTAAAACAATTGAAAATTAATTTTGTATGTAGTACGCCATTTTTAATTAAGTTGTTGCTAAATATTCGGAAAATAGTCCCGTTTCAAATTTAAAACAAACAATTTGTATGTAATTACAACTACAATGCTGTAACAAATTTTATATTTTATAAGAAAAGTAAGAATCTTAAGAATTATAAAGAATGCCTTTTATAAGAACAAAAAAAAAAAGTAAGGATAATAAATATGTCCTTTATCCTTGAATATCTCAAAATGCATCATAATAATTTTTTTCTTATTATACCCTAGATGAAATCTATAGGGGTATACTAAGTTTGTCATTCCGTTTGTAACACCTCGAAATAATGATGGTAGAGCAAAATGATTTGGACACCCACGCATAATATTAAAAGTTATTTTGATTTTTGCATGTCCGTCCGTCCGTCCGTGCGCACGATAACTCGAGAACGCGTTCACCTAGAAAGCTGAAATTTTGTACACGGACATTAAAAAAAAAGTAAAATTAAGTTCGAAAATGAGACAAATCGGGCAACTCCTTCGTGGGGTTGCTATACAAAAATTTCGTTTTCCACGATATATTTGGACGCTACCTGAGAACACGTCGACATAGAAAGCTGAAATTTGGTACGCTATGTTTTCATACTAATAGCAAATAAAATTTCACAAATGGGCTAAATCGGGCAACCCCTTCTTGGTGTTGCCATATAAAATTTTTGGTTTTTTACATATACTTTGAAAACGATCAGTCCTAGACATTTTTATTGTACTAAAAACTTCTTCAGAATGAGACATCCTATAAAAATAGTTATAATCATTTTTTCTGTCCGACGAGCCGTTCTAGAAATATATGTTAGAAACCAATGCAAAAAATCAAAATTGCTCAAATGGGTGACCATACGAAATTTCATACGTGCATTCATCTAGGGTATCATAAGAATTGGTCTTAGACCAATTCTAGCTTTTTCACTTGTTTTATTTTTAAATTAATGTTCATAATTCTGCAACTGTTAAATTTTTAAGTTGGGATCTCATTGTGTTTAAGGAAGAGAATTTTTTTCGTAAATAGAGGTCTAGAATTTTCGAAAAAATTTAATTAAAATTTCTTATGCTAACCGTTATTTCGTACAATTTTTATACCTACCAAGGATATGGATATAATCCCCCCCCCCCGCCCTCCCTAAAATGTGACAGTCCTTTAAAACATACAAAGAATTACCTCAATATCTGAATATCTGCTTCCGTTAAAAAGTTATTAATATTTTTAAGCTATGTGAAAAGTGAAAAGTTTAATGTTATAGTAAAAAAATACATCTTGCAAGACGAGGCAACGTATAGAATGGGTATAGAACAGTGGGCCGAAATACAATTTACAAAAAGGAAGTTCGCGTAAAACCACTTAACAAAAAAGAGTTTTTGCAAAAACTTAATTAACAAAAAAAAAAGCGTTCTGCAAAAAAATTTTCACAAAAAGGATATTTGGCAAACAGACAGTTAACAAAAATAAATCTAGTAAAAAAATAATTGGCATTTAGATTTAAAAAATAAATCCAAATGCTAATTATTGTTTTGTTAATAACAAGAAATTACTTTTTCTTAGAGAAACGAGATTAGATATGTCGCGTATTACAAATTAATCGGAAGTATAGTTCCAATTAATACATGAATTTTCATGGAATCATGTTGATACAAAAGAGTTTACTGGATCAGAAATAGTAATCCATGCTTTCTTATTATTCATAAGCTTGTAAAATAGTGAAGTAATTTCGTAAACAAATTGTAAAAAATAGTCCTTGGGTAGTTTGTGAAAGATAATTTTGTATTAAGTCCATGTTAGGATGAGCTCATACAACAGTTACTCCTGATGGTAGTAAAATAGCGATATGCAGTAATTGGAGGTCATATAATTTTATATGAAAAAGAGCTGAAAAATGAATAAAAACACATTTCTCAGATAACAAATAGAATTACATAGATCCTATCGTCATCCTACTGTCACAGGATATGTATGAAGTCCTTGATAAGTTCTTTCGCAGTATTGTCGTGTTATATCAATATAAAATTAAAGAAAAAGCTAATTTTTCGAAATTGGATTTTGTCCATAATTAGTCAAAAATTTATTTGTAAAGAAAATTATGAAAATATGAATTTTGTGAAGTGTCCTTTTAATATAAATGACATTTTGTTATGGATATTTTGTTATATGACTGTTTAAAGAGTTTCGCATTTTCGCAAATTGATGTTTTTAACTGGCCTGCTCCCACGTAAATTACTAGAGTACTATAAGTATAACTTTTATTGGAAGAATTTTCACGTTTCCGCTGCTGTAACTCTTTACACATCAGACTTACAAAAAAAGTATTTATACAAAAAATTTAGGGAATTTAGTCTTCTTCAAATTTATATTAGCCATTTGTGTTGTAGAATCAACTGTTGAGAAATTATTTTGAAAAAAACAATTTTTTGTACTTTTAATCCAAGATGGTGGACCGCGCAGACTCTCTCCAATGGTGAAAACTTAGATTTTTTTATCGGAGCTCGGAACTAAGTAGCATATATATAAAAATCATAACTACTCCAGCTTTTCTAGGCCTAAGTTCTTATTTAGTCCATATTGACTGGACTATTAGTTTTGATATTCAGAGTGTCCCAAGAAAGATTCACTTGTTTCAAATGACGAGATTCCAGTTTGATTTTGAAAACTTAGTAGGCAATTTTCGATCACAATCCTTTTGAGATAAGTTCCAAAAATATATTTTTTTTTTCTTTTAATTTAACGCCCATTTTTGTTTTCAATCAAAAGCAATTCTAAGGTACCGTTATGGGGATAGTTTTAGAGTGTCTTGGGGACCACCTTTCATTTTAGCTCAATATATTTTATTATTGTGTTGTCAGTTTATCTCCGAAAAATTAGCATATATTTATTATAAAAGCAATAAGTGAGTTTAAATGTAAGTGATCTGTTGGGATCTTTAAAATTCCTGTCATAGAGGATAGAGGATAACTAAATAAAATGAATTAAACTTTTTAACGATACAGGTATAATTAAGAATCAGCTGATAGCTTGAACTTTTTAATATTAAAGAAGACTTTAAATGTGACCATAGGGCGCATCCTTAAGAAATTACAGTAAGATTTATAAAAGCAGAGCAAACAAAAGTTCAATTATCCAGAAAATTACGAGTAAAGGGTATAAATGCCAAATTACATAAAAATTGTTGTGGTATGAATCCTCCTTACCTGGGCACCCTGTATGCCTATACGTGTAAAATCTAAACGTCATTACTTAAAAAAAATCGTGTAATCGGAAAAGATCTTAAAAAAAAATGATTTTAAATTAACAAAATTTAATCAATAAGAGGACTTGGAATCTATAGGTATATGACATTTGCCTCTACAGAAGACTCTCTACAAATTTACGCCTATTATAAACAGTTCCAGTAACGCACCCAAGATTTAGCATTCGCGGGAGGGAGGGGAGGGGAGGGGGGGGGGGAAATAGTTGCCCCAAGCTCTAACGAGTCGGAAAAATAGGGCTCTAATAACGCATCCTGCACCCATTTGAGCACTTAAGGGCTGCTATTGTAGATTAAAAGGTTTTATTTTATTTTATCGGACTTTGTAATAATATACAGACCACATTTTATACTTAATTTGTAAATTATGTTCAGAAAAAACACACACTCTGGAGGGGACCGGTCCCGTTCCCATAATGACATCATTCTAGATAATTAGATATTTATATGATTTCTGTAACTATACAACTCTTTTTCTCCTTAAGTCGCTAAGTAAAGTTCGCCGTCTTGGTGTATAAATCATAAGAATATAAATAAAAGAAGCCAAGCATTGTGCGGCTCCATTAGCGGAAATTTTCGAATCTCCGCATCCGCCCGCCAGCAAATTGCATCCAATTAATAACTAGGGGTTTGCTAGAGGAGAGCTACTTGAAATTTCAAAGAAAACAAAATCCAATTTTCTATGACTTTACATTATGGACATGAGGATTTACTTCCTAGATTTTGGCTGATAGACTTGGGCTTGCTGTGCAAAATGCTATTTGCAGCCTTATGATTTCATTGATTTTTCTTACGTACGAAATAAGATTTTTCTCTTTTGCTCATTAGGTAAGTCTAAATTAGTGTAAAAAAAAAAACTCACCAGCGTAATGCCAACAGCATTTCCTCATTATTTGCAATTCTCAAGAAACTGGTGAAGCTCTTCGTTTTCTGCCCCAAATGCATTCAAGATAGTTAATTGAATGAGTGTGCGTTTTTGTATATTCAACGACGATCAGTGAACTAACCGAAAATTCATTGCTAACTCTTCTTAAGTTGTGATCTGGACTGATGCTTAAATCCACAAAGATTGAATTAGTTTTCTTTACAAGGAGCAGAGTTATCCCGACTTCCGGAAATAGCAGACAAGGAGTTGGGGAGCTTTATGAAGATCTTTAACTCTTGCGGGTGGCAGGTCTTAACGCACCCCTCTAAATTAAACGATCGTTTCTAGGTATAGAGTAGGTATAGGTACCAACAGACGCGGATCTATAGTATTGAAATTATGAGGGGGGGGGGATTCATCTTACAAATTACACTGAGCAAAAAGAACATCTAGAGCCGTAAGTCGCTTATTTTCGTCACCGCAGTACTGTAGTGAGGTACTAGGATGGTTTCCACATTAAGTGGTATCTTCCACACTTTTCGGAATACTTTTTAGGGTGCAAACTGCAGGAGTTATTCAAACCAAATTTTTCTCAGTTTTACACACCGACATATATAATATGGACTGCTCGATATGCTATTTCATGTGGGTACAATTTCTCGGTCAAAAATAGTTCCTACCTCGGTGCCAACATTGGAAAAATCATTGGCGGTAAGATTAAAAGTGATTTTAATAAAACCTTTCGAATTTCTGATGAGTATCGATGAATATATTGCCTTTGGTAAAATACTTTTTATATAAATAATTAATTTAAAAACATTTATTCCCACTTATTTATTTGTTGTTTACAAATCTCTCTCTGTTGATACTTGGCGCTTAAACCAAAAGAGAACGCTATATAGAAGTGAGGCGATTTTTTGCAGTATATTTCTATGGGCGTAGTCAGCCCATATTATACATGTCAGGGATTTTACATAAGCACGCTGCAAAAATTTTAGAATGTTAGGAGTTAGGACTAAGTTAGGGCTCTGCTGTGGTATTGACGGAGTTTGTTTCGTGACTTGGGAAGTGTTTCTCGAGGATTTAGGATCACCCAAAGTTGGGGTCCCAAACTCTAATTCTGAGAGAATCTTATACACATACATTACATGCATACAATAATATTAATTGAAATAAATTTCGTTTTTTTAAGTTTTGGAATAAAAAATTGTTTTGAAGTTGAATTATATAAAGAAAAAAAATATAAAATAATAAATATATTGTTTCAAATAACTCAAGTATTTACATATTTTTTCTTCAAATTGAATGAATGAGGGGGTGGGCGTCATGAGGACCTCCCCCCTCCAGGGATCCGCCACTGGGTACCCATTTTAGCGATAACCCGCAAATGTAGTGATAATTCCGTTTTTACAATTTGGACTTTTTTTTTTCTAAATATTACCAAGGATTGTTCTTGATCTTCACCACGTTTCTGTGAGACCTGAAAGATACTATGGGCTTACATTAGGCTAATCAGAGGTGGTAGTGGAGCAAAAAAAACATCTGATCTGACCGAGATTATTGAACAAGGCTCTCTGGTGACAAACACATTACAATATTGAAAAAGGACATCGCACGTACAATAGACTTGGCTTTGAGTGCCATAGACTTGATCAATTAGATGTTTCGTGGATTCTTGAGTTTTGAAGAATCTTCTGTATAGCAGCTAAGCTTTAGAAGGGGATCTTCAGTATAGTAGCTACATTAATTGTAGTAAACGAGGTAGCGATGATAGTATGTGTGTTAGCCAACACATTTAAAAATCCGTCATTGCTTGAATTGTAGACGTCTCGTCAATGGTAATACTGTAGTAAACAAAATAATAATAACGCTTGAATATTTAAGGCACTAAAGTTATGAAAAATAACTTGTCTTCAGTGATCGCTATATCTCAATGTGGGCGTTTTCTGTTGCCAGAAACTGATTTGGGTGAGGTTACCTTTTTGGATAAGTCTGGCTTGAATTGACGTGCAGTTGGAAGAGCACTTCATTTGATTAGAATAGTGAGGTGCTTCCGCTTGTATTGTAAGAATCGGATGCCGAAGAATGCCGTACCATAGTCCAACTAGAACCACGTTATACAGGTGTTGAGTAAAGATCTTGATTAATTACCAATAAATCAGATCCCGGTTTTGTTTAACTGGTCTTGGTTATGTCTTGCTATCGATTGGAACTAAAAATTTATTTATTGCTGAAAAGAATATCATGAGATTTCTCTGTCAGATCCTTAAGGCAGAAACACATCCAAGTAAGCCTCATGCCTGGCCTCTCGCAGGCTTCCTCGCAGCTTGCCTCAGAGAATTGAAAACAAAATGATACCACGTGCTCAGTGCTGTCATTGTAATTTTGATAGTTCCTATATGTGTTGACAGAAGTAGGCCTAAGAGAGAAAAATTTCCAACATTGAGCACAACGTACCTTGCGGCTAGACCTTGAGGCTAGCTGCTGGCTTGGTTTTGTGTTGCATCCTGTTGGAAAATTTGACAACGTCGCGGAGAAGCCTCGAGGCCTGGATGTGTTTTTGTCAAATTTAATTTATTTTCGGAATTTTTCCTTGTTGTTTTTACCATTTCGTCTTTTTTTGTACCACAAATCTAACAGTGACAACTGTTAAGAACACTTGTCGCGTGCGTTCACTGTGTTTTAAATGCGACTTTGTATACAACTAAAATGCTAACATTATTGTGTTGCTCTCATTGTGTTTTTGCCTTTAAATAATTTCATAATTTTCTAAAAGGCCTACCTAGCTACGATCTTTTTTGCAATTTGCAAGGTGTTTCTAGTGGAATTTTATACGACAGCATCCAGATTCATCCAGATCGAGTGGTTTGTACCGGAATATGGTAGAACCGTCGTGCCAAAATCACATGTCGTATTGTTGCACCTGAGGAAGATGACGAATCACTGTGTGTGCTTGGAGGGTCATTAAATACTTCGGGCACTGGCCGCAAACGTTTTTCAGACCCTAGCTGAACAGATTTGTGGCGGCTTGACGACGCGTTGCGAATTAACTTGGACAAGCACACCACATTTGTAGAGCTTGCGCTATGTACGGCAAAAAGTCACTTTGCGAACTAAAAAGGGTGTGAGATAGTAGGCCGGTATATTGAGATTGTAAAATAAAAAATAAAGAAAATTAGTCTTATGTCAGGGGGCGAACAGCAAGTTCACACAAAAACGAATATAGATTGTTCCACATAAAATCATTAAATTACCGCTAGAAAAATAAAATAAATAGTTTTCATTCAAGCAGTCTACCGGCAATGTTCATGGCATATTTCTTTTAATTACATTGAAGTTTTCCACAGGATACCCAAAGTTCCTTTTCAGTGAATACCGCTTAGATGCATACTACCAGTGTGTCGAGCTCAAGATAAAGTAACACGGGGAAAATTCTTCATGGTGACAGCTAGCCAAGGATCAAAGGCAATCCTAGCTGCGCTACAGCGCCAGCGTCATCACCCAGCGCTCTAGACTGGAAGACACCAACTGGAATCATCTATGCTTCTGAGCCTAGTGGACTCGCTATCGCAGACTTTAGTCTATTAGAAGACGACGCCTGTCGTTTTACGTAATCTCGCTTCGAAGCAAATCCAGTGATAACATTGTGTATCGCGGAGTATACTCCGCCATGCTCCACAAATTAAGGACAACAAGAGGACTGTCATTGGGACAGCTTCTTATATTATTAAAATCTTTTCAGAGTGCCTTTCTGAACTTTGTGCCTATTTCTACTGAAACGGATGCCCTTATTAACATTCTAATATCAGTTGATCTCCTCGTGGCAGTAAACTATACATCGGTTTACCTGACACTCTGTGGTTATCAGAGCCCCCTTGTTACCCGACCTACAAGGTCCTGTTAGGAAGACTACAGCTGGTCAGCTAATCACATTATCCTCGCTTATTCACTTTCTGCTTCAAGTCTACGAATTACTCGCGAATCACATCAAGTGCTGAATTCGGATAACCTCAGCTGAATTACACGGTCCTCTGATTAGACTGATCGTCTACACAATCCGTCCTAGCTTATAATTGGCTACGTTAGATCTACCAGCCAGCAGCACGGCACGGCTACGGACGGCTTTCTTGTCAAAATTTAGCCAGGACATCATTACACACTGATTAGCCAAAGATTCATCGGTTAGAACCTAGGACGTCTAACATTTCCAAATTTGTAAAACAAGATTTAAGGTAATTAATAGACGCATCAATCCGTTTGTTTTTGAATTTAAGAGTTCAAAAGTGTGTGGTTCTGTACCAGTTACCAGTATGGCTTTATTTCGTTATTTAAAACACAATATTTAAAATATATGGCACAAGTCCTATTTGTTATAATTCACTGTTTACTTGTATTAAATTCATAAACAATCACTAGTCAACTCTACTTTCAATTATCGCTAGTACTCTGTACTTCAACTTATCGCAATCCAACACTTTTTTTATTTATTGGCTTTGACTTCTATTCACTGTACTGTCTAAGATAAGACTCGTTTCCTAGCGGTGACAACCGGCGTATTTATACTCTACAAATTGTCGTAGAACCTTCCCGAATATTCCGATTTCGAAACATCGATACTCCGAACCTAAAGTTGTTTATGTCCATACTTTATACATGTCACTTGCCCCTTCTGTCAAACGTTTCTCCGAAAGTTGTTTATGTTCGTACTTAATTAGTCATTCCATGCGAAGTATATAGACGTCGCTTGTCCTTTTTCTATTGCTCGTAACAATAACTATTATGAAAAATATTGCTCTTTTTTCATTTCGTTATATTGGATGAAACCTCTTACAATACAAAAGGCATTTTATGTTTGTTTTTGAAACATACTTGGTATGGACGTTGGATATGAGATAAATTAGATGTGAGTACAATGACCGTTTTCTTTAAATATAAACAATAATAATAAATATTAATTAGATGTTTCATGCACTTATGAGTAGTTTTTCGTCTTACTATTATTTTTCTCCGCCTTTATTAAGCTGCTCAATTGCAAATCAAATCATTCAGAGAATCCGAATTAAACGATATTGGGATTAATTTATTTGATGAATGTCAAAATTTAAAAACTGTTGTAAAGATGATGTCAGGCAGGTAGGGTATAATCCAAAGTTATATTAAGTCTTAAAAATTTAAAGAAAGTGACATTTGTCTCAATTAAATAAATTATTTTTTTCGGAAATAAATAATAATTTCATTGGTTCAGTCCATCTTTCTATCTAAAAAAAAAAACCCAATAACAATAACCTCGTTACCAAGAAAAACGAGATTTCTTTAAGGGTTTGATTTTTCGGGCCTGGCTCACAATCTGGCTGTATATAGCCTAATATGCAAATACACACAAATGTAAACTGATATCAAAACAACCTACACGAAAGTTCAATAAATTTTTGAATGCACCCAGTAATTTTTCGAAATATTAACAGTTAACAAGTGAAAAAGCTAGAATTGGTCTAAGACCAATTCTTATGATACCCTAGATGAATGCACGTATGAAATTTCGTATGGTCACCCATTTGAGCAATTTTGATTTCTTGCATTGGTTTCTCGCATATATTTCTAGAATGGCTCGTCGGACAGAAAAAATGATTATAACCAATTTTATAGGATGTCTTATTCTGAAGAAGTTTTTAGTACAATAAAATTGTCTAGGACTGATAATTTTCAAAGTATATGTAAAAAACCAAAATTTTTATATGGCAACACCAAGAAGGGGTCGCCCGATTTAGTTTGTTTTTGAAATTTTATTTGCTATTAGTATGAAAACACAATGTACCAAATTTCAGCTTTCTAGGTGAACGCGTTCTCGAGTTATCGTGCGCACGGACGGACGGACGGACATGCAAAAATCAAAATAACTTTTAATATTATGAGTGGGTGTCCAATCCATTTTGCTCTACCATCATTATTTCTGTGCGTTACAAACGGAATGGCAAACTTAGTATACCCCTATAGATTTCATCTAGGGTATAAAAAGCAAGTAACAAAGCTAGAATTGGTCTAATTGTAAGATAACATACTTCAGGGGTGGCCAACCTTTTTGGAAGCAAGGGCGCAATTTAAAATTTTCATGAACTTTGCGAGCGCACCAGTATGTAATGTCATCCTATATGCTTATTTTGAAAGTTATTATTATTTTTTGTTTATTTTATCCTTAATATTTTTATTATTTTAATTATATCTTAATATTTTTTTTTCATTTAATTTCGATTCTTTTTGATTTTATTTTATAGTTTAAAATAACATTGAAAATTTGTAACAACAATTTTATTGAACGACATTTATTACTTAATACATGAAAAATTATTACTCGTTAATGAGAAGGTTGGAACTGTATTTGTTAACATAATTTTTCAAAATCAGGACAGTATAGTTTGATACTAGTATTCTTAGACTGTCATTCAAATTTTGTGATGAATTGCATTGAAAAAAATGTGGCTTCACTTAAGTAAGTCGATGCAAAAAAAAAAAGATTTTAGCTACACTGCAGAATTTTTTAATATTGGATATTTACATGCTTGAACTAATTTCCAAAATTTCTTGTCCATGTTAATAGCTTTTAAAGCGACGTCATAATTGTAAGTTCTAAGTTTTCTAAATTTGTTGCATAAAATCCATTTATTTCTGCATTTACGGTAGTAATGTCAACATTAATCATAAGATTTTGTTAGAGAAATAAAATCGATTTCAGGTCCACAAATTGATTAAATCTTCCATTAAACTCATTATTTAATTTTGTTAGACAATGAACATATCGTTCGAGAATCTAAATGATTTTCTAGAAATATTTTCGACATGTGTGGAAAATGAGTCCAAGAATTTTTTTTGAAAGTGCGAACTCCAAAGTGCCAATGTACCTTTAAATGCTTTAATAGCACTTACCATATCTTCTAGATCTTTGTCTTTACCTTGTAGTTCAAGATTTAACTGATTTAATTTCTGAGGATTATCAGCTAAAAAAGCTAAGTCACCTAGCCAATCTTCAAGTTAGTTATAAATTTCCCCTTTTTGTTTAAGAAATTCTTTTATTGCAGTAATAAAATTAAGAGACCGGTCTAAAACCTTGCCTTTGCTAAGCAACCTCACTTCTGTGTAAGTTATTAAGTCTGAAAACTCAGCATCATCATCTTCCAATAGCATTTTAAAAAGTCTGTGTTGTAATGGAGCAGCTCTTATAGAAGTTATAATTTTTGTTATGAAGCCCAAAACGTGGCTAAATGAAAGAACTTTAGCACACATAGCTTTCTGATGTATTATGCAATAGTAAGCAATAAAATTTGGAAATGATTCATCTTATCTACATAAAGTTATAAATCCTTTATTTTTATCTATTATTCCTGGAGCTGTTGTCAGTTGTAATTGAAGATAATTATGTAAGAGAAGTTGTTGTTCCAAAATATAATTTTTAAAAACTTCACCTCTCGTTCTTTCTATAATTGGCAAAAAGCACAGTATTGCTTCTTTCACAGAGTAGTCTTCGAAAACCATTTTTGTTATTATTATTAATTGAGTTGTCCCCGTTACATCCATTCATCCATTTGAAGTGAATACCTAGAGCACCTATTCATATCAGCTTCCAGTTGATATTTAATATTGGTAGATATTGCCATAGTTCTTCTTGCGTGACAACTGCAAATCATTTATTGTTCTAACTATTTCTGACTTATTAGAAAAAGTATAAAAGAGAGAATCGGCACCAATAAGTAAAGCTTGTTTACATAATTCCCCATTTGAATATGATCTCTTAATGTTCGCAATAAAATGTGCTATTTTAAACGATGCAATAGTTACATTTTTTGATTTATCTGTTACCTTTTTGAACAATAAATGTTGGCTCAACAATCCCTTTTTTAAACTTTTTATTTTCTCAGTTCGAATAGCACTATGAGGCATAAATTTCTTATCGAAGCTCTCATGTTCTAATTTGAAATGTCTTTCAATGTTATACTTTTTATTAGTTACGGTGCCATTACACAGACGACATACACAATTTTCATTTACTTCCACAAAACAATATTCTTCTTCCCAATCTTTATGGAAAATGTAGGAACGTGGTCGTTTATTAGGACCTACCTCACTCATACTGAGTAATTTTTATTGTTAAATTAAAAATATAAAGTATTTATTTCTAAAATAAACGAATTGGTTATAATAACTATATTTTATAGTGACGATAAATGTATACAACACAAAATCTTTGATATCAACACTCGTATGACACTGACTGTCACTGACTAAGTGACATACGTGGCTCATAGATGGTAAAATGATCAGTAAGAATAAAATAAAAAACATACAAGACAGCGCTAAAATTGTATAAAGTTCGATGAAATAATAATTTTTATAATTACTTGAAAATTCAATTAATAAATAAGTAATAAGTAATTTGAAGAAAAATCTGATTAAAACCTGGATCATGAAATTCAGTGGAAATAAAATAAAAAACTTAATTTAATTTATCGGGAATCATGTCGTGGGTGTACTTGCACCCGCGGGCGCAAGTTTGGCCACCCCTGCTCTAGATAAATGCCTGTATGTAACTTTGTATGGTCATCCATCTTTTCAGTACAATAAAAACGTCTAGGACTGATCGTTCTTACAGTATACGCAATAAATCTAATATTTAAAATTATATGTAGCAACACCAAGAAGGGATTTTCCGATTTAGCCCATTTGTGACATTAAATTTACTGTTTTTATAAAAACGTAGTATACAAGTTTTCAGCTCTCTGCGTCGACGCGGTTTCAGGCAGTGACCAAATATATAGTTCAGAGCAAAATTTTCGTATGGGAACCCGCGAAGGAATTAACCGATTTGTCCCATGTTTTAACTTAATTTTACTTTTTGTTTAAAAGCCTTGGTGCAAAATTTTAGCTCTAATCACGTTCACGAATTATCCTGTGGACTGACAGACGTACGGACATGGAAAATTTAAAAATAACTTCATAACTTCTCTTAGAAAAAGCGACTAAGCTGCTTTTCATATTTCTCGATTCGAGAATTCGTTGAAATCTTTTTGAGAATAGCATATTTTCTCCAATATTGGGTTGAGCTCATGATTTTCTCCCTATTGTGTAACATGGCTTACTGTTTTTTCATCTCTTGTTTCGAGATTTTCTCGAGAATATCGTTCTTTCTTGCATAGTGGCCTCAGTTCTTCATTTTTCTTGGTATTGTGTTCACCAATCACCGCCGGTTAAATTTCATTCTGTGATATGATTTGCTTTTCTAGGCGGGTTGCAGTAAAAATTGTTTTATTTGTTGTAGGAAAGTCATAAAAAGTTAAAAAGTGTTATAAAAATTAAAGGTAAATGTAAAAAAGGATTTGTAATTTGTGAAAATAAAAATATCTATAAGTAAAAAGGCGAATAGCTAAATTCGTCTAGAGTATTAAAGAATTGGCCGTAAACGAGATTATTTTGATTATTCCATGTTCGTCCATCCTTTCGAATGCTTGATAATGCAACTTTAACTTTCCATCGAAAATTTCCTAATATTCCTTAGGACTCTTTCGACAAATCTGCAATGAAGCATTTTCAATATGCAGACGATTGCTCGAAAAAAAAATATAATAAAACAAAATACAAGACTGCCAATAATGATGAGTGTATTACTCCTTTATATTTTTTCGTAGTTTAAATGCTGTACCTACAAAACTATCTATAAAAATTGCTGAATATTCAGATTTGATTTACTTTATTATGGAAATTAAATATACCTAATTCAATATGCTTAATTTTGTAAACCAATGTCATTTCACTTTGCAGATGGAGAAACTCACAAAAAATCCAATGAATTAAGATTTTTTTTATTTTACCTAAATTTTGTACTTTATTTATCATGTAATTAATGTATTTACTCCTAAATTAAAGATATATTCAATAATTTCTTTTTATTAATTATATACAGTTATGCCCGCTTTTCGCCATTCTATTCTAAAACGCCTCGATGGTGCACAGAGGAGGGAGACGAACGGGACCGGTCCCCTCCTAGAAAGTCAGTTTTTTTAACATAACTTACAAATTATGTATAAAATGTAATTACAAATTCCCATAAAATAAAATAAAACGTTTAAATGTACAATAGCAGTTCTTAAGTGCTCAGATGGGTGCAGGATGCGACTTTTGAGTCCTATTTTTCTGACTCCTTTGGACTTGGGACACATATGGTCCCCCCAAATCCAAATCCTGGGTGTGTTACTGCCTCGAAATCGTATTATATCTGTTTTGCCCATGCAATTTGAGAACGACTCCATATAGCAGAAAAAATCGAATACGTGCTGAATTACTAAGGCATACAAGGTTTTCTAGATTGATTCGAAATTGATTCGAGAAAATAACACACTATCGAATCGTCATAGCGAATCGATATAGTCTTCCATTTTCATTATTTTCGATACTGAACAAAATTTGCTATCGGATTTCGTCTCGAAATAATATTTCTCTTTTACGAATTGGTTTCGCATCGATTTTGTTTCAATTTGTTTACAGGGGTTTGAAGTTAGTCACTTACACGTCAGCGTGTGTGTGTATGTGTTTATGGCTATCTCTGGACCAGACCTCCCCCTTCACCCCTCGTATATCTCGGCAAGCATTCGGTTATGTCGGTTGGTATTACACTATCGGCGTAAAGGCTTGTAGCATTTCATGAAGTGACTTAAAATTTAGGACACATCATGTAAAAAGCCATAGCCTAGACTTTTCGTATACTCCTGAGTTACATCAAGTGCCTACGACATATATTATTACAGTGACATCTATATGTGAGAAATCCGGTAGTCTTGAGCAAAGTAAGAGCTTTTGAAAGATGTGAGCTGTAATCTTTATTAGAAAGATCGCAGTTTTTGTTTTTTTTTTTGTATACGATTAACAAATATCTTAATGCAAAATTAGTAGCTAAAAATGTATATAGGTTCATTTAAACTCTTAAAAGTTTTATAGCTTTGGACGTGTCAATTGAAAAATTGCGTTAATAATAAATATTTAATATTTGCGACAGCATACCGTAAGCATTCCCATCGATTGAAATAATGAGAATCGAGATTAAATTAATTCCAGAATTTATTATGATCTGAGTAATTTTTACCGCCAGTACTCGCCTCTCTTAAGGCCATATTTATAAAAGATTTGTTTTTTGTTCACGTGTTTAAAACGTTATATTAATATGTTAATTAGTATACAGTCCATTTGATATTGATCTTTGTACTTTACGTTGGACAGATTCATTCTTTTAATTCATTAAACCAATTTTAGGGGAAAAGGATTTTTTTGAATCTTTGAAAATGCACAAGTATACGCCGCTTATAAATTTTGCCGGGAGTTGCCAGGGGTCTCCATCAGAAGTTGCCATATCAATATTGAAGTGAAAATTTCGTTGAATAATTCATGTTTAGTTATGCTCATAAAAAATTTTATTAAACAGAACATCTTTGGTACATACATAGCACCTAAAACGAGTCTTAAACTCTCAAAATCAAACAAACTATTTAGGAAATGTCTTCTTATTTTACAAAATTTTGAGAACTAAGTTAATCAAGTTAACTTAAATGCAACATTTCTATCTGTTTTATGTTGAAACAGTAAAAACAACTTTTCTTGATCCTAAAACTGTACAGTGCTTTAACATGCCCCTTAAAGGATAAAATTAATACATTTCGTTGGAATGAGAAGAAAAAATTAAAATGTGTCAAATATACCAGTGGCCACGGCCCCCTTGAATTTGAAGAAAAAAATATTTAATTAATTGAGTTATTTGAAAAAATATATTTATTATTTTGTATTTTTTTATTTATATAATTCAACTTAAAAAAAATAATGTTATTCCAAAACTTAAAAAAGCAATATTTATTTCAATGAATACTATTGTATGCATGTGATGTATGTGATGTATGTGTATAGCTTTTTCTCAGAATTTGAGTTTGGGACCCCAATTTTGAGTGATCCAAAACGCTCGAGAAACACTTCCCAAGCCACGAAAAAGACTCCCTCACTACCACATCAGAGCCCTAACTTAATCCTAACTCCTAGCATTCTAAAATATTTGCAGCGCTCTTATGTAAAGCCACTGACATGTATAATATGGACTGACTACGTCCATAGAAATAAACTGCAGAAAGTGGGCTCACTTAAAAATAGCGTTCTCTTTTGGTATAAGCACCAAGTACCAACAGAGAGAGAACTGTAAACAACAAATAAAAAAGTGGGAATAAATGTTTTTAAATTAATTATTTATATAAAAAGTATTTTACCAAAGGCAATATATTCATAGATACTCGTCAGAAATTCGACAGATTTTATTAAAATATTTTTCATCTTACCGCCAATGATTTTTCCAATGTTGGCACGGAGGTAGGAACTATTTTTGATACACAAAATTGTACTCACATGAAATAGAATATCGAGCAGTCCATATTACATATGTCAGTGTGCAAAACTGAGAAAACTTTGATATAAATGACTCCTACAGCTTGCACCCTAAACTACTATTCTATTAAAAAATAACATTTTGTAATAAAAGTTAACTAAAAAGTGACACATTATCCACACCGCTTAATGCAGAAACCATCCTAGTATTTCAATAGAGTACCGCGCTGGCTAAATTAAGCGTACGACGCTGGAGTATTTTTTTTGCTCAATATAATTTGTAAGATGTTCCCCCCTAATTTCAACGCAAGATCCGCCACTGAACTATACCTATATACATATTTTTAATATTATTATTAATATAAATTTTATTATTATTTTTTATTTTTCAATTTTGAATCAACAATGGTAGCGGAAATTTACACAACTTTATGCGCACTGCATAACCTTATGTAAAACAATTTTGCACTGTATGTAATTTTACATTGTTTATGCATTTTTCAATTTCCGATGTAAAATGCGATATGTATATTTACATCATGCTGTGGAACTGTTACATAAGTTTATGTAATTTTACATTATTTATGAATTCTTCAACTCCGTATATAAAGTGCACTATGTAAATTTACCAATAGTTATGTAATTTATTTCAATTGCCAATATAATGTTTCGTACAGAAATTAATAAATTACATACATAAAGAAGTAAAAAAGCTAGAATTTATCTAAGACCAATTCTTATGACCATGGCACAAATATGTAAGTATAGATTAACAATCAACACGTAAAAGAAGTAATACTAGTTTCAATACTAACAGCTACCTAAGAAATCATAATTTTAAAAATCAACAAATATTTGTAGGTATGCAGGTATTTCCATGATTGAGTTTTTTTTAGCGTAATTAAAAATACTGCGTACCTAAAAATATTTTTTTGATTTTTAAAACGGTTTTTAAGATGACTGTTAGGATCGAAACTAGTAACATTTCTTTACATGTTTTAGGATTATTAATCTATCACCAATTCACTCCAGAAAATCAAACTATACACTGACCGGCATTCTGATGTAATTTCCCGTATAATGATTCATAGCAACGCATTCTGATAAACGTATCAGCACAGTACTGTTATATTGAAATTTCCTTTTTAATGGAAAATTCAATGCATATTACAGTATTGTATGGAATTTCACGCAAATTTACAGTACGATACAAAAGTTTTGTAGGATTAAATGTAAAATCTCAGTACTGTATGGAATTTTACGCAAATTTACAGTATGACACAAAAGTTTTGTGTAAAATCATAGTGCTCTATGTAATTTTACACAAATTTACAGTACTATACAAAATCCTTATATAATTAAATGTAAAATCACATAAAATATCTAAAAAATTACTTACTTTACTTATTTTTGCAATTAAAAGTAGGAAGTTTGCAGATTACGTAAAATGTATTTAATTTCATAATGATTATGTGTATATACATACAATTTAAGCGGTAGTGATTTTTTTCACCATAGTAATTTTCCTCAAAATTAGTTCATGATTTTTTACGGTAGATTATAGTTAGATTTCAAGTAATTTTTCTCGGAACACAAGGTGTTCTGTGGTGTACAACTTTGAGTCCATTGGTCATATGTGTCTTCATCTTTCAGTTGACATTCTTTTCTTTATTGAGTATTGCGCATTGATTCTAATTAAATAAAACTTATTAGTCGATTATTAATGTTGATTCATTCATTTAATTTTCATTTCCATTTATTCTGTTGAAATACTTGTAAAAAATTCTATGAATTTTTATCCCACTCGATTAATAAATATAAAGGCATCCAAGAAAATATTTTCGTTTTACTGGTAAATACCCTAGAAGAAGATACTGTACTAAATTATAATGCGAATATTGATACCACTTTACTTACAACTCATTAACTCAAAATAAGTGTAATCTTTTGTAAATTACTATCTAATATTCATCATAATCATTAACTACATTCTTAATTGTTAAAATCAAACATATTAATATTTTGCTAATTATTAAAACTTTTCCAATTTGCACTGGCTTACTAGGTACCAAGTAGGTAAGTGATACATATTTCCAAAATTTGTTCGATGTCGCCGAAGCAATTTATATTAGTTTGTCAAACTTCTTGTTTGACCAGTTAAACTCTAAGTAACAGTACCAATCCATACAATTATAACAGACGAAAACATACACATATAAGCCGCACTCCACTAATTATAATAAAAAGTCAGTAGTAGATATAACAGCACACAGTTCTACCACCAATCCAACAACAATCTATACAATGATAGCAAACAAAACATACACATACATACATATATATACCATCGCCAATGTAAATTGAAGGAATAATAGTCTTGAAACGATCGCATGGTATCCATCGAGTTTACCACAGCTCCAACAGACAGTGGTAATCGCGACATCACCTGGGCAGCAATAACCAGCAATCTCTCGATGTACGCAGTGGAAACTTCGTCACGGTATTGAAAAACTCTTTTACCTGTACATAGTTGTACCTATTGCAGCCGCGTTGGGTGATATCTCTGCACAAAATATTTTTATTTTTTCTCGTTCAGTGGAAAATATCACAGTGATCGTGTTGTTGCACAATTTTACAATTTTCTCGAAATTTTAAATTTTACCCACCCATATTTACCTATTTTGATTAAATGTAAAAATTACTTAAAAATATTGTAAAAAAAAAAAAAAAAAAGAAAATTCTGTGTTGTCTTGAGAAAAAGTTAGTTGTTGCCGCCTAAGACACCATCAAGATTTTCTTTTCTTTTCTTGCGTGCTTTCATATATTTAATATATATATATAGGTAGTGATCGTGTGCATGTTTTAAAAAATCTGTGTCTCATTAATTTTTGCTCTTGAGTATTTGTGTAATTGTAAAAAAAAAATAAATAAAGTAAAAATAAAAATTTTCAACATTTAGGAAAGAAAAAAAAATATATTGAAAAGTTTGCTGCTTTAAGATCGCGATAAAAACATTAGCACGAGACAATTAAGTGGACTGCTGTACTGCAGAACAGTACTTGGAATAGCTGGAGCATTTTTGAAAGGTATGTCGTATGTACTAGATATTATTATATACATATATATACTGATATCTATAGCGCCATCTGTAGACTATTGAAAATATATATAATCATATCTTACTTAAATACAAGTATATCTAGATTTTTGTTCAGAATCAGTTCAGTTCGTTAATTTATCACCAAGTAAAAGTAGTTTTCCGTAAAACTGGGCCTCCTGCATATAAAACCACCAACGTAAAAATGTTATTGGGTGTGGCCATATACATATATATATATATATATATATATACTACCTACCTACCTACTTATATTATAATTGAAAAGACCTTTACCACACTCTGTGCGTTATTGTGAAACATATCAACATTCAGGTGACACAACAGCAGTTAAAAAAAAAATTTCCATAAAAAACCAAAAAAATAATTTCACTTTTCAAGAGAAAAAATAAGAAGCCTTTTTGATGTTTAAAGCATAAAACATCGTAAAAAAACTACTTTACAAGTTATTACAAAGAGTAAGGTCATAAAATTACGAAAAGAAGTCATATAAAATGAACATGTCCATTATTCGGCGTCGACAGCTACTATGCACAACATACTTACATATACATTTTACATATAAATATGTTTGCTTTTAAGATATAAAAATTAAAAAAAAAAAAAAATTCAATCATATAAAAATGCAAGAACTTGTTGTTTGTGATAACACCTTAAATAGAATTTGCTCTGATGGCATCCATGTAGCAGCAGGAGCAGCATCCAAGATTCACATATGATCTGTATAGTCTCAATCTCTCTCCCCTGTATGATATCGCGCGTATTTCAATTATATGCAGGTACATCTCAAACCGGTAATAACATTTATGTTTATTTTAAATAAAAAAGAAGAGATATTGGCGATTTTCCAGCACAAAAACCCGTTTTCGATGTCGTACTAAGAATTCGATAAATAAAGATCAAGGTGAGTGAATCTTTATAGTGACAGTAAAATTTTTCGCAGTTTCGCAACGAAAGAAACAAATCTGTTTTTTTTTCTTCTTTTTCATCTTCTATAAAAATGCAAATTTACACAGCAACAAGATGTGGTATGGTGTGCTAATGCAATAGGAATTAGGAATAATTTTCTTTTATCACATATGGAAGATAGATATAATGGGTATAGGGGTATTGGTGTTATACTAAAGGTTAATAGAACTGTTTAGTTTGTTATTTGAAATTAAAATAATATTTTTCATGTACCATGATAGATAGAAGTTGGTTAGTTAATGGATTAAAGATGAAGATGAGAGATTGTTAAGTACATAGTGTGGCTACTGAGAGAGCCTCACATCCCTAAGCAGGCCAGTCCTCTGGAGTAGGTCAAAGAACCCTATCCACCAACTCACCAGGGTCTAGTTGTGGTTTACTAAAGGTTGCCATTCTACGTTTACCTGTTGTCGCTGGCCATTCACACAAGACATGTAAAGCAATCTCATCATCCTCCAGACATAGTCTGCAGAACGACTCCAATAAAGTGCTTCCTCAGTTGACAGTGGACGGTAATCAAACCGGTTATGAGCCTAACATTTACCCTAGTATACCTTAGATGTTTACCTGTCCTTTTAATTGACGGAGACGTAATGAAACGATTGGAATGATTCTGTACCATTATGCTCCGCAAGTACATGCTGTGGCTTTTTGATGTAGATAGAAGGTATTTTGCGTTAGAACACGCGACTAATGAATACCTATTTAAAATAAATGTGAAGAGGGCGAAATCGATTAATTAATTAATTTTTTAGCTTCATAGTTTATCTTAAATATTTTCAATCTTGTAACCTGCCCATAAAAATAATCTCAGAAAAAATTATAAAGGAAAGCTGCGCGCTTAGGAAATTATTCATTGACACAGATTACAGATTTAGGGTTGTTATTCTTATGGGTGAGCAAATACAAGGTGTTTTCTGTTGAGATCCAGAGGGAACGGGTGATGTACTCATCTACAGACAAACAATAAATTGTATGGCATTGACAGAGGGTATCTTAACTAGTTTCGGAGTTACAGGGAGATTGAGAAAAATGTACGAGTTTTTCACGAATCACTCTGTATCTTAAAAAGTACAGGGTGTATGGTAACCCTTAAGAACCTCATTGTATGCATGTAGAACCTCATGGCCTTTCCATTGACTGCTCAATGAGCAGCCTCGTACTCTTCACCTCTCCTCTGGCGGACTAAAATAAATAAATATTTTGGATTTTTTACTCTTTTCTATTTCGACCTCTTTCAAAAAAAAAACTTATTCACATAACTTTGTTAAAAAAAACCACTGTAAACTGTAGACTCTCCTCTTTAATTTTACCTAGTACACTTATATCCTAAGTGTATCCGTTAGTGAATTATTAGCTCTTACCCTATTCAGGTGCAGGGGCGCACCTTGGCCCCCGCATTTCACAGATAATTACTAACTAAATTTAGTGAACTTGTCAAGAAACTAAGAATTTATTATGAGCAATTTCATGATTGGTGAAACTTTCATAATTTTTTACTACCTCGTCCCGTTAAGTGCTCAAGTTGAAATTTTGACATGTTTTAGTGGATAATATGAGCAGAAATGAAAAAAAAAGAATAAAATTAAGAGTACTTCTTCCAGGATATTCAAGGATAACGGATTAAATCCTTATCTTTGATATCCATTTTTGCACATATTTTGGAGATGCTATTTTTCTTAGATAGGATTGATGTTATGATTTCACATTCAAATGAGCTATATTTCACTGTTCCAGCATGAATAGCAAAATATGTATTAATTATTAAGGAAGACCAGGAGAGAATTTTTTTTCGAAATTCTAAAATGCTATAACTCGCAAAATACGCAATGCATTGTTTTCATAAACTCTACGTACGTAAAATTTCGAAAAAAAAAATTGGTGATGGTCATGTCACACAAGTCGCCTATTTGATTTGGAATGACTCATAATACACCTCCGGCAACGCACGTCTATATTGCGTGCACTGACGTCCATATTGTGTCCACTCTCTGCCGTAGGGGTCCTACGGCACTGCAGCGTTGCCGTTATTCTGGTCTCTGAGTAGGTACTACTAAATACAAGGAATATGTAATAGAAAGAGAATAATTTCAAATGATATATTTGTGTGTAATGATTTTTCGTGTGCCGCCCCTGAAAACATTGCGGTTCAAATTCGAATCGAATTCGAAGTAAATCAATTCGACTAGGTGAAGTTAAGTTTCGAAATCGAATTGGCTTGCGACGTGCTTACGAATTGCAGGTGAAAAAAACCGAACACGATATCGAATCGTATTGGCGACCCGACAGTGGTTCGCCAGCTCGATTTTCTTTCGAAGTTCTTGTATTTGTTAGTAGTTCGTTTTTTATTCGATGTTTTTTAACAGTACGACCTGGAATCCACCTCTCTTGCAAGGCGCTTTGCAAATAGTGCAAAAATTTTCCGCCATTTTCTCCAAAAATTTGAGGTTATATTGAAAAATATTTTTATTATCTATAACTTTTGCGAAGAACATTTTCCGCTAGGAAGTCACATCGCCCAAAATCGCAAAAAACCACTTTCAACCCCTTAACACCCTGCCCCCCCTCCCCTTCCATTTCGCAATTTCACTTTATCTCTTGTTTAATTTTTGTTTTTTCTCTTAATTATAACTTTGACTAAATTTACAGTCTGGTCCTTGCCAGTTATTATTGTGTTCTTTTCAAAAAAGTATTAGCACCAGTCTATAGACCATTTTCAAAATTAAAAGAATCTCTTAAAAATAATTTATCACAATAACTAATAATTAATGTTATTAAAAATATGAAATTACAAACAAAACTATTCATTTATTTCATGTTGTCAAGTTTCAAGGTTTTCTTCTCCTTCTTCGGGAACGGGATTTTGAACTTACAGTGATTTAAAATATTCCTGATAGATTGCCGGGATGTAGGATTGATTGTAAATCCATAATATCTTTATACTTTTAGTTTTTTGTTACTTCTCTATTATTCTTATAATAATGGAAGTAATTTATTTATTTTTATTTATTTAGCAGAGCCAACACGACAAAATTCCACCTGACTATTACAAAAGAATAGTATAGAAAGCAAAATAAAAACAATAAACAATTTTAAAAAAATAAAAAACAAAAGAAAATAAGACTCGAATAATAAGTTATAAATAAAAGCGACAAAATTACTTTATTCGTAAAGCAGACATTTCATATTCATCGAAGTTAAGCCAAATCAATGAGGTCTGAGTGGTCATTGAAACCTCTCAACATAGAGCATATAGGCTCATTATAACCGTAGTTGGTACGATGATGAGGTACATGTAAGAAGGCATAATTATTTGAAACAAGAAGATTACCTTAGTTACCTTACCTCTTCTGATGAGCGTAGGTAGCTTAAGAAGATTTAATCTCTCCTCATAAAGAGGAAGCGTGAGAGGATTATCCCATGGGAGACGTCTAAGTGCGAAGCGAATAAATCTCCTCTGTATAGATTCCAATCGCCTTAGATGAGTATCAGAAAAAGGACACCAAACAGGAATAGGATAATCAATAAGAAGTCGCACAAAAGCTAGATACAAGGTCCTTAAAGTAAAAGGATTCTTAAAATCAAGCGTCCATCTTCTTACAAAGCCTAATATTGAGGCATTAACCTTATTGATCTTGTTAATGTAGTAAAAAGCTAAGTTTGGTGTCTAAAAATATGCCAAGGTCTTTGACTTCATTGGTTTTGTCAAGAGCGATACCATTGATATGGTATGTACATAGTCAGAAGTGGACAATTTTTACAGGTAAAGCTAATGGCTGTACACTTGTCAATATTTAGGTACAAAACAAATTTTATTACACCAAATGAAGAAACTGTTAATATCAGATTGCAAAGCGCCACAACCAATATAGCTATCGACCGTCTTAAAAATATTGACACCGTCAGCATATATCAGAATATGAGAGAGATTAATAACGTTTGGCAAATCGTTAATATATAAAATGAAAAGAAGCGGACCAAGATTGCTGCCTTGAGGAACACCGGAAGGTACAGGTATTTCACAAGAGACAGCCGACCTAAACAGAACTTCCTGGATTCTATTTGATAAATATGACTCTAGTCATTTAATTAATTAAAATACGAAATCCGAGGACACCAACAACCAGCAAAAGCTTGTATGAAATTTTATCGAAGGCCTTACTAAAACTACTCAACTTGTTTTCCATTTTCCATCGAGTTGAGACAAAGCGAGGTAAATTCAACCAGATTAATGGAAGTTGATCGCTTCTTCACAAAACCGTTGTTAATAAATGTTTACAGTGAAAGTAAACAGCATCAGATACAATCGCTTCAAATAGCTTAGGAATGACAGAAAGCTCGGAAATATTCCTATAATTAGCTATTTCATTTTTTCTGCCTTTTTTTGTGTATAGGAATAATGGGGACATTTCTGTATATTTGTGGAATTCCCCTTTTGGGCGTAAGGTCTAAAATGTGAAATTCGTCAATATCATTTAAAGAAATTTTGTAAGACATCTTTTGAAAACGTTATCCAGTGTATTTTAAACTAGAATACAGGTACCTACTCCCTAATTATTTTTTGCTCTTCTTGTAGTTGCTTCTTCCAGATGTTCTGTTGAAACGAAATCATCCTGCATCATTCGTTCCATTAAAAATGGATTCTTTCTACTACTTAGTGCCATTACTAAATTTACTAATTCTAAAAATTTGTGATTAATTACTTCAATATTATTATCATCATCATGCATATTTTCATTTATTCCAATGCTATTTTAATATTAGATTTTGGCCTGAGGAAGCATCACTATAAGCTATTACATGGTTTTGCACTGTAATATTGTTAATATGTTGTAAAATACATGACGCCACCTCTTGGGATCCTCGTGAATCTATAGTCTCATTCCTTATATACATCCTGACATCATTATTATGAAAACTATGAAAGCCGCCATGGTAGACATATCAAGATGAGTTCATCAATGAGCTCGTCATGAACAATCAGATGAACGTACTGATGAAATTAATTCGCGTTTGAATCAAAACTGGGAAAAAAAGTTATTTATTTACTTACCCACAGATAGTGTGCATGAGATTTTGCATCTCTATCACTTACTTAGAAATGTATACTTTCCTTCTCTATTATCCCTTTTTCAATATTAGATGAGCACTTCGATGAGTACATAATGAGTTTCACGATGAGCTTATTAATGAGCATACTAATGAATGACACGATGAGCTTATTAATGAGCATGTCAATGAGTGTCACGATGAGGGTATTAATGAGCATAGCAATGAGTGTCACGATGAACTTATTAATGAGCATGGTATTGAGTGTCATGATGAGTTCATAAATGAGAATCTAATTTAATTTCATATATTTTTCCGAATTCGACGCTGAGGCGTAAGGATATGGGCATAACGTCCTGTTCAGCATATGGGCGCAAGTCTTTCCGCGGAAAACAAATCAAAAAATTAATTTAAAATTTAATTAAATAAATCACAAAAATCAATTCAAATTTTCCGAGTAGAAATGTCATCTGACACGGTGATGACAAGAATAAATATTTATTTCTTGCTGGTTTAGTATATATAGAGCAGTTTTATGATATCCAATGGGCCCTTCAATGAGATTTAATGAATGCTCATCAGGAGGCTCATCGGGACTTAATTTTCAAATTAGAATTGGTTTACATAAAAACTGCCCCTTGTGGGGCAAGAGAAAGGGTAAAATTATGAGCAATTTCTACTAGGGCGAGATTGTACACATACATACCTCATAATAAGCAAGTATGGGAAACCTTTTGTAAATCAAATGAGAGTCCATAATATTTTTCGGGAATCTATTTAGCTTTTTTCTGGTCATCTTTCACACATTTTCTGACTTGTTCGGAGTTTTCTAATGTCGATTTCCATTGATATTTTAAGAAAAGTGCACGTCAATCAATGAAAAACGAGTTCAATGGAACAACTTTTGACGCGATGAGAATGTAACAGTAGCTCATATCCGTGTAATTTGTCAGATTGAAATTTTCTGGGAACAATAACATCGCGAATAACGTAAAAACTATGAAAATTGTAATTTAAAAGATTTTGGCGTGATTGCGGATGAATTTGGTAGAGTAGTAGTTGAAGATTGATATGTGATGCTCAATGACATTCAGTTGTGACATTTCTTAGATACGCACACATTCCGGTGTAACACCGCCGATTTTTCGAGTGTAACACCACAGGAGTTTTGACGTACACCATTTCTAGCAGTGCAGGTCAATGGAACAATTTTGGTGTAACACTACAAGAAAAGTGTAACACTTCTGCTAGAAAACGTGATCAATGGAAATCGGTATAAGTGTACATGATGATTTCGTTTAAGATCCATTTCCTCCCAGTACTGGATTTAAAATAGAAGTAGCTTTAATAGAAAATTTTTGTCACGTACATCTGGGGCAGTATGAAAACTTAAGTTGAATTCCCTATTAAATACTTTTCTAACTCAACAACGTATTCTTCGATATTTTCCTTACATTTTTCAACATGAAAATCATACATTTTTCTGCTATTTAGATTGGGGGCTTCGACTTGCAGAATGACGAGCTCTGGTATAGTGGCTTTGGTGTGCAGGAAAACTTTAAATGTGATATTCCGTTGCCTTTATCTTATACTCATTTATTTTTCGAGATAAGTTGGGCATTCCCTACGTTGATCTGTTTAAAGTCTTTCAGAATTAAGAGCACGAGTTAATCGTCTTGTTAGCTATCTATTCATAAAAGAAGGCGTTTTGCTAGTTTTTCAGTTCTGTGGTGTACTTCGTAGAGGAAATTTGAATAGCCTCAGTGATTAAAAATCATTAAATATTAGGTATTTGCATTTCAGGAGTATTTTTTGAAGTTTTGATAAGTTAGTTGATTTCAGTAGAGTATTATTTACAATTAAAATATATTATTTCTCAAGATAAACAAAATGGGACGTGGAAAGCAACTCAGTAAAGAAGAATTATCTGCTATTAAGGCATACAAGAATTGTGGAATGTCTAATCATGCTCTGGCTTTAAAATTGAAACGGTCGCCAAAAGTAATAAATAATTTCTTCAAATTACGAGAGAATTCTGGCGCAAAGCAGAAAATGGGACGAAAAACCAAAAAAAAAAAAAATATATAGATAATAGGACCGTTCGCGCTATATTTCACCGTGTAGTACAAAAACATTGAACACCGGATAAATTTTGCGAAAAAGTACATGTCTTGGACACATGAGTGGAAGAATGTACTTTTCTAAGATGAGAAAAAGATCAACCTGGTTGGTCCAGATGGTTGGCAATGCTATTGGCATGACCTAAGAAAGGAACCAGTTATGTATCTTAGCCGCAACTTTGGTGGTAGATCTGTTATGGTTTGGGGGGCATTTCCAAGTCAGGGTAAGACTCCTCTAGCTTGGATTTCGACAAAGATTAAATCCGAAGACTATGTGGAAATGCTCGAATACACAGCTCCAAGCTGACAAAGGCGTGGCTTGTTGAAAGAAAAACGTTTTATATTGGCCAGGTTGTAGCCCAGACTTAAACTCCATAGAAAACCTATGGGGAATAATTTCTCGTAAAATATACAAAAACGGAAAACAAATTCACTCAGTTCAGGATCAGACAACTTTGGATTGATATACCCATTGAAATTCTCCGAAATGTAATTCATTCGATGCCTAACAGGATATTTGAGGTTATCAAACTGCAAGGAAAACAAACTAAATATTAAGCCGTTAAAAACGGGTTCACAATTAATATAATTTTTTATGACGCTAAACTAATTTTCTCCTTATGCTAATATTGTTATATTTAAGTTGTTTATGTTAATTCTTATTTTTTATATATTAGTGATAGATAAAATTTAGATAAATTAAGACCCTGAAGTGGTGTTCTTAATTTTATTTAAAAAAAACTTAATGAGGCTATTCCAATTTGTTCTACTGTATTCAAAAAGTTTCCAAGAAAAATTTCTTACTTTATCATTTTCCTTTCAAAAGTTCTGGTCTCCTTTTTACATCATAGATGTACTGTAAAACTGATCAGTCTCAGAAGTGTTTATTGTACTGAAAAGTTCTTTGGAATATAAAATCCTATGAAATTGGTTATAATAGTTTTTACTATCCGATGAAACATTCTATAAATATATGGGAAAACCACTTGAAAAATTTAACTTGCACAGATCGGTGACCATACGAAATTTTATACGGGCATTCATCTAGGGTATCATAAGAATTGGTCTTAGACCAATTCGAGCTTTTTTACTTGTTTTATTGTTTGCTTTTATACGGCGTCGCATAGAAATAACTTTTGTTTTTCCAAATCTTTCAGTTTCCAAAAGTCTTCAAAATTAGACTTTCTCTTTTCATATTTTAAGAGATTTAAACATATTTTTGAGCAAAGACAATTCTTATTTTCAAAAACTTTACCACAAACTAAATTAGAAATTCTTGAAATGTATTTTTAGCCACTATTTATTTTCATTTTTCTTATATGTAGTTCTTTTTACGAGGTAGTTCAAAGATTCTTTTTGGGATTCTCCGGTATGAAAAGTTCAATTTATTTCGCTTTTATATAATTTTTTATTGTTTGTTTGGCAACGTTTCGGGTCAGGTTTGACCCATCATCAGGCCCTGTGATAAATTAACAAAAAAATATAATTCTTTAGATTCGATACATATTTAAGCTTATAAAAGATGGAAAATGAAATAATTTAAGAGCAGACAGAAAAAAAAAGAAGAGTAAAAATATAATTTGAAAATCCTTACAGGGGTTAGTGCAGAATCGCGTTAAAATGAAAATATAAGGAATTAAATGTAGGTAGAAATTATATGAAAAACATGAGATGATACAAAAAATATAGAGGACATGAAAATATAAAATCTGAAAGATATATAAAAAATGAAAAACAAAAAAAACGTTAAAATCTAAAATAATTTCAAATTTAAAAATCTGCAAGAATGTGTAGTTTTACTGTACTACATAGATACATTCTTGCAGATTTTTAAATTCTAAATTATTTTAGATTTTAACGTTTTTTTGTTTTTCATTTTCTATATATCTTTCAGATTTTATATTTTCATGTCCTCTATATCTTTTGTATCATCTCATGTTTTTCATATAATTTGTACCTACATTTAATTCCTTATATTTTCATTTTAACGCGATTCTGCACTAACCCCTGTAAGGATTTTCAAATTATATTTTTACTCTTCTTTTTTTTCTCTCTGCTCTTAAATTATTTCATTTTCCATCTTTTATAAGCTTAAATTTGTATCGAATCTAAAGAATTATATTTTTTTGTTAATTTATCACAGGGCCTGATGATGGGTCATACCTGACCCGAAACGTTGCCAAATAAACAATAACAAATTATATAAAAGCGAAATAAATTGAACTTTTCATACCGGAGAATCCCAAAAAGAATCTTTGAACTACCTCGTAAAAATTGATCACCCGGTGAAAAATTACCACAATTGTATATTTAGTGCATAATTTGATTCAATTATTATTCTCTTTCTTGTTTTATTTTTTCTTTGCTCCATATCTTGGGTTTTCAAATTTACAGAAAATACACTGAAATCCCGGTTTGATTCATCTGAAGATGAAAATTGTCTTATTCGCTTTCAATTTCTAGATATTTGCAATATCTGCAACTTACATAAAAAAATGAAGTTATTCATATAAATGCGTTACAATTAATATTACTTTTTCATTTATAACTGGAATATATTTAACTGAACGATTATATCTGAGATGTTAATAAAATAATTAATATGTTGTACAGAAATTTAAAACTCCGCCCAGCGCAATTGATTTATTCCGCTATCAAAATGAAATTGATCTGAATTCTGTCTAAGAGTTTCATTTTTTTCTAAATGTTGAAAGATTGTTTCAGATTTACAATAATGTAAGAGAATGCAATACGAAACAAGAGATTAGATCAATATTTTTTTTTTATTCTTGACTTGACCATTTTCACAAGTTATAATCACTTTCTCGGATGTTTTCTTAAGTACTACATCAGAGAGCAAGCTCTGAACTCCTCAAACTTTCTACTTTTACAAGATGGTTGAAAGAAAGTTAAATAAGCTACAGGATATAGCCTTTTATGGCTGTATTTCAAAGGAGAATGCCCACTTTTCAGACAACTTTAGGCCCGACACCTCCACACATGAGAAATGTCTTAACCGAAGCATTATTATATTCTGAAAATATTTTATTAATAATTTTTATTCTTATCTCTACTTCTCGTGATTGCACGGAATTGGTGAGTCGTGGAAAATGACTTCCTATGAGGAAACTATTTACAACAGAGCACTAATGGCCATGGAGGAAAGAACTGCAAAAATACATGCGAAACGTAGTAGCTGGGGCGTATGTGACTCAAGTGCATGAAAATGGGTCTTCCGGCGGCAGAAACGTCCCGAGAAAGTTTTCTGAATCGGGAAAAATAGTACTCGGACCTTTAACTCAGTATGCAACATGCGGTACTGAAACTTTCCCCTCCCGCCGGAGGTTCCCTAAAAGAATGTAGAGAAAAATGTTCTTCTACCAAGTATAGCTGGCAATGAACCTGAGGCGAACAGTCAAACCCGTTTTCTAATCGGACATAACCCTACTGAGTTAGAGCCGATCTAAGATGCCAAAAATCTATTACCTCAGTTCGAATAAAAAAGAGTGAAATAGTAAAAATGTGAGTATTGGGATGGCTATAAGTAGCGATTTATTTAATGCTCCGAGTATAGGAGTGTGGGTACCCAAACTTCTTCTCAGGATCTAAGGAATTCAATTCTGTACTATATTATCCAAAACGTACTGGATCAAACTTTGATCCCCTCCCGCCGATTTCCCCCGCTAGATAAAAATAAACATTGTTAATAAAAAATGTTCAGACTATTATAATACATCGTTCAAGACATATCTCATGAGTGGAGGTGTCGGGCCTAACATGGGCGTTCCCCTTTTGTGCAAGCAGCTATTGCCTTGACTAAAATGATGAAATAACCAGGATATACGAGGGTCTGAGAATATTTCTGGGTTATCTAAACTAAAGAAGATTGATTGTATCTTAAAAATATATTTTTGCGAAAAAAACAAAATTTTCCAGTGGCAAAACAACCGTGTCTTGTCTTTTTGTTAGAGCCTTCAGTTTGGACTTTTTAAATAGGCTTTATTGATCTTTTTTGCAGGTGTATCTGTGGTATCGATTTTTGAGGAACAGTTTACCTTAATCGATAATTGCAGAAAGACTCTTGATCTAAAATAAAAAGCATTCTAGCAAGTTGTGTTTCATTCGTGGTTCTAATATCGTCAAAACGAAGAGCACGAGGAAGAAAGAGAAACCTCTTGTAGCTAAAAACAGCTCTTAATAAGAGCATTCCAGTCCCATCTTTTGACCGAAGTTTCAGAACATTCACATGATTTCCTTTTTTTACTACAATCAGGAAGAGTACTCCAAACAGAGCCTCAATTTCAGTAAATAAATCGTTAAGATTGTAAAAAAGTCTTGAAAAAAAAATCGTTGACATTACAAAAACTTCGAAACATAAATCGTAAAAATTACAAAGACATCGTTAAGATTGCAAAAAGTTTGAAAAATAAATCGAATAATTGCAAGAAAAATGGTTAAGATTGCAAGAACGTTCCCAAAAAAAAAAAAAACCTAAGGATTGCAAAAAAATCGAAAAGTCTGGTAAAAGTGCGACAAATAAATCGCTAAGATTGTAAAAAAATCGTTAAGATTGTAAAAAATTCGTTAAGATTGTAAAAGTTCGATAAATAAATCGTAAAAATTGCAAAACAAATCGTTCCAGGTTGCAAAAAGTTCGAAAAATAAATCATTAAGATTGTAAAAAATCGTTAAGATTACAAAAAGTTCGAAAAATAAATCGAAAAATTGCAAAACAAATCGTCAAGTTTGCAAAAAGTACGAAAAATAAATCGTTAAGATTGGAAAAAAAATCGTTAGTATTGTAAAAAATCGTTAAGCTTGCAAAAGTTCGGAAAACAAATCGTAAAAATTCCAACAAAAATCCTTAAGGTTGCTAAAAGTTCGAAAAATAAATCGTTAAGATTGTAAAATATCGTTAAGATTACAAAAAGTTCGAAAAATAAATCATAAAAATTGCAAAACAAGTCGTTCAGGTTGCAAAAAAGTTCGAAAAATAAATCATTAAGATTGTAAAAAATCGTTAAGATTACAAAAAGGTCGAAAAATAAATCGAAAAATTGCAAAAAAAATCGTCAAGTTTGCAAAAAGTACGAAAAATAAATCGTTAAGATTGTAAAAAAAATCGTTAGTATTGTAAAAAATCGTTAAGCTTGCAAAAGTTCGGAAAACAAATTGTAAAAATTCCAACAAAAATCCTTAAGGTTGCTAAAAGTTCGAAAAATAAATCGTTAAGATTGTAAAAAAAATTGTTAAGATTTTAAAAAAATCGTTAAGATTGGAAAAGTTCGATAAATAAATCGTAAAAATTCGAGATTTTCTGAATAAAAAAAAAAAAGTCTTGACTTATCCTTTTCCTATATGTAGCATGGTGTACTACTTATAAGAGGAGAACATATTTTATTGAAAGCTGTACCAACTCTTCATTTTCAAGAAACATATTTCGCTTACCACATATATTTAATTATTGTTGGACAAGTAACCACTCATATAATGCAAACATAGGAAAGCATGCACGAATTAGCTAACAGTTAGTTAAAATTTTATTATGATTTACATAAACCTTTCATACAATAGCTAACATATTTCATTTCGTTTTTCTCTGAAGATATCTGGATATAACTATCTTGCATTGGTTCGTATATAACTATATGAAATTCCCATGAAGCACTTTTTCTATGCGCTACTGTATTTTCAAGAAGTCATTTACTCATCGGGTTTTTATAGAGAAATATAAGAAAGTAATAATTAAACAAAAATTCCATAAATCAAAATGTCTGAAATGATGTAAGCTCTATTAATAATCCGTCAACATTTAGTACCTATTGTATACTAATGTCCTCCCTATTATGTTTGGTACCTTTCATGCATTTTCTTAAAGAAGCCATAAAGCAAACTATAAAATTTCCGCAAACCTCTTAGAAATTAACTTCTCCACTACTTTGAAGAATCATAAAGTCGCGCAATATTGGTTTAGTTATTCTCCTCTTATAAAATCAAGCAGCCAGCAAAATCGCATTAAAGCGTAACAAATTCGCATGATCGAGAGCTCGTCAGGCTTCGATTCTGGTCATAAAAAATGTTTCGCAAGGCAAACGGATCTTGTGGTATGGGGCAGGTGTGAGTTTGTACCAATTGGAAATTTTCTATTGAGTGCCAGTCTTTGATTAAAATAATTTGAATACGTGCGCAGCCGTATCGAGCCTTGAATATAAAAATATCTCATGTGACTTATGCACATACGTTTATAAATATGTATATACAACAGTAGTACAACAACAATGAATAGTAAGTGCAGTAAATTCCTTGACAGTTAAAAGACGTAGATGTTGTTGGTAGAATGTATATGTTACAATGTTTCCTACAGTGCAGCTGTAAAGAACAATCAAAGACCAATGACTTTTGAGTTTTAATCCTTTGATGATTTGCTTTTGTTTATAATTCGAAATTTTTCATCGCACCCAAAATTAAATGCTACAAAGACGGCCCCCAAAAGATTGAAGATATTTTGCCTTCTACATCTTTCCCAGGCAGATAAAAGTTTACGCAACTTAAGATGAAAAATATTCGACTCAAGAACACTGATATTATGAAATCAGTTCTTTTGGTATTAAAATAAAGCATGACCTATACGGCATTGTTAATTCTGAACAATTTCCAGCGCTCAGTCTTTTCAATATGCCAGATTGAATCTCAAGCGAAATCTAGTCAATGCGGAATTAATTTATACCTGATTTACCTATGTACTATCTACCTAGATGTTTTTTTTTTTACTTTTCCACTTTACATGCGTCTGAACTACACATAGTTTGCGACCGTGTGACTGTTATTTATTTTATAAGTCGTCGTCGTCAACCCAAAGATACTTTCGTTTTCGTTTTGTAGGCCGCAAATCGTTTCATAGTATTTCCACAGATGTATTTAACGTGCCGCAGTATTGGTTCCATCAGATATGATGAATTTGTAATTAGATCGGCTTGGATTTTTTTTTTTATAATTCCAGCCATGGAAACCTTGAAATCGTTGTTATTTTACTTTCAGATTTCCCTTCGAAATGTCCAAAACTATTGCCACCATTTTATTGGGAGTACAGTCTCAATTAAGGAGACATGTTCAAATATGTGTAGTTTAGTTACAAAAGATAACCTATACACAGCGTATCTGCATATAATACAAATATCGCGGTTTTGAACAACATACATACCTGTTCCTAATTAATTTCTGCCTGGCCTTTGTTATATTAACAGCAAAATTATTTAGCCTTTGTTGTCATATTCTAAATGACTTTTACTCCTGTTTTTTCTCCCATCACGATTATTAATTATAGTCAATTCAATTTGCAAGCAGTCAAACTGGAATGAAATGAGCAATGCTAGAGATATGAATGATGGTTTTGCGATTGTTAATTTAAACAATCCAAGGCTAAACTAACTAGCCTCAATATTTTCCAGCGGAAAATGTAATTCTTGACACACAAATGGAATGGAAATAGAAATTTAAAGAAATACATTTCTACACGTTGTAAGAAATTGCACAAAATGGTGATAAATGGTCGCCTATGATTCCTTAGTTAGGCTTTCCGTCCAACCAGCCTTAAGTAAGGGTAACATAAAAATTACAAGAGAAAAAATTATAATTGGTCTAAGACCTTAGATGAAAATAAAAGTTAAATAAGCACAATGCTTTGTATGGCAACACTAATAAAGGTTGACTCGATTTTGATCATTTTTAAAATTTTATGTACTATTTTTATAAAAAGGTTGTGTCGATGTGTTTTGAGATAGTGTCCAAATATATAGTGAAAAACCAAAGTTTTGTATGGCTACACCAAGAAAGGGCTGCCCGATTCGGTCCACTTTTGAAATTGAATTTGAAATTTTTATTAAAACGCCGTGTATAAAATTTGATCTCTCCTCGTCGACGTGCTCTCAAGCAGTTTCCAAATAAGTATATAGTAAAAAATAAAAGTTTTGTATGGCATTACCAAGAATGGATTGCCCGATTTAGTGAATTTTTTAATTTTTTTTTACTATTGCTATGAAAACACCATGTACCAAATTTTAGCTCTCTGTGTGGGCGGAATCTAAGGTAGTGCCCAAATATATATGGCAACCCTGCGAAGCAGTTTCCCGATTGGTCTCATTTTCGAAATTGTGAAATTTCAGCACTAAGTGAATGCGGTCTCGAGTTATTGAGAATACGGATAGATAGACAGGTATGAAAAAATCAATCAATGTTATGATAAAATGTGTCCAACCCATTTTGCTCTACTGATTGGTGTGGTTATAACCATCAATGAATACACTTGTGCCAAACTTCTACTAAGGCTTCATAGTTAAAATCTCAGTGAAGAGTGAGTAGAAGGGCAATGATCTAGAGAAAAATGTGGATGAAATGCTATTCACTTTCTGTTCCAACTTTCAAAATGGAATGCAGTGAATGTGCAGGTGCCTTCTCTGATATTGTGTAGTTTAAAATCCTACCGAATATCAGACAAAACAAGCGTGTTAATTAAACCAAGCCCAGGGGATACCATATGATGCACAGCATGGCAGGAAGGAGATAAAGAAAGGATCAGCGGTTCTGAAGAGATTGACGGAAGATCTGATGTATGCCCTTCTTAAACTTTTGCAGAGAAAATTTGTCGATAATTTGAGGGACCACCACCCTCTCCTTTCATGGTAATAGGCTGAATGTTTGTTAGCTTCCAAGCAAAGAAAGTTTGAAAAGTTTGCACACAAATAAGACAAACAGAATAGCTTACTCAGAGATTAAGCCAGGATGTGGCACAGATTTTAATTAACAGCGGCTGTAGAAACCATCAGGATCTGCGGCTTTGAAGATTTGAGCCATATCTTGAACACACCCACATGGGAGATGGAAAACATGAGTCTGTGGTATTGGTGGAAGACCAGAATTTGAGGAGAATCTATCATCCAAAATATTAGCTTTATCCAGGCAGTTACCATAGTTAAGTAGTGAAGGTATAGAGGAACTGGTGAAGTTGTTCCTGATGGCTTTGACGTGACAACAGGAGGATCCAACTTTTGCATGTATGAACTCATTAATCACATGTGCATTGCTGTTAATATTAAGGCTGAGCATTTTGTCGTTGACGTTTCTAAGCACGCTTTAAAAAAACGTCTATATAATACTGAATTTTCTGTTTCGATATCGCATTGCATGTCATTTCATCCGGTGTTTGGTCTATGTTTAGTGTAACATACCAATACTAACACCGATTAAGTGATGATTATTAACTGTTTATTTATTAAGCGTATCCATGCAGCAAGCTTGTGTTAAGTTGGTTCTGCCATTAATTTGTCGTTATTTTGTCGTGAAAACCATATATTTGTTGTAGTGTTCTTTCTAAAGAAAACTTTATGTGCTGCTAAGTTAATGTCAAGTTAGCACTACATCCAGTTTCCTTTTGAAAAAAAATACACTGCAATTTCACGACAAACTAACGACAAATAATCGACAATTTCCAAGATGTAAAATGTTCCTATCCGATAAACGTTGGCCCAGTTCAAGTCAGTTGCGGTGCTAACTTGACGTCATCTTAGCACTACATCCAGTTTCCTTCAGAAAATAGACACGACAAATTTATGATTTTGACGATAAATTAGCGGCAAATAAATGACAAATACTGAGATGTAAAATTTTCGAATTCGATATCATTTTGCCGAGTTCCAGTGAGTTACGGTGCTGACTTGACGTCAACTAAACACCACATTCAGTTTTTTTTAGAAAAACGGATACGACAAATTTATGGTTTTCACGACAAAATAACGACAAATTAACGGCAAATTGTAATATGACTATCAGAAGTAGTTTAACACAAGCTTGCTGCATGGACACGTTTAATATATAAACAGTCAATAATACATGCGTTTCATCACGTAATCGGTGTTAGTATTGGTATGTTACACTAAACATAGACCAATCACCGGATGAACTGACATGCAATGCGATATCGAAACAGAAAATTCAGTATTATATAGACGTTTTTTTAAAACCTGTTTGGAAACGTCAACAACAAAATGCTCAGCCTTAATATTAACAGCAATGAACATGAGATTAATGAGTTCATACATGCAAAAGTTGGATCTCGCGTAGTTAACATGCTACAAAAATAATTTTCTTAAATTGTGCCCACCATCATGGAAAGAGATTTTGCTATGTAGCAGTGAATATTCGCGTTTAAGAGTTGATGCACAAAATTTATATCGGCGACCATGCGTCGTTTTTCGAGCGAGTGCATATTCAAAAGCTTCAAGCGATCCTGATAAGGTGCATAAATCAATAAACTATTCCAGGGTAGGTGCCTAAGAGCGAAGCGCAGGAAGTTCCGCTGAATAGATTCGATGTGAAGTGTGTACTGTCAAATGGAGACCAGACCTGGCTAGCGTATTTAAGGAAAGGTCTCACAAAGCAAGTGCACAAACGCAATGTTATGGTGGGTTTCGAGAGCTCTCGACCCAAATCCAAACAACACTATAGCGGTGGCGAATTGTGGAATCCAAGAACACATAATCATATGTGAATCGTTTCTGATTCCTGTGGAAACTCATAACCTCACATTTCTCGATATCTCGAGAGGCAAATTATTGTTTTTGCACCAAACCGATAAATTTGTGAAGGTCACCTTGTACCCGTACACAATCGCTAAAAGATTTAATCTGAGCGAAAAGTTTAAAGTCGTCAACATAAATCAAGAATTTTCAGTGCCTTACAATGGATACAACGTAGTCAATAGATAAAATAAAGAACAGTGGGTCCAAGTGACTCCCTCGAGGTACGCCGGATGAAGCCTGCAAGACTCTAGAGATGGAATGTCGAAATAAGATTGGATATGTTCTTTTATCTAAGTAAGACTACGTCCGTTTAAGAAATGTTAAAGGAAACCATACTTTTTAAAGAGTATCACGTAGTGAGGTAAATAGTCGAAAACTTTACTAAAGTCAGTATAAATACAACTTGTCTGATAGCCTTTTGCAAACCCGCCAAATTCCAACAAGTTAGTGGTTGTAGATCTGCTCGAAATAATCCCATGTTGGTTTGAAGAAAGAGTAAATTCTTACAGAAAATTGATAGCTGAGAGTAAATGATAGATTCGAATAATTTAGGCATACAAGATAATTTTACAATAGGCCTTTAGTTAGAAATCTTACTTTCATTACCTTTTTTGTGGATACGTATGATAAAAGTATTTTTCCAGAGCTGAGGGAAACACCCACTTTTATGCGATTTTTGGAAAATAAGGTCATATCAGCATAACTTAAAGAAGGCTGGAGGGATCCCATCAGGACCCGTTGTGAAACCATTTGGAAGCCCATTAATATGATCGAGAATATCTTCTTGCGCAATTGTAGGGATAGTGAATAAAACGTTATAAAAATCGTTCTTATGACTGAAGTTGTGAAAGAACTTTCACGAAGAAAATTCATTGTCAAAAAATGAAGCAAACATATTGCAAATTTCAGACAAATCATCACTAGCAGAATACTTGTACCTCACGATATTGGAGTAGTTGTCCGTTCTTTTCTTCATATAAATAAACATAAAAAAGTTACGTGGGTCACGAAATAATTTCGCACGCATGCTTTGAATATACTCCTCATAAAATGTAGAGGAAAGTTCTTTCAACTCATTATCAGATAGTTCCGAACTAAATTACGTAAATATTGAAAATAGCATCAACTCCATTTCCTTTGTTTAGCTCGGCAAGCTAGAATATATATCTGCAGACTTTCCTTAGAACAATTGGAAATGGAATAAACAATTGTTCGTCATATGACGCGACTCGCAACTGACATATGGCAATACTTTGTTAGTTGTCATATCATGGGTTTAAGAGTGAAATAATATTTCAAACGTGAAATTGTTAATATTAATTTTTAATTTATTTCATACCTTCAAACCTTGATCTCCAGTCAATCTCCGAACCTGTTAACTTCGCAGGACCGAACTGTTGCTGTTGAGAGTATCATCAAGGTACAGGCTGAGCCTTCAGGTTTTAGAATAATTTTCCTTATAATATTCAGTGAGCTAATTCTGTCAATGAATTCAAATATTTTAAGTTTTTATATACTTTGAATTTATGTCAGGTATGGTACGGGTTTAATTAAAGTAATTTTTGTAACCGAAAAAAATGCTTTAATTCTAAAAGGCTTAAAAAAGTCCAGCTGCCTAATTTTGTATAACATTGACAGACTCGCCCATTTCGTAAATACACCTGCTATCGTAATTAATTTCGCCTTCCTCAAATAATATATCCAAATGTAAAAAAGTCATTTTTTTTTAATTTCTAATAATATAACGAAAGCGTGTAGGCTACATAATTAATTTTGTAGATTTAACTGAATGCAAATATTTCCGTCATCTAAGTTTCAAAAGAGTAGATATAAAAAAGTTAAAATAAACTGACGCCATTAAATCTATTAACTGGACTGCACCTCGAACGTTAAACTGTCAATTGTCGTTTAAATAACGGGCCACCGAATTACCTGTCCAGAATATTTTAAAATTTTCGCATACAAATTTCAGTGATTTTCTTGCATTTTATCATGATGACTTCTTGTCAGGTATTCACAACGCGTGAAAAAATTTCATTTCAACTATTTGGTTGATAGATTTTTTTATTGGATTTATCAACACGAAGGCCCTATGCGTGCAAACAAATTAGTTAAATGACTAATTTTCACACCACAAGGTTTTTACAAGTTTTGATAAATGGTTTCGTTTTATTTTTACACTTTGCTTTTTGCATAAATTTAGTATGTATACGTACCTACACTTTTATAATAAATTTGTAAAATTAGTCACGAAAAAAGTGAGACAGTTAAGCGGTAGCTTAACTTCCGGTTAAATTCATTTTTATCTTATATAGTGGCAAAAATATTAGAGTGAACCCCTGACATTTACTAATAAGAGAACAAGTTTCTTTTCGTTAAAAATGTTTAAGGTTGACCTTTAGTTACAGATTTGCCTGGATACATCTAACATTTATCTATCATGGAATTAATTAGGTATGATAATGAGAACACAGTATTTGGGCATTTAATGATTTTTTTTTAATTTCAATTTAATGAGATCATTATGGCAAATAAGAGCATTATGCCACCCACATTAGACTGTTTAAAATCTGCTACTGAAATAGTTGTCAACCAGATTTTGATATTAGATAAGAAATGAAATTGCCTTATTTTTTGTTTCAGATGAAAAGGTCTTAAATGATTAATTTAATTTATTCATTTATTGTAAGTCTAACATATGATATTTGGGTTTGTAAATGTATAGGGTGATTTAGAGAATACGTACATTACCTTAGATTCAGAGATTATTATTTCCCACTCTCGATTCCCCATATTTTTGAGATAGAAGATGTTAACGAATTTTCCTTCATATATTTTTCTTGGAACTTAAATTAAATTTTTCTCTTCTTTTCCTTCGAAGTTCGACAAACTTAAAGCCTTGAAATTTTAACTAAGTTTCATTCATTTAACATTTTTATAAAAAAAACCAAATTCAACATTAAGTTTTCCAAGTTATCCATGTTGAATTCACGAAGATCAAAACCTTTATATTAAAAGGACCCTCCACATTTTGTATCCAAAATACATTCCTGTTTGCGTTCTTTAGAACTTTTTTTAAACATTATTCACAGAAAAAAGCAAGGTCCACCGACTATTTATCTAACAAACATTGAAACATCATGAAAGGGTGCATCGATCATAAGTTGTAGGATGATTCATAAAATATGAAGGAAACACCTAAAAATCCACTCCTCCATAATACCACCAAACGAGGTATTTCACCCCCCCCCCCTGTCCTTCATTATATACAAATGTGAAACATCTTGTCACCCACGACCAGGGGCGGCGTATTTTGAATTTTCATTGGGGTGCAATATGGGTATTTTACACATTTGTTTTTTATATTATATATATATATATATGAGGCATGCATAAGTTTATAGAAATACCAAAAAAAAACAAAAATGAGCTGAAAAAGATACAATAAAATAATATATATCTGTTCTTAAACCTAAAAGAAGGGTTTTGTCCTAATCGGTACCTGCCGGTTCCAAACCTTCCTCCCTCAAAAGCAAAGGACAAAATTAACTTAGCTGAATAGCCCAAAGAGTGCGAACCAAAAGATGGGGAAATCGAAATTATATCTAGTAAATTTTAGATTTTTAGGAATAACCAAACACAGAAGAAAAAAAAACCAAATTAAATTTACTTTTGCTTTCGCTGTTATACTAGTGTTTTAATTGTCATAATCAGCCAGGCCAGTGTCGACAGTATTTACGGCGGTGAAAGTTATTGGCACTGGTAACATACCGAGAATGCTAAAGTATTCTACATTCTAAGAAATCTATTAATGGCAAATGCAACAGAAAATTTATTTGTAGGGGGGGGGGGGCAAAACGCACATTCATAATATATTTTTCTTTAGGTGCACCTGACCCTTTGCACCCATGCGGTCTTCGCACTTGCTCACTACCCCAGGTATTATCTTTGTTTATTTTGCACACTGACTTTAAAAGTAAAAAGTAAAATTTAGTTCAAAAATGAGACAAATCGGGTAATTTCTTCTTGGGATTGCCATATAAAAATTTCATTTTCACTATTATTTGGACACCGACTTAGTCAAAGTAATGAGCGTCAAAGTAATGTGCTGAAATTTTGTATAAATAGTAAATATAATTTCAAAAACGGACTCCATCTGGCAACCCTCTCTTGGTGTTGCCATATAAAAATTTAGATTTTTTACGTATACTTTGAAAACGATCAGTCCAAGACATTTTTATTGTACAAAAAACTTCTTCAGAATACGAAATCCTATAAAATTGGTTATAATCATTTTTTCTGTGCGACAAACCGTTCTAGAAATATATGCGAAAAACCACTTCAAAAATCAAACTAGCATAGATTTGGGGGGGGGGGGGGCATACGAAATTACATACGGGCATTCATATAGGGTATCATCGGAATTAGTCTTAGAACAATTCTAGCTATTTACTTGTTTTACAATATTCGAGTTTGTTTCACTTAAAATTTGTGCACTCCGAAAAAGTAATTTGAAGTTACATCGTCTGTCAAAGAAATGCTGCGGATGGTATCTGAATGACCTTCATGGCTGCCATATGAATAATTTGCATAGTCCCTAGTACTCCTGCCCAGGATAATTTTTGTAGTTGTTTTTTTTTTGTGTTTTGTGTTGTTTGTTCTATACCTAATTAGTTTTATTCAAGCATACAGATGATACATATATGAAATGATCTAGCTGTTACCTGAAACAACTTACAACTAGATGTGCAAAACTCCATATATACGCGAAACACTTTTTGAAAGCTCTTTAACGTTTTATTTAACCAAAGAAAGCTATAATTGCGATGAATTTATGTGGCATAATACAGCAAGAGAGAGAGAGAGAGAATGTGTAGAGCTTTCTATTAGGGGGCCATTAGCTCGTTTTTGTTGGACCGCATTTTTGTGAGGTTTTTTTTGCACATCTAGATGTAAGTTGTCTCAGCTGTTACTATGTAAATCCAGTGGGATAATTTGAAATGCCCCCCCCCCCCTAACCCCGCACTACATTTTACACAGTTTTTTTTCAGAAAGTTTCAAAAAATTTAAAATGGCAGTCTATCATTATTTAATTCAGTCGGCGCATATATAGTCTCACATCTTTTACCAACAACCTGTTTGGTCAATAATTTTTCCATCTCTGCACTTCCTGACCAAAAATATCTGTTTGTGGCAGACACATCAGGCACGTGTGCACTGGCTCATAACGATTATCCAGATATTATCCAGAAATTTAATATCTTTCCAATAAGTAATTGTTTCTTCAAATAGTATAGGAATTTTCAATTTGTTCATGTCTCTTATTTGTAAGATAAAGATTGTGCACATTTTGAGTTTAATTTAGCACAAACTGGAATTTGCTATATGTTAAAAACGCCAATTGAAAAAAATTAAATAACCAGTGCAGTTTACAATCAAAACAGTCAAAAGTAGTCAGTCATTATTTTTTAGACGAAAAAAAAAAATATATGAATATAGCCCTTAAATTTCGAAAAGTCCAAATTTCAATGAATTTCGATGAAAAAACCTCAGCATTTTTCAAAAGAACATTTACCATATTTCCATTCTTCGAATGATGCAATTCGCATAGCCAGAATTCTTTCTATGAATTTTAGAATATCCTACAAAAAGATGTTTACTTAAAAGCTAAAATATTTGACGTTTTTGGGTTTTAAACTTTTTGGAACCAACATTTTATGTGTGCTTAACTTAAGTTCTGCAGAGTTTCGAGTTTGTTTCTTGAAATTTTCCATTCACTATTATAGTAGAATTACCTGCATAGATTTTGATATTTAGATGAGCCAGGTGAGCTGAATCATCACAATTGTCCTAAAATAAGGGGGACAGTACACAGCCTTGTGGGCACTCCTTGGTAGGTTATGATCGTCAGGGTTTCATTTGTCAGTGTTGAGTTTATTTTTCTAAGCTTACTTTTAATACCTCTCTACTATAGTAAGTATATCTGTCTCGGATTTATAGTTTTTAATAGGTAAGATATCAGCTTATGAAAGGATATCACTAAGATTGATTGGAGTCTACTTCCAACTATATCAGTCTAAACATTCTCCATGACTCTGTAATGTAATTTTTATGATTGTGGGAAGTAAGTATATAATTTCATTTTTAGGAATGCTGGATTGCTGTCATCTTCTCCTAGTGATTTGTATGGTTTGAATCTAATTACTCATCTGATTTTGTGCGATGTAAGCAACTTTTATGCTGTTCTAAAGTTCTTTAGAGCGCGAAAGTTTTCGAGTAAAAATATTGTATGTAGCCATTTGACAGAAATCCAAGTTCCAAAATTGCCAACGTTATGCAATACTTTCTTAATATTAGGATACAAAACTTGGATGTTTGCGAATATTTGGTAATTGGTTAAGAACGCATTCAATGTAGTGTAACGAATCTGTATATAGCAAAACATTTGTGCAACCATTTATGAGGTTTTCCATAGAAAATTTTCGGTCACTTATGACAGTTACACAGTTACACAGTTACTTTCTGAATCAACATTATTAGTAAGGCCAATAGAGATTCACTAGAATACCATCAACCTTACACCTGATCGACCGATCCATATATTCTGGCAGTTGAAGTGGAATTCACTAGTTAGTACGTGTGCTCTCTCCAAATAGTGCTAGACTATTAGTATGTAAGCAACGCAAATTACTAGTCAGTACGTATGCAACGGAAGACTATCCTCTCTTAACTCTCAGCATCCAACAGTAATTAAACCAATTCGGTTTTCCTCTAAATCTAAACAGACTTATCCACATATCCACAGTTTCCTAATTTCTAGAAAACTCTATGTGAAACTCGATTACTCCAAGTCTCCGCTCAAAACAATTACAACAGGAGTTCCCCAAGGCTTCATATTGGACTCGACTCCTATCAACAAAAAATGGGGGATCAAAACTAACGCCCAAAACCTAGCAGCGGGTGAAACAGCCACGTCGCTAAATCCAAACGAATTACGGCCGTCTACAATAGGGGAATAATAAAGCCCACGCAAAAAGCGAAATATCTAGGCGTAAACTTCCATGAACACCTACGGCTCAATAACTATGCAAAATCAACCATTAGCAAAAGAGCCAATTTCGCTTATAGTCTAATAAGCCCCATAATCAATGTCAAGAACGGACTCACAACCCACACAAAACTACTAATGTACAAGCAACTACTAAGGCCTGTCATCACTTATTGCTTTCCCATATGGCTTACAATTTCCTCCACTTATATGGACCGCCTTAGCAAGCTCGAAAGAAAGATTCTTGGAGCTTGCATAGGACTCCATACAACATACTATCGCCACGTAGTTTTGTACGAGGCAGCCAATATTACTCCCATCAAGGAGTATCTGTTCGACCTTGCGAAAAAACTGTCGAGAAAAGCCCCATCCATCCAAACCCATTCATATACAACTTGCCGGATCTTCTCATACCGGCAAATTTCAATTACCTGTCACCCTTGCTTTTGGTAAAGCCTGATAATAGAAACATCTGCCTTCAAAAACCCGGGAAAGTCTCTGATGAAACCTACCAGTTTGAGAACCTTCCAGTCCTTAACTTCGTAAAATTCCCTAAAAATATCCATTCCTTACTCCCTTCCAGTCCCTCCCAAAACAAATAACATACTCTTGTGGAGGAATTCAGTTATTACAGCTGATATGGTGCAGCAGCTGTAGGAAGAAGAACAAACAATATCACGGAGAAGTGGAAAATACCCAAACCAAGGATCAAAAAGATAAACTCCAACGCCCTAAATAAGACAATCCGTAGGATGCGATTCATCAAGTAAATCCAAGAAGGAAGACAGTAAATGAAATTGAAAGGTGCAAACGCACTTGACTTGATTTGATTTACCTCTCAGCTAGACTTACTTAGTCATTCTAAACCTTACTAGGGACGTAAGCAATAAAGTAAGAAATTGAAGTAAAACTAGGCATTGTTATCTGGAGGACCCCTTACTGCACTGAATCTATCCAGACTAAAGAAAACTCTTCCTTCCGAGCAACCAATATCACAGCAGTGAATGAAATATGGATGAAATGAGGTAACTTCTTTGTGGGACTACAATACAAAAAAATATATTTTCTCTGTCTACTCAGAAAGTAGTGAACTGGATAATTTTTCTTCTTCTTCTTAAATGACGGAAATGATAAACTCTTAGGACCGGTTTCACAGTTCGAGTTGAAACTCAGGATTAGTTAAACTCCGTTCGTAGTTTAAACTGAGTTTAAACCAAAATGAGTTTCACACTGTTCGGCCTTTTTTAATATGGCAGCACTATGGAATTGTGAACTAACAAGCTATTTTCTGTACAATTGTGAACTTGCAAACTATTGTGAGTCATTTACTGTCAAAATATTGTCGGCCAAATCGTTGTGACAAAAAAATTAATTAATTAAACCTACGAAAGTGAAAAAAATAAAATAAATATATTAAACCTAGGAAAATGAGTAAAGACTCTTTGAAACGCACGAAATGTCACTTCATTCACATTTAAAGATAAACTGCGTTTAAACGCTCAATTTTGGTGGTTTAAACTAAGTTTAAACGAGGTTTAACTTACCACTGTGAAACTGTGTTGAAGAGATAAACTGAGTTTAAACCACATCTTAAGTTTAAACTTGAACTGTGAAACCGGCCTTTAGAGTGAGATCACTGAGAATAGAAACTGAAATATGGCAACACTTCTTATACGTATGTATATGAAGTTAGACTTATTATTTTCTATGGTATGTTCAGAAAAAGTAAGCAGTCAATAATCGTACTACTTGCGTTTACATCTTGACGTTTAAAGGCTGAATTACAATGGACGCAACGGAACGCAACTGAACGGTGTGAAATGTCAAATTTACGCAGTAAAACGGACATCGAGGTTAGCTGCTTACAATGGACATATGATAATTTGATAGTGACAGTGACGTTTCACCCAAAATTTATAAACAAATATGGATAAAATCAAAAAACTCTTTTCATTCCATTTCCTCTTTGCTTATTACACACTTACCGCAGCACAGTTTCACTTGACGAAACAAAATAAACAATCACAAAGCTAATTTGAGGTTATGTTTATCCGTTCAGTTGCGTTAATTTCAGATTTTATTAAACTTGCTGCGTACGACTGCGTTTTTGTACGTCCACTGTGCGCAACTCCATTTGAAAAGCATACAAAGAAAACCGGTTTGACATTTCTCTCCATTCAGTTGCATTCCGTTGCGTCCATTGTAATTCCGCCTTAAGAACACTTCTGATTCTGGTTTAAATAATTCAAAAGAGACAAACGTTCATCATTCAAAACATCTTTTCACTAAACGGTTTTGACTTGCTTTCTTTCTGTATAATCACTACTAGTTTCAGAGCATAACCGCGGGATCGTATATCTTGCTATTTAATTAAATTGTATTCCATCTTTTGTTTCATCTCAAACTAAATCCATCCTTTTAATTAAGTTTATGATAATAGTCACAGTAAAAAAATGTATTTTCTTTATGACTTTTTAAACTGTCTGTAATATATGATTATTAGCTGCTTCCTTATTATACGGCTTCCGTGATTAACTTAACTTATGTGTATGTAAATAAACTAATAATGAATCACATAACTTTTACATTTGGCTGGCCTGGACTCTTTCACCAGGATTCATTTAAACCGGATATTCACAAGTAACTAAACACGAAACTTTTTCAACGTCAAAATTCCCAGAATAGTACTCAAAAAAGCTTCTTTCATTACCAACGGAGATATGCTAATTAAGTCTCTTTAGTTCCTGAACTCTATAATAGATTCCAAAGTGACTTATATAAGACGATAGTATTTCTTCTTCCGTGGACTACTTACATACTACATGTCTCTCAGAATATGTAATTTATATTTTCTTAATTAAAATCAATTTACTTCCGTACGTTTTTATGTCTAGGGAGTAAACGTCTTCTATAACCGCCTAGCCAATGATATAGTAAACCACATATGCTGCCCAACTACCGTCTCTCTAGAGTAATTACTTGAAACAGGTCTTGTTGTGCTTTTCCCGTTTTAATATCACAAAACAATGCAGTAAGAAGCCTTTAGGAGCTTGCAGTTATGTAAAGTAAAGAAACGAGCATCGATAACCTTGTCATGCTTTTATACGGAATTTAATGAAATTTTAACTTTTTTTATTTCTTTGTTTCTTTCTGATTTTTTTATACTTCTCTAATTATTTTTCATGAAATATTTTCAAGAATTTGTATTTTTTACTTCCAATTAAGATTATTATTTAGTTTTATGGTTGGTCATAATATGTGTGCTATTCACCCTCAGGAATGTGCATGTCGTCTATATGCTAATCGTCATATACATCGTAACATAAACACGTAATGTAACAAGGCCATTTTAAGAATCATATTATGACAGGATGCTGTGATCAATTTACACAAATATTTGTACCATAATAAAAACAAAAAATTCTTCTTAACATTCCACGATTCCATCTCATCTCTACAAATTGCAAGTCTCTAAACATGTTCCAATGTTTGATTGCCGCATAATTTTTTGCGAAATCTAATGTCAATCTGTTTATGAAACGGACTTTTTACGTTTTAACGACATTTATAGTTTGTACTAAAGATTGGTAAATTTGATAAGCTCCATGCGCGGAGACCTTAATATCTTTGAATGCAATTTCGACAATTGTAAGGTCATATTTTTGAGTTCAGGGCAAATGTAGACACAGGCAACATGTTTTAGACGAGATCAGGAGTGCACAATAGACGTAAAAATTTAAATGCGTCCATATACAAAAAAAAAAAAAAAATTTCCGACTTAAGATCTTGCTTGAATTCATTATGATATTATTTTACAGTGTTGTTTTACAGTGTGATCTTAAGAACACAATTTTATTGAGCTAAACTCAGATTAAATTATCTGATGTAATTATTATGGAAAAAATTTTGTGAAATGTTATAATCAAGAGAATTGAAAATTAAATTTTCTTTACTAGTCAAGTCATTTATTTAATTATTAATTAGCCGGAAAATAATCTTTCAATAAAGGAAAGCTAAGCAAAACTTTTTGGGAAAATTATCTCGCATCAGAATATTCACAATTGAATAACGAAATGCAAACATTGGGTAAATTTAATATTTGAAAATGTTGGGAAATTATTGAAAAGTTTTAATAACAATTTTTATTTATTAGTGAAAAATATCGCTGTATTTATAGCAGATTTGCATTAGTGCTTCTCACTCTCTCCCTCTCTTTCTTCTGAATTCAGTTCTTCCCCCAGCTTTAGAGATTTTTTAATAAGCTTAAGCGACCATCTCAGTGTCAAATTTTTGAAAAATCAATTTTTTTTTCTATCTCATCTTGAAGTACATATAGTTGTGCGTGTTCTGTCAAATTTTCAAATTAAATTCGCATTATTACGGTCGCTACAGCTTTTCTTAGTAAAAGAGTTTGGAGCGTAAGGCGACGCGCGCCATTTCGTTTGTTCCGTCCCTAACGATACATCCCTACCTGTAGTTCTTACTTGCTCCTATAACCGAAATAGAGTGGTCAAACTCGTCAGTTTCGCATTGTTATTCAGAATGGATTTTGTATGGAGCTGGAATGGACAATTGACTGTAAGTAGAGAATTTATGTAAAAAAAAACCCTCGTTCAAACTTTAAACGCGTTTTTCTCGAAATGCCCCTTTTACAAACGGTGTCAACTCTCAGAGGGCGGGTTTTCAACCTATCGACTTGAAATTTTTACGGAATTTTCTTTATTTCATTCATTATGTCCCTGTGGAAAAACAGGGGTAAATTTCGTACTTTTTCCTCAAGCCGTTGCCATTTTGTCAAATTACAAAAAACAACCATAGGGAGATAGGGGCTTCCCTATAGATTAATAATCAATTTGATTTTTTCTTTCTGATGCAAACTGCGGCCACAACCGTGGGCACCGATTGCCAACATTTTTTTAACTCACTTTCTAAAACAACAAGTAAAAATAGTAAAAATAAATAAAAACTAATGAAAAAAATATTTTTGAATTGCTAAAGAGTGGTCTTATTCGTAAAAAAAACATCATCCCCCCCCCCCCCTCCTAACCATCCGAAAAAGAAATTGCGAAAATTGACAATTTTTGGGCCTGTTTTACTGAGATGGTCCCTTAAGGCATTGCTGATTGATTTTTCTTTCATCCTCGGGTTGTTTCAGTGGTCTTACAAAATATTTATTTAAGTTCTCCAGTTTAGATATGAAATTCTGTATTTCGACTACCTCAGTCCTAACGTTGATGGCTCCCACAAAGACTTGAGCATTTTTGGGCCTGATTGGAGTATTCTTGCAATATACGCGGGTAATATTTATTTGCTTCGCTTTTGGCTCCAGCCGTACCATTGGTCCCTCCGTATCCTCGCGTTCTAGAGGGGAAGTGCAGAAGGGTCTATTTCGATTCTATTTAGATGGATTTCCTTCCAACTGCTACATTTACTTGTTCTTCACATTTTTCCGCCATGAATCGAAATTCCTGTTGATCCGCTCCCGTGAGAAGAGTTGCGGTCAAGGTATTTCCACTCCTTCGGCCAAGATGCAGCTTCTATGTCTCGGGATCTACGTTCTCTTCCTAATGACATTTCGGCTGGGCTTTATCTTATACTCGCATTTACTCTCCTTCATCAATGTTGCTGACATGTTTTAAATATAAATCTATGCTTTTTGAGGCTCTCACTAATGGCCAGCCCTGTGATTCTTTCTTTAACACGTAGCCTGGTTATATCTACCAAGGGGAATATAGTAATATTTTCATTCCCTGTTACATTTCTAAAGAGGGATTTTACTTCTCTGTTTTTTTCTACGCTTTGTTTTGATAGCCTATGACTAACACTAATTGATGATAGCAATCTGTTCTTAAGGAACTCCATCCCTACCCATCATGATTCGAAAACGGTTTGCATAAACTTCGACATTGCACTCGATATCAAACGGAAAACAGACTAACAGCTACTATTCTCTTAACTGAAAGCAGTTGCAGAGAGATTCCTAAGCTTCCGCCCCTCCCACAGAGCGCTTCGGTGCTCTGATAAGAACTTTCTTTAGTAGATCTCCGTCACATGTATTACCGAGCCAGGAATAGACAACTTCTCTTCTTGGATTGAATTCCGTTGGGTTATCTATTACTGTTCTGAGAATCTTATTTGTTGCTTTCCGCAGCCTGGTTTCTCATGCCCATAGTTTCGGCATTTCTTAAGGTAGGGAGGCAGACGACTTCATTCACTGGGCACCCCTTAGTAATGTATTATGGTTCATTGTGATTCTACCTTATTGGGACCCTACCTGAAAAAGATTCCTCAGATTTAGAGAATACGCTGAAATCAACCATAAAAGTTAATGAAACTTACTAGGTCCCCCAACTCTTTGTCTGTGCATGTTTGCCAAAAAAGCAGTGTCCCCCGATAATTGCAATAAGATAGATTTCGCAGATCATTCCGGTTCCTCCTCAGCAGAGATTCAGGATTCCTAGGACATATTTCGGGCCACAGTTGTCTTGAGATCGAGCATGTTGTCAGTTCCTCCCATCTGTAATTTGCCAGCTAACAGGCCTATATATCTAGAATCCTCTACACTGATTGTAGGGGCCGACCTATGGATTCTTCCTCTAGACATACATTCATAGTGGGATTGTCATACCACTCTTCTCTACTAGGAATACCAGTTGAGAATGCTTTCTAAAAGTCTAGTCTAGGACATTGTAATTCGTAGCTCCCCGTATACAGCCCACAGGACAGATCTTCAGTATTCTGCTGTTATCTAGCGGCCTGACTCAGTAAGTCTTAGTGCACTTTTTGCAACCACCTGTAATACCTATATATGTATTTTATTAAGACTTTTCAGATGTGTCGTATTCTCTAGAGCATTCCATTACATCAAGATTCCATATGTGAAGGTTGGTTTTACACTAGCGGTGTATATCCTATGCACGGGGCGAGGGTGTATACCTTATCTTGGTCAAATATTTTTCTTGCAGGCATATAATGCAATCGCCCCTTTCTTGACGCGCTCATCACATTTATCCTTCACTTTAATTTGGAGTCTAGTATCGCTTATAGGTATTTGGCTTCAGTTTTGAATTCAAGAGTAATGCTACCCAGTTTTGGGACACATAATCGTAAGGAAGTGAAAATCGAACATTAAGAAATTCCAGATACGGGATGCTGCGTCACAATTTTTGCTTGAACCCTTCGTAACCACACACTGCGCCAAGAAGGTCCACAGTTGGAATAAAATGTGCTACTAACATTCGTGGCTGGTGGTGTAGTGATATTAAGAAATGTTTTACTCATGTGCTATAGAGGAATTTAAGGTTATTAATTTTTAATAAAAATTGTTGGTAGTTATGTGAACCCATGAGCCTCAGGGCTTCGACAGATTTCCTTGCAACTGAGCCGCACACGTTAGATTCGTGATGGCCGGCAACAATTTCTGAGACCTTCAATGTTTTGAGTAAAAGACAGCTCTCTATCTAATTCACAGTTTATTTATTTACTCGAAAACTAAGTCATCTACTTCTATTCAAAGCTTATTTTACCGTCGCAAAGCTAAAATTAAAAATAAACTTTTTACGGTGCGTCTGCTGTTGCCGGCGGAAGAAGTATGAGAGAGAATGTGATGCGATATATCATCATCATGTCTTCTAAAGTCACGTACGTACAGCAATGGTGCAAGCTAGCGAGCCGAAGTTGTGTGCGATTTGCTATGATGGGTGCGTTCACTACAAGATAATAAATAAAAGCCCATATTTATAATCTACGAAAAGTACGCCATAGCACCAACAGTGTGGCAGTACTATATGAAGATCGTTCTTTTCAATTATGACAATTACGATCAATATATAATCAATATGTTTCTCACTTAATACTATGACAGACGTGAGGTATCGATACCTAGATTCTCGGAATATCCCGTTTATATACCACCATGTAATGAAATACTCCAAATATACTAAGAAAACTAGTGGGTAGTGTATAGAGGAGATATCATTACTCTCGCAAATTACTGAGTATAACTTAATCGTCGATACACTTCATATTTTGTACAGCGCCATCTAGTTGTTTGTAATAATATGAAATTAAGCAAAAACACGTCTTTTTTTTCTGCACAAACCATAAAAGAAGAAGAAGAATCATACTTTTTTTTTTGTTTTTTCCCTCCTAATTTCAAATTTATCGTATATTTACAATTATTTGGCACCGTTTAGTCTGCATTAAAGCTAACATGTTTGTCACTTCCATTTCCAACTTGTTTACGCCTAAAACTCTATACACAAAATTCAAATGTCAAAGTACAGTTTGTCACAATAACACCCATTTGATGTCTACCCCGACAGACTTAAATATAGACACTCGGAATACCCTGATATGAATATCTAGGTATCGATACCTTATCCCAGCAAATATTACGATTGTCCTACGAATCACTTTCTTATGATTTCTTATTGCCACAACGAGCATTATTGTTGCCGCCAATAATGCATTTTCATCGCCTACATTTAAGTTGACGGATGTAAAAGTTGCATCGTATATGAATCGTGTAAGTAATTCATTTTATGATCGCCATGGCGATAAATATTCTTATCTTTTTGCGTTTGCTTTTCAATCGCAGGTGAATTGCCATTTTATCGCCTGCAAGTGACTTTTTGTTGCCAGATTTATATGCATTTTGATCGCCTACGTATAACTGGATGGGGGTAAATGTTGCATCGCATATGAATCGTGTAAGTAATTCATTTGATGATCGCCATAGCGATAAATATTCTTATCCTCTTGCGGTTGATTTTTCTATTCGACCGCACTTGAAGAAAGAACATCTGCAAATGAGGCAATTTCCAAAGGGAGATTACTGAAATATTGTCGATAACGGTAAAATGTCCGCTCTCATCACATCTAGTATCAGCGATCTAGGCAATAAAAGTCCAATAATATGGCAATAAGAAAGCGATTCGTAGGCCAATCGTAATATTTCCGGGAATCTAATTGACTTTAATTCTCGAGCTATCGCCAAAACATCGTCAAGGCAATAAAAGGGCAACACAATTTTTATTGCCGTTTTTATCGCCACAATGTTTGCATAACACAGACAACTCCCAGAAATATTCATAGCCCATCGTCTTGTGACGAAAGATAAACATATTTAGTTAAAATGCTGGTAATAATTATAATAATAAGAAAAATACTTTAGTGCTTAACATCTCTAGCTAGAAAAACTGACTACAATCTGGTTTTAACTAATTTTAATTGTTCAATCTGGAATTTTTCAAGGTATATAAAAGTTAGTAATGCTTCAACCTTGTAACTTTTTATGGAGATGAAATAAAGTGCTAGCCAGGAAGCGCATTCCAGTCCTTATCAAATTCCTTTGTATCATTTGAACTTTATATCGAACACAATCAAGTACAATATAAACCATTGTTTGCTGAGGCGGAAATTGAGAAACAACCTATTCCTAATAACGTAACCTTACAAGCAACCTTAAGCATTTCATTGCAAAATCCTCTATCTCTTGTAATCAACTTCAATCAGGCTTAATAGATATACTCATGCGCTCATCTCTTAAAAAAAAACTTAAAACCTGTCCGCCTTATGACAATGAACTCTTGACAGAGCTTCTTGAAAGGCATAAACCTCATAGAGAAAAAAGTTTGAAAGTAAGTCATAAAAACGATTTGAGATTTAACTCTAAGATCACATCGACCTTAATTACAATTATACGAGAGATTGATTAATGGATGCATTTCACTCTGTATTGACAACTGAAAAGGTGTTGTTACGTTTCTTAAGTCTGCACGGTTGTTAGGTGTAGGTATGACAGCTGCGTTATTTCATAAAATATGTTACACAACATTTGGATTAGGAAGACTGTGATAATTGTATCATATCTCGAATGTCTCACTTAAGGTAATTAAATGCCTATTACAGAGTTGGTGTTAAGAAAATAAAAAAAAAAACAAAAAAAAAAATACTTTAAAACAGTATCGATTTTAAAATATTGAGCTGAGAAAAATGGCTTCTCTGTTGAAACAACTCTCATTGACTTTCACTTTTAACGCTTGAGCAATTCCAATGTCGCTCGCGCGCGCATACAATTTAACTTTCTGGTGTGCGCCAGGGCAACTTATCTATCTTCCAGATTTATTTTAACGACACCATTGAGAGTGAGCAGCTGATTCGCTTATATATCTACAAAAGGCCACGACAACAGAAAATCATTGGGAACAACAGCATCACTATAATCAATGATTTATCACTAATACTACCTCGAAATTCGGACCGATTTGAAAGATAAAATTGTTTTCCAGAAAAAAATTCATGAATGCATAATCGCATGCTAAAAATGCTGATAATCTTTATTACGTGACGCATATTAGATATAATTTCGGATTAAAATATTTGGAAGACTGACATGGTCCAATGAATATTGAGCAAAATCAAGACATTTGTGAATTTAGTGATTTTTTTTTCTAGAGTAATATGTAGTTCAACAAGGACAGAAACGCAATAGAATGGCTGGAGGATTTGATAATAATTTATTCATTTATTTAACTGTTAAATGCATATAAATATCAGGTTTATAAACTTATAAATAATAGTATGCTCTTAATACAGATGACTAAATAATTCAGTTCAATCTTTATGTGTACATCGGGGTATCCGAACACACTTTTTTTACGAGTTTTGGAATTTATTCTAATCACGTTCCCAAAATGAATTCAATTCAAGTAAATTTTAATTGTTTAGAGATAAAAGTGTAAAAGACAGGGGAGCATGCGTAGAAAATTTGGTTCCTGATTGAATACCTACTCTGTTTTATTTATTTATTTAATCTTTTAATTAAGTACACGAACTGCATTTATGTAAAGCTATAGCTACAGAATTGGATAATTTCAAAGTGTGCATAACTTCCAAGTCTTGTCTCTACTTTAATTAATTGATGCCAAATTTCCGCAGCCACAATTACCCTTACATTGTCTCTGACCCACCCTAACAATTGTTGATCTGATTTTTTTGCACAAAGTTTCACGAAAACCATCAAAATGAACTTGGGTCCAAAAGAAAATCATTTCCTACATTCAGAGAAAAATCGTTGGTTGATTCAAGGAAAAAAAATTGTTAGCAAAGAATTTTTCAACACAAGAATTTCTTTTGCACAAGTAACTAATATTTGTTATCTAACAAATTTCTAAACGTATGTACAATTTATCAATGTAAGGCTTCATAACAAATCGAAATTTACAAGAGTAGACGTAAGGTTACGTTATTAGGAATAGGTTATTTCTCCATTTCCGCCTCAGCAAACAATGGATTATATTGTACTTGATTGTGTTCGATATAAAGTTCAAATGATACAAAGGAATTTGATAAGGACTGGAATACGCTTCCTGGCTAGCACTTTATTTCTCTCTCCATAAAAAGTTACAAGGTTGAAGCACTACTAATTTTTATATACCTTCAAAAATTCCAGATTGAACAATTAAAATTAGTTAAAACCAGATTGTAGTCAGTTTTTCTAGCTAGAGATGTTAAGCACTAAAGTATTTTTCTTATTATTATAATTATTACCAGCATTTTAACTAAATATGTTTATCTTTCGTTACAAGACGAAACGGCTATGAATATTTCTGGGAGTTGTCTGCGATATTACTAAAGCATTATTAATTCCCATAATGAAAGAAATTAATAGATTTGCTTTGAAAATTGAAAACAATGAAATTAAAGTTAATTTAAACAAGTGAAAAAGCTAGAATTGGTGTAAAAGCAATTCTTGTGATACCCTAGATGAATGCCCGTATGAAATTTCCTATGACCATTTGAGCAATTTTGATTTTTTGCATTGCTTTCTCTCATATACATATTTCTAGAACGGCTCGTCGGACAGAAAAAATGATAATAACCAATTTTATAGGATTTCTTATTCTGAAGAAGTTTTTAGTACAACAAAAATATCTAGGACTGATCGTTTTCAAAGTATATGTATAAAACCAAAATTTTTATATGGCAACACCAAGAAGGGGTTTCCCGATTAAGTCCATTTTTGAAATTTTATTTGCTATTAGTATGAAAACACAGTGTACAGAATTTTAGCTTTCTGTGTCGACGTTTTCTCAGGTATTTTTGTATGGCAACCCCACGAAGGAGTTGCCCGATTTGTCTCATTTTCGAACTTAATTTTACTTTTTTTTTAATGTCCCTGTACAAAATTTCAGCTTTCTAAGTAAACGCGTTCTCGAGTTATCATGCGCACGGACAAACGGACGGACAGACGGACATGCAAAAATCAAAATAACTTTTAATTTTATGCGGGGGTGTCCAATCCATTTTTCTCTACCATCATTATTTCTGTGCGTTACAAACGGAATGATAAACTTAGTATACCCTATAGATTTCATCTAGGGTATAAAAAGATTGTACAATTTTGTGAAGATACTTTTAAAGGCTTTGGGAGTTTCTACAAGTTTACTAAAACTATGAATGAATTAAATTGTTACGCCGAACCGAAGGTATTTGAAATAAATAATGAAATAGGACCAGTTATATTGCGAAATATACCTTCATTAGAAGAAAAAGTTAGCAAAAGTACAATTATGCCAATATAGCTTCAATTTAAATATTTTTTTGAACTTCCTAACGTTTTATGTGATACAATAAAAAATGTGGAAAATCTTAGCAATTCAAAATTATTACAAAATAAGATTAATGGTGAAATATGGAAAATGAAAACTAACGGTATGGAAAATAAGACCCTAATACCTTTTATTCTTTATATTGATGGTTTCGAAGTAAATAATGCACTATAGGCTCACATGCTGGTCAGCAATCACTTGCAGCTTTTTATTATAATTTTCATTAGAAAACATCTTCACCGCTTTGCTGTTCAAATATTTGGAAAATGTTAAGGCAATAATGCGTCTTTACACACCTATTGACTAAAGAAATTAATTATTTAGAAAGAGACGGTATTACAATAGAAACTGACAAAGGAACAAATTTATGTTTACTTCATATTGGCCCTTAATGTAGCAGATAATTTGGGCCTAATTTCAATTTTGGGATACACAAAAAATTTTAATCCAAACTATCCATGGAGATTATGTAAGTGTGATCAGGTAGGAATTATGTCGGGTTGTGAGGAGTAGTTAGTTACCTGAGTAATTTAGAAATATAGCAAATTACAATGAACACACTAACTTAAACGAAGTACCCGCGAAGACAGTTAAATTAACTGGGATAACGGAATATTCAATATTTAATACCATTGGCTCTTTTCATGTATTACAAAATTTTACTGGTGATATAATGCATGATGTATTTGAAGGAATTTGCCAATATGATGTGTGTCAAATTTTATATCACTTGATTGAATCCGATAAGTTGTTGTCCTTAGAGCAATTGAATAACCGAAAGCAGCTTTTTTCATATGGAGAAATAGAAATTGGAAATATATCTCCTCCCATAAAAATGCAACATCTTGCCGTCTTACGGCTTCATATGTCAGGTAGAGAGATGTGGACGTTTGTTCAGTTCTTACCCTTAATTATATGAGACTTAGTACTAACCCATAATAAATATTGGAAGCTCTTGATACTATTAATTGAAATAACAGATTTGGTATTGATGATTGATTTTGACGATAATCGAATTGAATTATTAAAAAATATTAAAATATATGTGGAGTGTTTGCTTTGAATCCAAACATCGTGAGCTAAAAATGTTTACTAACAGTACCAGATCACGTAAGAATATACCTTACACTGTCGGGATAAAATGTTCTTTGAAATTTAGCCATACGCTACTTAGTAACAGAGGATTACCTAAAATTAATCATAATATGAAATGCACTTCAAAAGATAAATTAGAATATAAACGTTATTATAAAAATATAAAAACTTTACAAAGCTACAAAAGTCAATCCCAATTTCCTGTGTAACCGATATTATTTTTAGAGGGACATTATATAAAAAAGGCTTTTCCTTATTTTCTAAAGAAATTAAATTGTTTGAGATAATTGATATAGCTATATTCAAGATAATGACACTTTAATTATATGTGAAGAACACAAACTTGGAGTTTTTTCCATACATTTTCAGTCATTCCCCGTAATTAAGAAAAGTGGTTCTAAATTTATCTTCAACATAAATAAGTTTTATTATTCTCCAATTCACGTAAATGTCTCCCGAAATGGAAATTCTTATATACGATACAAATATTTCTAAAATTAAATTTATAATTTGATGTAAAAGTTAAATAAACTACTTAATTAATACTTCTAATAAATTTGATAAAATAAAATAAAAACAGTTTTTTTATTATAAAATTTTGTTTATTTTACAGTACGATACCATTTTACAGTGTAGTATTCGGTACATAGTACATTACAAAAGTACCAACAAAATTGTAATTTAACTAGTCATAGGTTGCTAAATGCGAATGGTAGTTTTACTAGCTTAATGGTTTGTGTTATTAAGAATATATAGTGGAATTACAATGAAAAATTGTAATTTAAACAGTGTGTTAATAGTTACATAAATGGTAACAAAAAAAAAAATAATAATGGCTGACTATCCAACATTATTGGTAACGAAGCTATTTCGTTTACGTTTATTTTAACAACTATTATAGTTCCTTAGTTCGAATTTGTCGAAGGTTTTATTTTTCCAACAAATTTCTCTCACAGGAATATCCGATCAGGACATGATCATGTTAACATATGATATGCAGTCTAATAACACAGGCGAAATTGGTTCTTATTCCTATTTTGATTATAATTTTATTAACCAGGAAGTGTTGCTTAGGGATGTGGAACTGTGCATTGGAGATAGCATATTTCATCTTCATATTTCTTCATTTTCTCAACTCTACTTTAAATTATTTGCATGAAAAACGTGTTCCTTTCATTACTAAAACTATCATAGATTTGCGTTACACTTGGTTTTCTTCTCATATTCGAAATTTAATTGCGGCACGAGATCTTGCATATGATAAATGGAAGCGCTATAGATTATCAAGTACTACGAAACAGAGCAGTGGCTGCGGTCCGCAAAGCGAAAAAGCGCTATTACTCTTCCATCCTAAATGTTAAACTTCCTAATAAAATCCTGTGGAACAATATCAAAAGAAATGGACTTGTCGCGTCTAAACTGAGCTCATGCTCAATTGATCTTGACGAACTCAATCATGAATTTGTTTCAAATCATGTGAGCAGTTCTGCTGTTAATTTGGATGATGATGAATCAGTAAGTGCTTCTCTAGGTCAAACCCAGTTTAGCTTCCTAAGGAGTAATATTCATGAAGTAGCTACGGTAATGGACAGCATCAAATCTACTGCTGCTGGTGTAGACGGCCTAAGTCCCAAATTTGTAAAAATGTTCTCACATGCGTTCCTTCCTGCCCATACACACATTTGCAACTCATGCTTCACAAGTTCCATTTTCCTTAGAGCTTGGAAGTCTTCAAAGATAGTTCCTGTTCCTAAGGATACTAAGACACAATGTATGGAGTATCGCCCAATTAGTTTGCTACCATATATTTCTAAAATAGTGGAGAAAATAATGTACCTACAAATCTCTAATTTTTTGATTTGTAATGAACTCTTACATGACAATCAGTCAGGGTTTCGTTCTAGACATAGTTGCACAACTGCTTTACTTAAGGTAAGCAACGATATTTCGCGGGCTATTGACAAGGATGAATTGACTGTATTAGTCTTCTTAGACTTTTCAAAGGCTTTTGATACAGTGTATGATTTGCTTCTCTGTGGTAAGCTCAGTAGATATTTTAAATTTTCATCTCAGGCAGCTAATTTGATTTTTAATTACTTGAGTTACAGATCACAGGCAGTTTACATGAACGGAACATATGCCTCCTTTTTACCGATATCCTGTGGTGTGCCTCAAGGATCGATCCTTGGTCCCTTATTGTTCTCCATGTTCATCAATGACATATTTCGTCAAGTTAAGTTTTGTGATTTACATCTCTATGCAGATGATGTACAATTGTACACCTCCAATCGAATTGGTCTGATTGAGGATAACATATCTCGTGTTAATGAAGATCTTGAATCAATTCATTTATGGTCCTTGTCGAATAAATTGAAACTCAATCCAATTAAGTCTAAAAGCATGATTATATATAGGGTAAAATTAAACACAGATGGATATTCACCTGTGACTATTAATAATACTATTATTCCTTTTGTCGACTCCGTTAAGAGTCTTGGGGTTATATTTAATAGCACATTTACCTGGGATGACCACATTAATTCTGTTATCAGAAAAGTTTATGGTGGACTTCGTACATTGTGGACATCCAGCTATTTCACGAAAATGCCCACCAAATTATTTCTTGTTCGTGCTCTACTAGTACCTGTAATAACCTATGGCTGTGAAATATTTCTCAAACTAGACTATAATAATACAAATAAACTAAGCATTGTTTTCAACTCTATAATCAAGTATGTACATGGCCTTCGTAGATACGATCATGTATCACCCTATAGATGTTCAATCTTGGGGTCTGATTTGCTAACCTAAGTATTTGAACTTTCGTATGCTAGTTCTTTTGGTAAGAATTATAAAATATCATAAACCTAGATATATCTTTGAACTTCTTAACTTTTCTAGATCAAATAGAACATTGCAGTTAATTTTACCTAGGTCTCAATTCTTAATAACAAAGCGCTTGTTTTTCAGCCATGTCATTAAATCATGGAACCAGTTACCCTCTCAAATCAGAAGCTCTATACAGACCGGCACACTATCCTCTATAAGTCGCATTATATATGAATTTCTTGCTTTAAGTAGTTAGTAATAAGTCTATTTTTTATAGTATCATATCTTCTTCAGCCTTCTTTTCTGTTTTTACTTCTTCTATCTCTCTTATTATATAACATCTTTATACGAATTATACTGTTTATTTTAATGTGCCAACCCTATCTTGTACAAATTGTAAAGATTCTTAAATCTTAATTGTGCAATGTTTCATGAATAAATTTGAATTTGAATTTGAATTATAGTTATGTGACCAATATCAATGCAACAATTTTTTCCCGGTCAAATTTACAATTTTCCTTGATAGGCGCAAATTTAAAGGGTATTTTTGATTGATTTCACTAACTTTTTTCTCTGAGTGTATATGGATGAAATTTTCAGAGTTGGTATTGCGTAGTATGGGAGCACCTGCACTTAGTAGAATGTAGTATTGTTTCTACTGGGTTTTGAAAAACTTATTTGCTTCCAAATCCGGGAGTTCTTAGATCAAAACATCTGCTCACGAGATATCAATGTGGTTTTCGTGCAATGCACCTTTGAGAGACTGACTTTCTAAAGGTATCAACTGATCTCAAAATTGGTGTTCTTATTCGATTTTTCTCAAGCTTTTGATTGTGTCGTGTAGTCTCCACTACGCCGTTAATTTTGTGCTAGCTATTGCTTTTCTTCCTTGTTTCTGTCATTTGCTTCAAGTCAGTAAGATAGTCCTAAGCCAGGGTGTTGAACAATTATTGTTACAAACGCTAAACTTAGGTAAGTGGAACCGAGATAAGAAAAAAATCCTTACAGAATTTTGCCGCATATTGTGATGTTTCTGAGTTATGTTGGCAACGCTGTTTGGTGTACAGGAAAGTGTAGACTTTTGAATTTTAATGTATATCTCAGGAAGTCAAAGGTTTAGAAAGCTGAAATAAAATTTTTTTTAACTTATAATTTCTTTTTTTCATGTTAAGAAAACATATTGCCCATTCATCCAGCATTGATACTTTCCATATAGCAAAATGTCCAAAATGGAATTTGTGTCTTTTGTTTTGCAAATTTCTTACTTTGGAAGCGATTTGCTCAAAATCTCCAATACATTTTGTTTTGTTTTTTAAACTATTTAGTAGCTTGTACAATTCCCTTTCCAACGATATGTAACTCAATGATGTATCTAGAGGGTTTTATGAAATAATATCCAATATTATTTCAAGAGAGATTCATTCCACAAAAATGATTCACTTTAGGGTTTATTTGACTGGTTTTTATGATGGTCATTTGGTGACATAAAACAAGTTTTCTGATAAGTCATGCCTAATAATCTATTTAGAATATACGGAACTTTTCATTGGTTTTTCAGGAATATCCTAGTGATAATTTCCATTAAGGTTACCTATCAAACTCGGACTATATTAGAAAGGAATCTATTAACTGGGCAACTGTAGTTTCCTACAAAACTTATATAATTTCGGAGAAAATTCAAATATCAGTTGACCCAAATAAAAGAAACGAGGAATTGGACGGTTTTGTGTTGATCATATCATCACAAATCTAATTTTCTTAGAGCAATGCATAGAATTTTAATTCCTTACCATATCTTTTGTAAATTACGGAAAAGCTTTGACGCAGTACTGACAAAACTCAAATACGAAATTCAAGATATTGGATTCTCCCAAAGATGAAGGGTATGCAACAATTCCGCAGATCGACTCTAGTCTAAAATATATAGACTTAAAAATAATGGTTCAAGGATGGAGCCTTGAGGTACACCATATGTAAGATCTGCAATGCCTTACAAGGAGGTTCCCACACATCACTCTTACTGACTGACTTCAATCGCACAAAAAGTATTTTAATAGTATGACTTCTGAGCGTGAAAAGTAGAAATTTTGAGACATGATCTTCAGGAGCGTTCTGTGGTCAATAGAATCAAATGTCTTACTAAAGTCAAGTAAGGTGAAAAATCCAAGTTATTTTAAGAAAAGCCGTTTCGCTGCTATGATACTTTTTCTAAAACCTTAGCTAGAAAACATATAAGACTAATAGGTCGGAAAGCACATAGTTGCAGGTGGTGGATATTTCGGTAAAGAGGATAACTACTGCTGTATTCCACATGTTATGGAATTTAAATGTTGGAGGACCCAAATTAATTAATATTAGTCAGAGCCTGTATTATTTGTTTTAATAAATTGTGGGGGTAGATCTTCGGACCGTATTGCATTACATTTTCTTGGATTACATTGATAATAATACTTCCTTATCATCTGCCTTCCAATATGCAAAGCCATCGACGGGATTGCTTACAAAAGCTAAGTTGGTACTTAAGGATGGAGATTTTGAGAATAAGTTTTAATTAAAAAAATATTTAGCACATTAGGATCATAACTATAACTTTTGTGAAGTCTTTACCAGAAAATCCACTATTCAGTTTTCTTCTAAAGTAACTCCGCTTTGAGAATCCGATCATAAAGTTAACTTTATCTATTTCTTACTTATTTGCATCTATTATATATTTCACTAGAATGATTGACTAATATCAAATTTATAAAGATAGTCATGTTCAATACGGATATCACATATAGTTCAGGAATATCCCTTAGAACTAGCACAAGGTTTGCAGGTGACGTAATAATTGTACAAATTACCAAGTTTATCAGTGAAAATATCGTGTTTGATTGCGTAGACCTCATTCCAAAATATATCTCAATAATGACGATCATAATTAATGTTATTATAGTCCCTGCAGGAAGCAGTCATATCTTGGAAAGTATGGTTAAACTTTAGGTAAAGTGACAAGTATAAGTTATTCGGTGACTCATTTGGTTTTAAGTCAAAATTTTCGTAAAATTTGTTGTGAGGATATATTTAAGCTTAGATGGTGTATTATCATTAAAATGGTTTGATAAATGATTATCTATGTTCAGGTTTAGAATTTGATATAGATAATGTAATGTACATACAGTAGGATTAGAATTGAGGCCATTACAATTCATATAGCCACACATAGTTTAGTTATTTATTTATTTGCTTCAAATTCATCAAAGACTGATAATAATAATAAGTTTTAGAAATAACAATAATAACTAATAAAAAATAAATATATAAAAAAAAAATATAATAAAATATAAAATAAATATAACAGGCAAAAATCATAAAAACTTTTATAGTGACTCTTGATATGTTCTTTAGTTAAATTAAAATCAATCCATTCTGAATAAGCGATATTAAAAAGGCGATACATTGCAGAAATCGATTCATGCATATCGTAATTAGTGCTGTGATGAGGAACTTTGAAAAAGCCATGATGAATTTTAAGAGCTCTTAGATGCTGAGGTGAGTTAATAACGCTCCGTGAAATATCCAAACAGTTACAACTTTTATCTATGGTATTTAAAGAAAGCAGATTAAGCCTTTGTGAGTGTGGATGCAAAACAATGGGATCACTTCAATGAAGGTTAGCAAACCTAAGCAATCTTCGTTGAAGGGCCTCAATCCAATATGCACCGCGTAAAAAGGAGGCCAACTAGGAAAAGCGTACTTCAAAATAGGTCTAGCAAAAGAACTGTAGAGAGATTTGGCGACATAAGGATCGTCGAATTCCTTCGATCATCGTCTCACAAAACCTAAAATAGGGTTAGATATGTTCACGATGGAGTTAATATGATCCTTGAAAGAGAACCGGGACTTAAAAACGACTACCAAGTCTTTAGTTTAATTAAGTCTAAACAATAAATTTCCATCTACAGAATAATTAAAATACAGGGCACACTTTTTTCCAGTAGTACCTATATACTTACAAATATTCAAAGGACGAATATTAGTGGAACACTAACCGTTAAAAATGGTTAAATCGGAATTGAGAAGAGCAATGAAATTGATAGCTAAATACCAGAGATAACATAGATTCTTTGATTGTAAGGCTGTTTCATTAGTGAAAGAATTAAGCAAATAGTAAGCACTTATACTTTTCAAAATAAAGAAATTAAATTTTGTCACCTGGATCATGTGACCATATGACATAAGTAAACATATCATGGACTTGATATGCTGAGTGTCCCAGAAAAAAACTGGTCGCAAATAAATATTAAAAAATGAATGAAAACAAGTAAAAAATATAATGTTAATGTATTATTTTATTTTATTTTCTAACCTTCTATCTTACCCATAAGATAAATGAACAAAACTATTTTTTTCTTGAAAAATTACGAGCTTTTATATTTATGCCCAACATCAAGGATTGCAGAGTTTTTTCTATCACTTGTTGGGCTGATTTTTATACCCTAGATGAAATCTAAAGGGGTATACTAAGTTTGTCATTCCGTTTGTAACACCTCGAAATAACGATGGTAGAGCAAAATGGATTGGACACCTACGCATAATATTAAAAGTTATTTTGATTTTTGCATGTCCGTCTGTATGTCTGTCTGTGCGCACGATAACTCGAGAACACGTATACTTACAGGGCTGAAATTTTGTACACGTACTCTAAAAAAAAGTAAAATTAAGTTCGAAAATGAGACAAATCAGGCAACTCCTTCGTGGGGTTGCCATACAAAACTTTCGTTTTCCGTTATATATTTGAACACTGCCTGAGAAGAGAGAAGAGAGAGCTGAAATTTGGTACGTGGTGTTTTCATTGTACTAGCAAATAAAATTTCAAAAAGGGACTAAATCGGGCAACCCATTCTTGGTGTTGCCATATAAAAAATTAGGTTTTTTATGTATACTGTGAAAACCATCAGTCCAAGACATTTTTATTGTACTAAAAACTTCTTCAGAATATGAAATCCTATAAAATTGGTTATAATCATTTTTTCTGTCCGACGAACCGTTCTAGAAATATGTGCGAAAAACCACTGCGAAAAATCAAAATTGCTCAAATGGGTACCCATATGAAATTTCATACGGGCATTCATCTAGGGTATCATAAGAATTGGTCTTAGACCAATTCTAGCTTTTTCACTTTTTTCCATTTATTTTTTAATTCTTTGATATCCACAGCTTTACATTTGGTCTTCTTAAAATTATGTTTGACAAGAGCCCAGCATTTTGTAATGGGACGAAGCTCAGGGCAATTAGGAGGATTCGCTTCCCTCGGCACGATGTTGATGTTGTTAGCTTCATAGAACTCATGAGCCTTTTTCCCGTAATGACATGAGGCTAAATCGGGCAACAAAAAAAAACAGAACTGTTATGTCTTTCAATAAACAGCAGTAACCGCTTTTTCAAACACTATTTAACATAAATTCTACCGTTTATCGTCCCTGTGCTAACGAAAAAATTACTTTTTTCACCACAAGTACAAATTGTCTGCCACACTAAATACTTGTGAGGAAATTTCGATGTTTTCCTGACTTTAAACTTTTCTGGAACGGCACCTCGTTGCCTTGTAACATAATATTCCTGTCCAGGTAACTGTGAAAAATCTGCTTTCACATATGTTTCATCGTCCATTACACAGCAATCAAATTTTGTCAAAAAGTTATCGTAAAGTTTTCTATACCTGGTTTTAGCACTCTTATCCTTAATTTCGTCTCTATCCGGAGCTTTAAGGACTTTAAATGTTTTAAGTCCCTTTATTTCCTTGATCCTTTGAACCGAAGATTTCGAGATCCCAGCTTAATCTGCCACATCACGAACGGAAATGTTTGGTTTGGTATTAAAAATCCTGATGACGGCAGCTTCCAAATTTTTGTTCACTGAATCACGATTTCTTCCTGATCCCGGATTTCTTTGTTTTGTCGAAGTTTTATTGTAAATTTTTAATACGTTTTGGACCGTAGACTTAGCAATTCCTAGTGACTTTGCAAGTTGGGATTGAGAAATCCCAGAATTTTCCTTATACTTGGTAAAAATCAGTTTTCGAACTTTCAACTGTTTGCACTCCATAATCTAAACTCACTCAATAATTAAGACCAAATGTAATAAATGTCAAAGCTTACTTAAATCTGTACCCAGAAGAGAAACTACCGTTAAATATCACACACAAATATTACAGTTGCGGACAAAATATAGCGACGATTTTTTCTGGGACAGTCTCGCAATTGCTTTGATACCATTACTTTTAGCAGAATGGGTACTACCCCGCTTTGCCCCAGTACCTAACTATTCCCCAGCCTCCTTTACTAAAAAGGCAGTGAAACGTATTTAAGTTATAATCGAGACTGGTTTTTTTAAAATATAAAACAAAAATATTTATAAACTATCTATCTGCGATAATCTCTGAACAGTGTTCTATTTTTAATTTGATTTATTAATTTCCTAAAGCTATATGCCGTATTTTAATTAGACAATCTGATAAAAATCTTGTTTTAAATATTTTCTCAATTCCTTATATGCAAAATTGATTTCCGTCACTTGGAATTAGGTATAGACGCCTGCAGCCAAACTACATCCGAGTTCAAAAATTAAACTCTTCGCAATCGCAATAATTACGAAAGAATGCGCCTTAAGAAGTAAATTACAGCTAAAGTACAAATTATTGCGTCAATCAAAATGAAAACGGCAACCCTCGAAAACAACAAACAATATCATGTACATATGTAGGTACGTACGTAGGTATATTGTTTACAAAAAGAAAACTAATAAGAAATCTATAAGTGAAGCTTTTAGGAAAATTTCCGCAATTCAAGAGGAATTTTCAAACCAATTAGCATCCGTTATAGACTTGTAAGACTGGTGCACCCCTTGAGGAAAAGTACAATTTCTTAGGTATCTTTTGCGATATGCACACTTATAGTAGATGTCCTTCAGTAAAATAATATCAGGTTGTTGGTAGTAATTTCGCAAACATTTTTCTCACATATGTACATAGCTTGTAAAAAAAAACCAGAAAAAAACAAGCATAATTACATTAAATTCAGTGAAACAAATTTGCAAATGAACTGGAAAAATAATTTGCGAGGCCAACCGTTTAATGTCCGGTCTATGACGTTTAATGACTGCATCAGCATATCCATAAGATTTGTATGGTGAAGTATACGCGAGGAGTAAATAAAATCTTTTAATGGATGAGAGATGCTGGAATGAAACTGAAAATGAAGAAAGTGTGAAGCTCCAAACTGATATAGAGGAGACTGGAAAACTCCAACTCTATACTTAACTAGGTGCAAAATTTTTGATGACTTGCTTTATGAATAGAGACGGCGGCGCCGCGTAATTTATTAAGAGAGATATAAAAGTGAAAAGATACTTGATCTCTAAAACATTTCAATTGTTTCAAGTTCAGCGCTAACACTAACTGCTAGCAAACTATAATATGTGTAAATTTCCATACATTTAAATTAATTATTTTTCTCTCTCTCTTTTTTTTTCAGTGGAGAATAATGAGAAGAACTAGACGATGGCTGGTGATATTTGCGGGTAAGCAAAAGATTTTTTATTTAATTTTATTAAACATATGTATGTATGTCGTTCATTGACATTGAACTTGAAAAAAAAACAACTACTTCAGAATTAAAACCGGAAACTTTTAAGTTATCTTTTGCATGTTCTTTCTTCCTGATCCGGATCAGAGGAAATTTCCGGTTGACGTGATAATTAAAAACCGTAACAAATGTATACACCGTTTTATAAATTGATAAAAAAAATCATTGAATTTTCATGCTTTTGTAAAATAAAAATTTAAAAATTTGAGCAAAATATTTTTTAGCTCTATTTTGACATTTTGTGAAAATTCGAATCATGGCAATTTGGTAATTTGTACCTATACCGGTATGAAAAATCATGGCTACCCATAGACGGTTTATAGGACCAAATCAATATTTGAAATTTGAAAAAAAAAACGCGGCTAATAAGTCATCATAACCGCGCTTTGTTTGAAATTTCCTTTCAAAAATAGTCCATGGGACATGGCGTGATACAAATATAACAAGGTATGGCCGATTCGAGAGGAAGTTTTTGTGTTTCTACGTCATAAGGTGACAATGTCATTTCCAGTGAATTTGTTTTGAGTTTTTCGTATTTTATTAACTGAAATACGTTTTGAATATATTAAAATATTTAATAAAAAATTAGTTTCTTCGTTTAAATCACTTCGGGAAAAGTAATTATGTGGTAGTGGAAGAAAAGCAAAGAAATTTGCAAATAGAAAATTTTTTTCAGTTTGATAAGGACGATTGAAATTTAGACTAACAAATTTGTGACAATAGTCGCCAAATGAGGCATACAACCAATTGACAGATAATTCGGTCATATCTTGTTAATATTTGTATCATGGGAAAATAGTATAAAAAAAGTACAGTATGTACAAGAAAAACTATATAAAATAATTTTATGTCTGTTTCTTTGAAAGAATCGATTCGGTAATTAATTCCAAGTTCAGAGGAAAGGACAGACTAAGAAGAAAAAGAGAGAGGTTGAGTAAGAGGATAAGAGAAAAGACAGAGCAAGGAAGACAAGAAGAAGAAGATGGAGAATAAGAAGAAGAAGAAGAAAAAGAGAGATAGGGCGAGTAAGAGGATAAGAGAAAAGACAGAGCAAGGCAGACAAGAAGAAGAAGAAGGAGAAGGAGAAGAAGAAGAAGAAGAGAAAGAAGAAGAGAAAGAAGAAGAACAAGAAGAAAAAGAAAAAGCAGAAGAACAAGAAGAAAAAGAAGAAGAAGAGAAAGACGAAGAAAAAATAAAAAAAAATTATGAAGTTTCTTTGTGATGAATTTTCTGTCAATAAAATATATCCATGCTTTTTCGATTGTGATATATTTGGCGTAGTCCCAGTTCTTGCTGTTAATTGTGTCTGCCGTAAAAGGAAATCGCTAACTTGAAGGCTGTTTTGCTGTAGGAAGTACATCCAAAACTCTGTGTCTTATGTCAAAGGATACCGCTTACTCGAAGGCTAACTGCAAAGTTTTCAGGCCATATGCAACGGTACGTCTGAGATATCTGATTACTGTTGGTGATTCTGATCTCTTTGTCGTAGCATACGCGTATATTTTAGTCATATATTTTGACATTTCACCTCAAATTTGTCGTACTTTTATATTCACCTTATTCATTTTTTTATTTCATTTTACCCTTTTCATCAACCACAAAATAAACTAAAATGAATTTGCAATGATTTAAAATTTTGACGTTTGTTGGAGAAAACAAGGTGACAAATGTTTAAAAATCTTATCGCTGATAATTGTTTGTGAAGTGTAGACAAACATTTTTACAGTTTATTATTAAAAAAGGACTTAATTAATATGAAAATTACCAAGAAAAATTAAATCCTTCAATAAATTAACAAAAACAATCTGAAATTGTCATAGGAACAAGAAATTTCAAAATTTTACCAACATTTTAATGATCCGCGCATTAAAATGTTCAGTAAAATAAGTGGAGACTTATAAAGCGCCATCTATCTTTAAATAGAGAAATATTCACTTTTTACCAGTGAACTCCGTACTGCACTAGTAAAATGTTTGCTTGCGATTTTACCAGCATTAAAATTTTTATGGAAATTTTACATTTTACTCGAACTCGATATTAGACTTAAAAGTACGAGAAATTAGTCAACTGCTTCCTAGGTTGTGACAAAAATTTTATACTGTGGTAAATGGATATTCTAAACTTAATAAGAGCAATACAAGGGAAGGACTTAAATTCGAAATAATATTTTGAATTTGTCATGTGAACTGTCATTTTCAGTTTATTCTACGTAATACAAGGCTTGCTAAGGTGAATAAAAATACGAAAAAATAAGTAGCAAAGTTCATTTCATTTAGGCGTATATTTTGAGATTAAAGTACGACAAATGATCTGAATCACCCTCCTGGGGCTGGATTCTGATACAATTAAAATGACAAAATGATGTTGAAGGAAGGACAATGTCACTGTGCCATAATTTGAAATTCTGATTGTTGGGTGACATGACATGTATCTTAAATTATAACAGTGACAATTTGACAATTGCGCAGTGATTGAATATATGTCGAACAACAAAGTAATGGAAGACATTTTTTTGTGAAAGCGTATCAAAAGAAGGAGGCAGTACGTAAAATAAATGCTGAAATATTATAACGAAAGTAACGTGTCCTTTTGCGGTTTGCCGCCAAAATTGAGTTTTCTTTTATAATACAATAATATATAATAAATACATTTATTATTTTTATAATTACTTGACATATTCGATATCACTTGTAACTATGGTAACCTATATTATTTGAATATGACAAAAGTCAGAGGGGCAAGAGCTAAGTTAGTTCGGTTGCAAAATTTGTCGTGAAAAAAAGTCATTTGTCATGTCACCCAGCTTTTTAGGATCGGTTTTTCGAAAATAAGTCAAATTTTAACGCTAAATGTCACTCTTTATGGATGAAGTCAGGTTGTAAGTATTACATTTTCGGAAAAACGTCACGATGTTATTGTCATATGTCATTTTTTCTGATCAGAATCCAGACCCTGGTTGGTTCAACCTTCAATCAGCAACCAGATTAATGATAATTAACCTGAAAAGATCGTGAATGCCCCAAGTCCGCTTGAGTAAGACTGGGAGCTGACACAAGAGGAATCTGATGTTTCCGCAGTAGATTATCAGTCCGCTGATGAAAGACCTTATAAAACCTGGACCCTGAAAGAAAACTAAATTGAAAGTCATAGAATGAAACATCGGCTAGTAGTTATGAAAACCTCTTGTGAATTTTTCTTTATTTTATATTAGGTCTGTATGTTTACTCGAATGTTTTTACCCAGGCTTCAAAGTTTTTACATAGACTCGTAAGTTTTTTACCCATAATATGTATGTTAACTTCTCGGACTAGAAAAATTTGACAGTTGAATGCATTTCCTCTACTGAACAAAAGATATAACATTTTACACAGGGTAAAGTGGATGAGTAACTTCATTCTTTTCTTACAATTGTCATTTGAAATAATTCTTTCAGTTGTAAGGGCGATTTTTTAAAAAATAAAATAAATAAAATGAAATAAATCCGATTTTATTAAAAAAATTATAAATTAATAAAAAAAAATTAATCTTGATTTTTGACAGCTGACAAATTTACGTCGATTTTCCCAAGCTTTACTCATAAGTTGTCTGTTACCTTTTTTCATTTTCATCCAGTATTATCCCCTCTACAGAAAGAAAGTTTTTACTTGATTTTTACTCACGTTTTTTAACACTAAAGTAAACATAGGCGCCTGCAGTAGTTGCCTGTGTATCATTATTACGGCATGAGATTTCCTACCTAATTTACATATTTGATTAAATGCTCAGATAGATATTTTCACTTCATTAGTTATTGTCTTATATTATCCTTGGTGCATACAGTGCCTAGCTTCGCTTAATAACCCAGTAAAATTTTCATTTTCCTGGTTTGCACAATGTTGTTCGTTCGGTGTTGAGGAGTTTTTCTGGAAAATTGAGATGCTATAAAACTCAAACGGGCAAAAACAGATATAAATATTGAACTGCTAAGGGACTAAACTTATTACAAAACTATGAAAGAAGGTTTAAAACCGGTTTGTACGCCATAGCGGGTATAAACGCTATAGATGAATATCCCATTTGAAAATATGTAGGATATGTATATCGTTAATGAGGTTTTTCGTATTTCATTCCAGAAAAGTTTGTAGGAAATCAAAAATGTTTACCTACTTACATTCCGAAGAATTCTAAGATACATTCAAAACATCTTGGCTGACTATTTTCTGATTTTTTGATGGACGACTTAATATCTAGGATATCTTGAGATACCAGCTAGCTTTGTGACATTATTCTCAATAAAGGTGTAGATAAGGTTGGCCAAACATTAATTCTTAACTTGAAATAGGACAGGTTCTCATCTTTTGTAACTATACTTGCACCACATTTTATTCCTTTTGGTCCATCATACGAAGGCGACTAAGGTAATAAACCTAACGGCAGTGATATTATTATATTGTATAGTATTTGTGTTATTAAGTGCATGGCTTGACTAACTTATTCGGCCTCTCTCTCAAGGCCATCTGAAATACCGTGGGTCAACACTATATCTGCACCTACTGCAAATCCGTCTATAGTTTTCATAGTGGAAATGATTTAGAATAATGATCTTGAAAGTTATCAAACGACTACAAAGTTTTATTTCCTTAAAAATTTCTTCAAAAATATTTCCAAAATTTCGTTCGCAGTTCCAGAATTTAATAGTCCGTAGAAGCGCTTATAAAAGTTTAGCATCTTGTGATAGTCTGTAAAAAAATCTCTTGTAATTATTTAAATAGTCCTAAAAATAACTTTAGTTCTGCAACTTTAACAGGTATATATTTATATAATGGTCATATTTTCTGAATCTCCTTCACTGACTTTTATAAATCCCGTCTTTCTTAATAATATTACCGCAGCAACTTATGCCGTTTCGAAAGTAATCCACTTTCCATGGATTGATTCTTCAACCGAAGCTCTTCACATTACGACGCCAGGGATATTCTACAACATAGACCCAATTGTGTTTTGCTTCCTTGAGGGAACTCAGGATATATTTAAGACTCTTTATTTTGAGCCATCCTGCTACTCTCAGAAAACTCAGGATACATCTGAAGTTTTGACTTTGCAGCTCTCCCAGACTGGAAAAGAAGCAGCTACTCAATAGCCTACTTCTTTTATTCATCAAAGCGGGGCATTCGCAAAGCACGTGTTGGACGGATTCGATTTCCTCCGAGTCCTTACAGTTCCTGCAGAAATCGATCGCCGCTATACCCAGTCTTCTAGCATAGACCTTTATGGCCCAGTGACCCGTAATGACCTCTAATAGATTCCTGGTATTTGTTCCGCTGCCATCAAGCAGGCTTGCCTTTTGATAGGCGCCTCTGATGATTTCCTCCTTTCTCCGATTAGGATTGTCACATAAGCTACCCCTGCGGAGCAATCCGTTTGACTGCCTTTTTTGCCAACTCCTCAGACATCTCGTTGCCTGAGATATCCTTATGGCCAGGTACCCTTCATAGGGTCACCTTGTGCCTTATAGTCAATTCCTCAAGGCTGGTCTTGTATAATTGCACCAATTTGGATTTTACCAGCACAGCATCGAGTGCCTTGATGGCTGCCGGGCTATAGGTATATATTCAGATGTGCCGTGAGAGCTGAGTGCACATGGATACCAATATTGCCGCCTGATAAATCGCTGCAAGTTCTGCCTGGAAAATACTGCATTTATCAGGGAGTCTATAAAACTTGTGCGACCGGAGATCTCTGGAGTACACTCCAGGCGCTGTGCTCGCACTCATCTTGGAGCCATACGTCAAAATAGAAATATCGGAAGTTATGATCATCTTCTTCCCATCCCAGTCACGCCTGGTGGGCATCATTACATTGACACCTCCACCAAAAGTCAAAATGGGGGGTACTTGGTAGTCTGGTGTCGCTAAGTTAGGGTGGATAATCAGACAGCTGGAAAGCAGTCTGGTTAAAGCCAATTAATTAATTTTGCTACTATTTTGCAAGTAAGTCCGTTTTCCTCTCATATAAGTTACATAAACGGTATACTGAAAATAAGCACAAGCTGAAACATTTCCTTGATATACTTTGGTTGCACAGGCTATTTTGGTGTTTGCATTGCTTCTGAAGACCAACGGAATTAAAATATTGAACAGCTGACGGTTTACATGAACTTGGGGCTTAATTTAATGGACAGCCAACTGCCAACACAGTTAGATGATCCCATGGGAAAAACTACAAAGGTAACGAACCAACCCTGAGAACCCCTAGTGTTAATTCTTACTGGACAATCATCTTTCAAAGGTCACCTACATAGGATGGGGTTTGTTTACAATCCTGTATGTAGAGGATGCAGAGAGGAACTAGAAACGGAGACTTATTTCCTTTGTCACTGTTCTACTCTTTCCTGTAATCGTTACAGATTACTTAGCTAACGCCTCCTGAATTGAATGAAGTGGGTAGGGTGGATTGGAAACCAATGCAAAATTTTGTGAGAGTGTCCGGCTGGGATTTCTGAGCGATTGCGCATAAATTTGGAGAGTGAACAATGGGCCATGTTGTGGCTTAAGTTCTAGATATTCTTTATGTTTCTCAACCCGTTTTAAATCCATCCATCCAAAAGCTAGAACTTCATGTTTTGAATTCTCTTCATGGCGCTTTAGTTTTTACTGAAACTTTACTGTACATTTCACAATTTTTGGTACTTTTTCCTAAATTTAATATCCAGTCATCCTTGCATTCTGTGTGGTACTTCAGCATCTATCATGACGAATCTAACTTGATTTGTTGTATAGAGATCTTTCAGCTTGAAAAACAAAATCCTCTGGAAATTCGGAGTTGTAAATCTTGTATGTTAGGATTATTTTTTTATTTGCTAACTAGGGTAGCCCGCCGGCATTTACCGGCAATAATATAGATGCCTAAATGGGTGGGGGTGGAGATTAAAAGGTGGGGTGGTTAGAGATGTATAATATCTAAGCTATCATCTGATTTGTCGCGTGATTCCGTACTCTAGCGTTTCAATATATGTGTGTGTTTTGTGTGCCTGTGTGTATGTGTGTGTTTGTGTGCCTGTGTGTGTGTGTGTGTATTTATATGCATACGTTCATATGTGTGGGAGAGTGTAGCTCTCTATGTTGACGCGTTTTCAGGCAGTGACCAGATGTATATAGTAAAAAACTGAAATTTTTGTATGGAAACCCTACAAAGGAGTTACCCGATTGGTCCTATTTTCGAACTTAAATTTCCCATTTTTAAAAAAGGCCCGTGTACAAATTTTAGCTTTTTACGTCAACGCGTGAGGCATATATAGTGAAAAAAAAGTTTTGTATGGCAACACCAAGAAAGGGTTGCCCGCTTTGCTCCAATATTGGATCTGTATTTGCAATTTTTATGAAAACGCTGTGTGCAAAATATGAGTTTTTTTATCTCGACGCGTTTTCAGGCAGCTTCCAAGTATATAGTGAAAAACTGAAGTTTTGTACAGCAACAGCAAGAAGGGGTAAGCGGATTTAGTCCATTTTAAAATTCCTATGAAAACACCAAGTACCAAATTTTTGCTCTCGACGTCGACGCGTTCTCAGGGAGTGCTCAAATACATAGTTAAAAGCGAATTTTTTTTATGACAGTCCTACGAAGGAATTACCCTTTTTGAACTTAAATTCACATTTTTTTAAAAAAGGCACGTGTACAAAATTTCAGGTTCCTAAGTCGACGTGTGAGGCAGTGCCAAATATATAGTGAAAAATTAAAGTTTTTTATGGCAACACCAAAAAAGGGTTGCAGGATTTGGTCGCTTTTTTGAACCTGTATTTAAAATTTATAAGAAAATGCAGTGTACAAAATTTGAGTTCTCCACGTCGACTCGCTCTCAGGCAATGTCCAAATATATGGTCAAAATCATATTTTTCCATGACAACACTAAGAACGCGTTGCCAAATTTAGTCCCGTTTTGAACTCGTATTTACTATTGTTATGAAAACACCATGCACCAAATTTTTCTCGTATTTACTATTGCTATGAAAACACCATGCACCAAAATTTTACCTCCCTACTTCGACGCTTTCTCAGGAAGTGCCCAAATTTATCGTTAAAAACGGCATTTTTCTATGGCAACCGTAGGTGGGACTTGCCCGATTGATTCCATTTTTTAACTTAAACGATTTTTTTTTAAACGCCGTGTACAAAATGTAAGCACTCCACGTCGACACATTCTCAGGTAGTTTCCAAAGACTAAGTTATATATGTCAACACAAAGAAAGGGTTGCTGATTGCAAGTTTTCTTTCCCTACAAACCTTGTCCTGCCAATTACGAACACAACAACAAAAAATGAACCAAATCGATCGAGCGTTCTCAAGTGATGATGTAATAACATACCTACATGCAATTGATTTTCGTTTATATAGATATAGCTAATATAACTAATTTGTATTGCGTCATTATAACACCTTGGAGAAAGAGTTACATATAGACTTTTATTTACTTTAATTGTGGGGCAATACAGTTAATAAAGATTCGCACCTATTTTCTAGGCCTCGTGTAAAACTCTTTACTTATATTCACAATATTTCGATTTAAATCGACTTTGGATCTCGTCTATCTTCTTTATATATCAACAATAAATTAATCAAGCTATTTGTCTTGACATGTAAAACTTAAAACTGTGAAAACCTCTTCTTCTTTAGGTTAAAACTTTCAAGGTCAAACTCATAATCAATCATACGTGTAATTACGTAGGTAGATTTCTTTCCATCATACATATACCTGCCTAGATGCATATATCACATTAATAATTTCATTTATCTATATAATTACAGCACTTATGGGTCTAATGGCGCACGCAGGCGCCTTAAGAGCAACATCTCTGATATTCGGTAAGGGGCCGGCTACAACTACAACTACAACAACAACAACAACGTCACCGGAGTCTTCGGCGGGAACTGAAGTAGAGGTATGTACAAATATGTGTATTCATTATAGGTGATCACTGCGATTAACCATTTTACTACTATCCCCGATCGTAACGATCACATTCATATCATGGTTTCCAATTGATTACACAATCGCAAATGGCACGCTTTTCTTACAAATCGTCATCATAGGAAGTCATCTAGCAACTTTTTGGGCCCATCAGTGTCGCTTGAATCAACTACAACGTCTAGCTACCTACGCCAAAGGTATGTTGCTCCTCCATGCAACCTACCGGCAAATGTTAAAAAGGTGGGTGTTCTCGTGGATCGACAGATAGCCAGTTATTGTACATAGGTTGCTGGCTTGCCAGTTATTGCAAAATCGAGTAGCTGAATCGGGCACAAATCAGTGAAAGTCTTTCACCTGTCGAGATTATAGTTGTTGATAGTAGGTATCATATGACAAATTTTTTAGACCCTGTAAATCATTAACAGTCAACATTCCCGCATGATAATATTTATCAAATTTGGTAATCGCGTGACTCTGTGGAATTTCCAAAAAGTAGGGCAACAAAAGTGTAAATTCGTTTTGAGAATGCCCATAACTTTTTGCCTATGATTATGAGGTTGGGGGCATGAATGAGTATCACTTAAAATGGAAATGGAATAATTTTACACTGAGCAGGACCTAATCAAATATTATGTAATGCACACAGGTTGTGTAGACAGAGAGAGGGAGACGTGAGCATAATTAAAATTATTTTTTGTAAAATCAAATTAAGTAACGGAAATGATATGTTTAACGCTATGAATAATTTGGAAAAAGCGATGTTGATATATCTACGATTTTAGTGAAAGGCACAATCTTTAACTGGGTTACAAATAGGTTACCTAGAAAAGTCGTTAAGATTAATGGTGACATGTAGAAAAAAAAAAGAGTTGTGCGATAATATCGATTTCATAATTCATAATAAATTGAATATTATGTTAAATACAAACAGAAAGAACGAAAGTCAATGAACCTATCCCAAGTTTTCGTTCATAGCTGTTATAATCGGTAGTCGATTTGTGGAAAGTTATTTAATTATTAAAAGCGAAGGTCGTCAACCATTCCTTTTCTATGAAAGCATTGGCTGTATAGTTCGACAGATTTGGAGAGGCGTCGTATTGAATAATGCGTAACTATTATATTTTTCGCTCTGAACTTAACTCCACTTCGACTATAGTTGTTAAGCGATATTATTGCTATTTTGATTGATGAAGATAATTCGGGTGGTTACACAGATTCTTGGTGACCGAATGCATAAAAGTAAAACCTAGACCATGAGTCAAAACGATTCAGATCGGTCTCCAATATTAGCAGCTTTGAGAGGTTATGACATATTAGTTAGGTTGATTTTAGAGTCTATTTGCTTCACAAAGTGGTGGAAATTCTTAGACACGATCTCCCAAGTACGTTTTTAAAAGTGGAATTACCTGTTGATTTTTTAAAACAGATTTTAACAAGATTTTACTATGATTTATTACCGGGTTGACTTTATACTTGTTCACGAAGGCAATTTTTGGATATTCCGGTATAGCAACAAAAGCAAAAGAAATTTTATTTGTTGTTTCATCACACAACTCAGTTTCTTTGGATGATAAGATTCAAAACTTGGTTTTGACTCATCATCAGGTCCCAAATAACGAAATTTAGTGACTTGAAAAAACAAATGAAAACGGAAAATGGAAAGAAATGAAAAAATAGAAAAATTGATAAAAATAGAAAAAAAAAATAATTGGAAAAAGTTGAAAAAACCAGAAACATTTTAACGAATTAAAACTGTGTTAGCCCGCAGTGGAGTGAAAAAATAAAAAAAGTAATAAGCAAAATAAGCGTTTCGTATGGCGGAAACCTTATACTCTTCAGTACGGCTTGGTGTCTGCATGCCGTAGATGCATGAAAAGATAAAAGTGATCTCATCTCATATAGGTTCAGAATAAATTCTGAGTGTGAATTATATGAGACAAAACTATCTATTATTACATCAAAGGAGGAACAAACAAGACTACTATGATTTATTACCGGATGAACTTTATATTTGTTCAAGAAGTCTTCTTAGTCAGATCGGTATGCTAACGCCTCGATTATTTGGGAAGAGTTTGAGGTGGGCAAAAAAATGCTAGCTGCCACAAACCATAAGCAAAAATTATACAAAACATGCCTATAAAAAGAAAAACAAAGGACTATACATATTCTGTCCTGAAGGGACTATACACCACATACCTTTCGAGATGAAGGCAGGATCGGAGGCTAACGATCCTCCGTGTACAGTATCCCGACTTCTCGTGGCACCAGTCGGTACTAGATTCTGATATCAGTATAACCTTAAAATGGAGAATGCGTGGACCTATTCAATCCTCATCACTGACAGGGGCTCCGGGAGAGAGATGAAATAAACAAAATCTCTAGCGTACCACTACCTTGTACAAGATATTTATTTTATTTGTTATTGTAATATGACTACCTAACAATCTAAATACAGGTAGTAAAGTACGTATCTAATACAACTAGGAAATATTAGATGCAATCATCAAATGTAAATTCCAGTTAGGTATTTTAAGAAAAAGAAAAAAAAATTAAGCTTGCTAATCTAAAACAAAAACAAAAAGTCTATAATGATACCAATAGTAAATGTAAACTCTAAAGTTGTATTTTTGAACTCAATCCTATTTTGTGTCATATGTCATGATGACATAATACTATAGCAATTATAAATTCTAAATATATATATGCTTTTGCGTACATCAGATACGTATGACATAATATATGATGTAACTTTTAATAAATATGAAATCAACACAAGTATTTTTACGCACATATCGTATATCATGAGAGCATGATACGATGTTAAAAAGTTTACTTCTCAAATACATATAATTCTAGGCAAAACTAAGACACGAATGTCATGATGTTATGAAGCATTAGCAACCAGAAACTTAATTATTATTGTCTTAAGATAAATTGGGATCAACTCACTTTCACTATAGTAGGAAGCTCATCTGGAGACCAGCTTACTTTTCTTGCGAACGATGGAGCTGTAGTCTTTACACTTTTGGTGAGTCCAAAATCGTTGCCCTGGGTATTTCAAAGGATAGAGTCTGGCATGCAGCCCTTTTAGCTAAACTTAAATCACTTGGTCTCTCCCCTTGTATTCTATTATGGATTGTAAGTTTTTCATCTAGTCGCCAAATACGGGTTCTATTAGATAACGTTACATCTAAACCTCATCCTAATAATGCCGGTGTACCTCTCCGTTTCTCTTCTTAATTTTCATTAGTGATCTGCTTTGTCTTACTTTCAATCCCACCTATAGTTTCGCTGATAACAGTACCCTTGATTTCGTTTTACTTTTTTGACACTCTTGCGGTCTCCGGAGGGAATGTCGCATGCGAGATTAAATGATTAGACCGTTGCCACTATCCTCGTTTGGGGCAAAGCGAATCGCGTCGTATTCATTGCATCTAAGTCCCAAAACTGTCTCATCTCATTTAAGCAAGATCATAATTTATCCACTCCCGTTTCTTTTGATGGAGCACTCATTTACGATACATCGTCTTTATGTATTCTTGGCATTAATATTTCCAGTAAGTTAAGCTGGACAGATCACATCTTCTCTATTGCCAAAGAAGCATTGAAATGTTTCGAATTTCTGAAAAGGTGTAAGAAATATTTCAGCCCGCTAAATCTAGCGCTCCTTTACAAGTCTTATATCAGATATAGAATGGAATACAATCCCCATATCTGGACCGGAGCTGATCACACTGCCTTAGTTTCATTTGATATTGTCCAAAACAGAATCTTAAAGATCATTGGTGATGTGGCAATAACTTGTCATATTGACTCACTTGATCACCGCCGCAATGTTGGATGCCATTCGCTCCTTTATCGCTACATGCATGGTCAATGTTCCGATGAAATATCTAGTCGGATCTCTTGTCGAATGATTCCTGCACGTAATACTTGCGCTGCAAACCGCGCACATTCTTTTATCCTTAAAATAATCTTCGGCTGTACAGTAAAATTACATGAAACCTTTTTATCCCGAACTGTGCGAATGTGGAACAGTCTACCATCTGCTTTATTTCCTCCGGCATACAAGTTGCGAAAGTTTAAGATTGACATACATCAGCACCTCCGCCGTTCTCCTCACATTCCCTATCTCCTTCCTGCCATACTGAGCTTCGCATCATATGGTTTCCCCTGAGCTAGGCTTAATTAAAAAGAAAGAAAATAAATAAATAGACGAACCATGCCAAGCGCTAAATAATTAGAAAATCAGACCTACGCAAGCTGCTCTCCTTCGAAAGAGATTCCTGGAGGTGAGGATGCTTGTGTTTTAATCATTGACAATCTGAAACAACCTAAATTTATTATTATTTAATTGAAAAAATCTTTATTGTACGGAGGAAAGATTTGCTTGCTTGTGTGCTTCATTTGTTCTCAAAAAAATATTCACGAATTTGAGCAATGACAATATGCCATTTTTGGGAACAGTTTTATTATTCCAAACAAAATTTTATTGAGGTAGTTTTCGTTTCGTCCAATAATGAAAATATGTTACCATTAAAATGGTTTAAAGATGCCAGAACAAATGGTTTACATCACAATGAGATCACAGCCGCATATACCTGCATGCTGCGCACTAATTAGTTCAGCGAAGGAACGATCCAACCTTCATAAGAATTTTGGGTTTTTTGGTAAATTATTTTTAACGACACTATGACAGTTCCATAAGTCTAGAGGAAATCATGGATTGTAACGACAACGTCGACTCGACCTACCAATCCACGTGTCCTCGAAATAATTCAATACAGGTTGTAAATTATTTTCAAAATAAACGTTCTCGCATAACTTTTCGAAACTGCATTCTATATTTGCAACGGGAATAAAAGCTAAAGGGTGTGTCATTTTTAATTTTAGCAAAGTTACTATCCTCTTGATATCGCTTTTGCAAACCATTTTGTTGAATGCAGGGATAAAAACACTGCGTAGAATGAAAAAAAAACTTCTAAATGACGCTTAGAGGCTTAAAACCACTTATCGCAGCTTGCTTCATGCTGTCCATATGAATATACGGAATCAGCAGCAACGCATCGGATCAAAAAATCCTCCTAGTGGGTCCCCCAATTTTGACCATTTATATGAAAAAAAAGTTGGTACTTTCGAGGTACAGCCAGTTGCGGCGCCCCCCCCCCCCCCCCCCCCCAACAATGACCTTTATTCCAAACATAGCAGGCGTCGAGGACTTCAGTTTAAGCTATCAAATATCAAAATCCCCTGCGACTTTCAAACTTATAAGCATTTAAAGTTCAAATTTTGCCCCCTTCCCCCGCCGGATGCGTACCCCCCAGCTAAAATTCGATGAGCGGAAACGAAATAGGAACTCATACACTTTTAGGTGAAAAATAGTTTTCCCCCTTACCGCCCAAACGAAGCATCACGCCTTATTGGTATTTGTTGCTTGAAACTTAGCACCACTATGCCCTGCCGCTGGAAATTTTCATTATTGACACTGTGGACACGTGCACGACTCTTAAGCCTTTTAGACTGATCACATTCCCAAAATACTTTTATCTTTGGCATATAGATGTCGCGTATCGAACAACTTCCGTTTTCCATTCCCGCTTTTCACAAATTGTAACGCCATTATTATTTAGTCAGAAAGAAAAAATTATAACAAGATGAACACTAACACAACAGACTGAATGTGAAATGAATATAAAATGCAAAACAACTTGACTTATGTTGCTTCAAAGCCGGATGCAAGGTCCTGCAAAACAAAGAAATAGACAATTACTATCGCGCCGGGTAGATTTCGTTTTGTCAAAAAATCCTTTGTTAATCTCCTGTTCCATTTTGATCATAAATCGGAAATAAATTTGTATCGTGCCCGGTCGTGACAATAAGGTTGGCGACCATTGCTTTTGACTTTACCAGTATATATATGATGACTCTACATCTCCATCTATCTCCAAAATTGTAAATATCAGCATGATCTACGTTAGATCTAAATTGGCTACCCTATACTTATGACTAAACATTATATTGCAGTATTAAATAGTTTCTATACGCCAGTGCATGTCTTGAGTACTCTGCAATGGCCAAGAGATGATCACCATTGAGGATATTTATGATTTCTTTCCTGGATAAAAAATTGACTCCAAAGTAAAGGCGCTTAAATTCTGTAAGCAGAGGACAAATTGCTAGGAAATGAAATATATCTTCTTCTTCATCTTTGTTACAAAAAGAACATAAAGCTGTTCCCTCTCTCTGCCATGGACTTGCATTGATAGTGAAGAGACTACCCCTTGCCTTGAGTATTAATTTTATTTGCTTTAAGGTGTAGGTTTCGTTAAATAGGCTCTACAGGCTTCATATTCGAGAAGAGGATAAAGACCATGCCGTATCCCTGTTCTTGCGAGCTCTTTAGCTTTGCCATATCTGAACTCCTTCTCTTTTAGTAGCATAGCTGTAATTGTTCTATTAAGATTACTCATATCTAATATTAGATTATGCTCTTCAGCTATTTCATCCCAAATAGCAAAGCAAAATAGCCTTTTTTCATACAGATTTACCGCTAACTTACGTGGAAGACGTTGTTCAGGGTATTTTTCCAGAATTTTTTGAACATAATTTAGATGGCATTCTAAAGTGTATAGTTAAATAAAGTCTATTCCTGTTTCGAGAAGCAACATATAGCTAGGGGTATGTTTGGGAAGATTCAGCACTCTTTTTAAAAAACTTCTTTGAACTTTCTACAACTCGTCATTGCATAAGAAGCCCCATATCTGCGCTCCGTAATATAAAATTGGTCTTGTTACGCTTTGAAAGAGACTCCATTTCGGACCAAAGTTAATTTTTTTATTGTTAATGAATTTATTCTATACTGAATTCATACTAGAGTATGCCGTAATGCTCCTATTGTGAAAATGTTGGCTAAAGCTCAATTTTGGGGTTAAGATTACTCCTAAGTAGACATACGAGGAAACTATATCAATTGGCGTTTTCTTGAAATACCATTATTCATCCGCTCTTCTTCTCCCCCTTTACCTTTATTAAAAATCATGATTTTCGATTTATCCAAGTTTATTGTGAGGCCCCAAAGATCGCAGTATGATTCCCTTTTATGTATCATATTTTGCATTGTTATGGGATTATCTCAGCGTATAATAACACCCGGATATCTGACTGTCGATTTCGACACCACCCACCAAATTATCATGTAGGTCATTTAAGTACATAGAGAACAAGAAAGGACTACCTAAACAGCCTTGCTTGACTCCTGTGATAGTCGGGAAGTATTCTGATACTAAATCGCCGGCCCATACTGTCATCCTTGTATCAGAATAAAGACTTGAGAGTATCCCGAGTACTTTCGTTGAAAAAACCTAGACTGGCAAGTTTGTAAATTAGCGCCTTTCGGTTAATAGTATCAAAAGCCGACTTAAAGTCAATAAAAAATGCGTAAATTGTTTTCTTTCCCTCCGCGTGAAGCAGATGAAATATACTACATAGATTGAACACATTACAATCGTAGAGTAATCTTTCCTAAAGCTAGCTTGGTACTCATTTAAAATGTTATACTATCGTTCCCAATCTCTTAAAACTTGATTTTTTTAATTGACGTGCCACACTCCGCCATTCTTTACTGTCCCTTATGTTTGCCAACCGCCTCGATAAGTCCAGGTAATAATTATCGGATTTTTTTCTACAGAGATCTTTATAGAATTTATTTTCATGTCTATACTCTTCCTTTGCAAATTGTTGATTTGTACGCCTATAAATATTGAGACATTTAAAGGATTTCCCGCGAGCTCGCAGACATTCGTTGTTGAACCATGCTTTTTGAAACTCCGTTTACTACTACTCGTATTGGTCTTGGGTATAAATGATGTTATAGCCTGAGTTAGATCCTGCAAACGAATTGGTTCCCTACCTTGGAACACATCAACTTAACTGATTATCCCATTTGAGTCTTGGTAAGAGGTTCAGAACAGAACTATAAAGGCACACTGGGAATATACCCCGGGACTGAGACAAGTGAAGAAGTTTGTAAAGAATTCTTCCCACTGAACAGAAAGGAGTTAAGGCTCATAACGGGCCTATTTATTGGGCACTGCCCACTTCGATATTATCTTAAAATGATGGGTAAGGTCGATGATGATACCTGTCGCTTCTATATGGAAGACGATGAAACCGCTGAACATGTCCTTTGTGACTGTGAAACTCTGTTCCGCAAAAGGCTAATACAACTAGGAAAAGCATTGCCACTGTCACAGGATGTCAAAAAAATGGCCATCAAGGGCATCGTAGGTTTCATTAAAGACTTTAAGTTCAAATTGGCGCCCTATGGCATTTCATTCATTCAGTAAACATTTTTTTTCTCTTATACATTAAAGAATATGATTTTAAAGGGGTTTCCCCGAACTATAGTAGCACTGAATATTGAAAACTACTATTACTTCTAGTATCTGTTTGTTAGTTAATTATATTTATAAAATGCCGTCAATGTTCCAATTTATAATATAAAATTCCATAAAATTTTAAATTGATATCTGTTGTTGGCGAGCATTTATGGGCGATCAATTTTCCGCACACCGAATTCCACTGATTTCTTTCAGTAGTGTCAGTATTCAAAACATTAGTGATTATTAGAAGTCATCGAAATTAAACTCGCAATCTTTATAAGAGTTATTAACAGTTAGCACGAACTAAGAAGTTCGATAAAGACAAAGTTAATCATTCTAAAGTGTTTGTTTATTATATAAAAATACAACAACAAAATTTGGGAACTAACAAAAATTTAAATCAATCTTTATTTAAAAATATGAAAATATTTCTCAAACTTTGGCTAGAAGTACATCTAAAAAATTAAAAATTTTCTCAAAATCATATTCAAAAAATGTTTTATTGCTCAACTGGAGGAGGCCTTATTTTCTTATTATGAAACTGGGTAATCATCAGCTATAAACAAACGAAGAGTTGCACAGAACAGATAGTCGCGTAGTCGAGACAATTTTATTAACTACTTCGGCGCGGCACTTTTAGTTGTACGCACGACATTAATTTACGATTTATATGGCATTAGACCCCAAATATGGATGGCATGCAGCAATCACCGGTCAATTAAAATATTATACAAGTCTCAAAGTTGTTCCGGAAGTTCCATTCTTCTTTTGTTACCATTTACCTGACGTTGACCCAGTGCCCAGCACTAGTTTTTTGTTGTTGTGTGTAATTGACATACTTATGGGATTTGTAAGCTAATTATTACAATCCTTATTAGTGAATTGGTAAATCTGGCTCTTATTTAGATTTCTTAATATGGTTTTATTTATTATCACGAATTTGAGGATTTTCTATATAATGTGCTTGATATGATTTCTCTCAGAGTTTAGTTAGTAATAAATTGACGTGTCGCTTCTTTTGTCGTCCAGATTCAATCGATGTCAACCTTGACATATATGTAATGGACAGGTTTTCCGTTCCACAGTGTCAATTTTTTGTAGAAAAATTTTTATGTTGCTGTAAAAATTGTAAAAGTTACATGAAATTTAGCAGGTGATTTGGTTTAAAAAAAAAAACGAAAAACACTTATTGTTTTTGTTTGTTTTATATTTTGGAAAAGTATATGTTCCGCATAAATTCACGCTTCCTCTTATCTTTAATTATGATGAGACCGCTCATCTTATGAGCTCCCTCTGGTTGAATTCAGACCATACGATTTGGTGCAACCACTTCCTTGAAAACACTACTCCGTCAGAGAATGTGCGTGCGTAATGTCGATTGCATTAAAAAATAGCCTAAGCAATGTCGGCCCAATATGTAGAGTTCACAAGTAAAGAAAAATACGTTACGATAGTTTGCATGCCACTGCAAACGACACATTAGCGTCAATCAAATGATAAATCTTTTATGGGTTCTATCATGAATTTGCTCCCATGCATCATAATCATCCCAATTGAATAAAACATACCTTAAAGTTCCACATTGAATGATTTACGATTGTAAAATCTAGCGATACTTTTCATAGAAAAACAACTAACAGATGATATAAATTTTCACAATGTCCTTGAAGATTTTTCTAATAAAAAAGCAAGAAAAATAAATACAATATGTTTAAACAAATGAAATAATTTTATTTATTTATTTATTTATGTTCAGTAACAACAACTGTTGATTTTGATTGATTTAGAAAGGGCGACAAAATTTGGGCCGCCCCAGGTGGAAAAAGCTTTAAGCACGCCACTGTTTTGGATTGAAAAGCATCTGTAATTTATTTTAGGACGCTAGCAGAAATGTTTATTATGTTGAAGTAGACCTGAATCTTGGGTCATATAATCTAGTGACAAATGAAATAATTTTGAATATAATGAACTGAGAAAGGTCAGCTAAATCAAACCGAAACGATAAAAATATTAATTCTGAATGAAGCACCCTGTAAATATTCTCTAAAAAAACTTCCCTTGGTATATTACACAAAGCTTCCTTCGGAAAACTTTCAAAGTTTAGCACAATATCCTTTGATATGAATTCATTTGAAAATGTCCTGGAAAAACTGGGTAACATAAAAGCTTTATTTTTATGGTCCTCCTGTAAATTCATACTCTATATATGGGGATATAAAAACTTTCATTTAGCTTTTAATAAAAGTTTTCTGCTACTTCCAAACCGGTTCCCAGGATACAGATTTTTTTCCCAATATAATTCGCAAAACTTAATCCAAGAATTTTTGATTTATGTAGAAAATTTGTATCACTTCAATCCGGGCGGTCCATTGTCTTACGTTTAAACTGTTGGTCGCATCCAGAAATTGCGGCATTATAAAACCTTACCTAAGTTGCATAATAATTCAGACACACAAAAAAACTGATGTCTAAAACTTCGTTAACTAAAAAATCCAATTGAATTGAAACAAGTTCAGTAATCGTTAAGATGCTGATGACCGCCTTTTTGCAATACAATTTAAAAAAAAAATTATATCTCCCAGCAAGGAAATTATTTTTCAATAAATAAAATTATTTTTTTACTTTATAAAACACTGCATGGTAGTGGCGGATAAGATTTCAATATTGGATGGTAGATACACATGATGCATATGCCTCCATAATTGCCTGTAAATAAAATAGGCACCAGAAAATAATCAAAGTTATTCTATCGTCCTTTTCACGGTCATCAATACGATCTGAAGGAGGAATTAAAAATACTTGGAAATTTTTCTTTCTAGAATTATTCAGTTTTCATGAATTCAACCAGTTGCGCAACATCATTTTTATAAGTATTCTGGGTATTCCATTTGCGGAACATTTGAAACAAATTGCAGGAAAATTAGGTTAATAAAGTCAAGTACAAGTCAAGTAAAGCTCACAAATTTTTCAACATTATCTCAAAAAGTAACACACGTCTGCAACAATTTTCTTCACCTGATTATTTTTCTGAGTATTAAGGGATTAGTTAGTAATTTTCAGAACTACACATTTTTGTTTTCTGAAGTTCATTTATAGAAATTTTAGTGAGATTTGTGCTGTTCAATCAAGAGTTCTTGAAGAGGGATGGTCAATATTTCTGAACGTTTTTATTAAAAATAGTGTTGACAAGGAAATATACCAAAAGTGGGAGTGGAGGTGAATGGGCCCAAAATTGTCCTCTTATGGCCGGTTTCACAGTTCAGGCTTAACTTAAGCCAGAGCTCAGCTAAGCCACGTCAGTGGCTTAAGCTCCATGTGTAGCTTAAGCCCCAAGTGTGGCTTAAGCCCCGTGTGTGGCTTAAGCCCCGAGCACAATTAAACCCAGATGTCCAGACCTTATGGGGATCAGTGACGTTCAGTCAACAACTGAAATAGAAAGCACATTGTTTCGAAAAAGAGCTTTGAAAATTTTGCGAGAGATTCTATGCGAGAAACATGTCTCTTTGAGAATATTCCGGGGGTAACGCTTACGATACAGCCACAGCGCCTCAATAGTTACATGTTTCTCCCTGCAACACTGTACCGTACGATCGCTGTTTAAACTGGATTGTTTTTGAACTCTCTCACAGCCCTCCGCTTTTGCTTTCAATTTTATCTTTACATATCTCTCGAAAAATGAGAGTTTGGTAGATGGCTTGTGAGAGAAAAGCTTTAAGCACATGTTTGTCGGTTAGACGTTGTCGGTTAGCCGCAATAATTAGTGTCAGTTTTAAGTACGGTGGATGGTTATCTGTATTTTTCTTATATGTGCTCTGAGCTTAAGCCCCGTGTGTGGCTTAAGCTCCGAGCTTTAGCCCCGTGTGTGGCTTAAGCCCCGAGGTAAGCCCCGTGTGTGGCTTAAGCCCCGAGGTATGCCCCGTGTGTGGCTTAAGCCTCGAGCTTAGGCCTAATCCATTTCAAAGTATTCTGCAAGTTGAGGCTTAGTTAAACCGAAGATGAAAAAAATGTAAGCTGTCAGCAATTGTGAATTTTTAAAAGAAAAATTGGCATTGCGAAAAGAAGAGCTTTTTCTATTTACCTTGTTGTCGTGGCTCTTGAGGATATCAAATTCAATATCATTGGTGCAGAATGTTTCGACAATCTAAACTGAGTATAAAAATCGACGACAACCCATGCATCGATATGTTGTGCGCGCCTTCTTATAATTTTTTTTCGCCTAACACTTTGGGACATTAAATTTTGGATTTCCTCGTTACTCATTTTTTCTGCATCAGATAAATACTCCATTTATGTCACCAGTTTTTTTTTCAAAATCTTGGAATTATAAACAAACTTTTTGCACCTGACAGATGGCAGCCTTTGAAAATTTGGGTAATATCAACAACCAGTAACTAGATAACTGAAACTTAAGCTACAATTTTAATTTAATGGGTTGTTAAAAACCTTATGTCAAAGATTAAAAGAAAAACAAGTTAAAAACGAAAGACTAGAGAGACAAAAAAGCCGCATTACAAAAAATATCCCATAATCAATAACAATATTCTTAAATTCGTTTAGATATGGAGTGTATGGGTTATACGACAAGGTTAACAGGTTTAGACAAGAAAAAAAAAATCTTATGGTTGTTTAAGCCATTGTTTATTTTCGAGAATATTCCGATATTTCGGTCTTTGGTTTACACCATTATGAAGGCTAACAAAAAAGGTGATACAAATCAAAAAATAAATTATGCAAAAAAAATAAATAAAATAAAATCTTATTAATGTAAGTGATTTAACTAAAGATTCGGTATGGCAATTTTAACAACCCATTAAATTAAAATACAATTAAATAGAACGAAAAAAGATGAAATGTTATATAAATGTTTTTTTACAACATGCTTAGAAACGTCAACAACAAAACAGCAATATTATTAACAGCAATGCAGATGCGTTTAATAATAATGCCAAAGTTAGACCTTGAGGAGTTAACAACCAATAGAAGCCACCTTCACAAATTGTGCCTAATATGACGGAAAAATATTATGTTAAGTATAACAACGGCGAATCAACATTCACATTTTAGAGTTGATGCACAAAAGTTACGTCGGCAGCCATGCGACATTTCTCAAGCGAGTGCATATTTAAATGTTTTAAACGATCCTCATAGGGTGGGAGAATTAATGATATGTCGATATGTGTACCTACTGTAAAAAGGAGACCAGACCTGGCTAGAGTATTCAAGTGTACCCAAGTCACAAACAGAATCCATATGGCGCATAGAGGAATTCGCGAAACTTTACTCATAAGAGATAGGATTCTGATTTCTGTCGAAAGTCATATCCTCTTATTTTTCTATATTGAGTAGGTACTAAATTATTGCTTTTGCACCAATCGTGTAATTTGTGAAGGTCACCCTGTACCTGTTCACAATCGTTTAAAGATTTAATCTGAGCAAAAAGTTTAATGTCGTCAGGATAAATCAAGACTTTTCAGTTCCTCACAACAAAGACAATATCATCAATAAATAGAATAAAGAATAACGGGCTCAAGTGACTACCTTGAAGTACGCCAGACGAAGCCTTCAATACTCTAGAGATGGACTGGCGGTATCTGGTAGAATAACGAAACTAGACAAATTTAAAACTGACAAAGAAATTGTTTCAACTATAATCGCGATGGTAATGGTAACTGGATTAAATTTTCAAAAATTTCCAAATGTTTTGACAACATATCAATATTTTGCTTGACTCCATCTATGGTAATTAATAATTTACATAATATAATTGGAGGTACCTACTTGTCATTTGTGGACAAATTTGCAAATTAATTTTTTAAAAGTTAATTTATTTTTAATTGAACCGGCAAGAATTGCACCATAAGATTTATATGCGAGATTGTGCGAACCGCTAGGAAGGAAAGCATACCTGCTATTGAGCCACATTCGAATACGAGTCATGTCATTTCATCAATATCGGCAAATGATATGCGGATTCACTGGAAAACAAGAAAAACAAGATTAAGCAAATTCAATTAAATCAGAAAAAGAGAGGAAAGAAATAAAAACTAAAAAAGAGTAAAAAACGAACCATATAAATTCTATAAAAAAAAGAAGAAAATATACTAAATAAAGATTAAGAACAGCCATGATGTGCACCTAATAAGGCTCCAAAGAGCTTAAAAACTCAAGGAAGTCTCTGCCTGAGTTCGTGCTACGTATATTAGATGGTAAACTATTCCACTTACGTGAAGTTTAGACAAAATAAGCTCTCCGAAATGAGAATGACAGCGAGGTAAAAGAATTTTTAAACTTTTTTGAGAGCGCAAGAATTGCGGTTATTGTAGAGATACTGTGGCCTCTTTTTATGAATTAATTTATGTAAGAAATACAAGTCGCGATGAGCAAAATGGGTATCAAGGGTATGTCCAAGGGCTGGATTAACTTGCATTGAGATGCGGGCACTGCGTGTTAAGTTGAAAACATATCTAGCACAATCGTTGAATGCAACTGTCAATCTTCGACGGCAAACTGAGTCTTACTTGGGAAATACTATTGTGCCATACATAAAGTGGGGTAGAATCAAACTACGTACCAGTTTCAATCGCATATCTGTAGACAATAAATACCCACAGACTCTCAACTGCCGTAAGGAGCCATATACTTTGCCTAAAATATTGGTAACGTGGCTGCAGCAAGTAAATTCAGTGTTCAGAACTACACCAACATTTTTCACAGAGCTGGAGAATGGTAAGGTAAAGTTATTTAAAATAACTCGTACTAGCTCTAATGTCTCGAGGTACTTTCTATAGATCGGCATACACACATACTTGCTAGGATTCAGTTGAAGCTTATTAGCTATCGACCAGTCGTAAATTCTCGTTAAATCTTCATTTACACGAGCAACACAATCTTCTTGTAACCCAATTGGTCTGCTCAAGTAAATTTGTACGTCATCAGCATACAGATGAATGTTCATATTCTCAAGCACCTCAGGCAAATCATTGTTGCATAGACTGAATAAGAGAGGACCTAGGATTGATCCTTGGGGTACTCCACAGTATGAGTTCCGAAAGTTCGACATAGAGTCTAGAGCTTTGACTGCTTGTAGTCTACAGGTGAGAAAACCATTAATCAGCTTGATGACTGAAGAAGAAAAATTGAAGCAATTCGAAAGTTTGTAAAGGAGCAAATTGTGATGAACTGAGTCAAAAGCCTTATTAAAATCCAATAAGACAAGGATAGTTAAATCGTCTAGATCTAAGGATTCAATAATATCCATAGAAACCTTCAGAAGGGCAGTTTCGCAGCTGTGTCCACTTCGAAAGCCTGACTGGAAAGATGATAGAACCTTATGCTGGTCAAGATATTTGGTGAGCTGATTATACATTACTGTCTCAAAGACTTTGCTGAAGTAACACAGCAAGCTAATAGGCCTATAATCATTAAGTCTATTAGGACGAGGCTTTTTAGGAACAGGGTCAATGAGGGCTTTTTTCCATAACGACGGAAATTGAGAAGTTGCAAGACAATAATTATAAATATGTACTAGAATATCAGAAATAGCGGGGGAAATCATCTTGATGAATCTCGGGGGAGAAGATCATGCCCAAGCGCAGTAGATTTTACAGCAGACATTGCAAAGAGAACATCGGTATTATCAATACAATTAAACGCAAAACCCTCAAAACAATTATCACCCACCACTAGCTGACTATTAGGGGCTATAGGGGTAGAAGAAGCAAACAAATCACTTAGGGTCTCAGCATCAATATTGCATTGTGGAGTTTCTCTCCCAGCAGCGCCCAGTGAGCGGATGTTGCTCCAAAGTTTTTTAGTTGGAAGATCAGGATTTAATTTAGTTCTATAGAAAGCCTTTTTGGAAGATCGAAGTTTACAAGTCACAAGGTTACGAGCTATCTTGTAGCGACTATGAATTAGAGGGTTGTGCGTGGCTTTATACTGACGCAGTAGTAGATCCCTTTCAGCGATAATCGAATGTATCTCCCTGGTTAACCCAGCGCAATGGTACATGCCGGTTGAAAAGCTGTAGAAGTAGATTGCTAAGAGTATTAACTTTATCGTCAACCGACTCCATTGAGAAAATATCCAGCCTAAGTAAGTTTATACAGTCTGCATACAGCACGTCCATGTCAATGTTCTTGTAATCTCTGTAGGAAAATGATTCACAGCCGGCAGAGTGTCGCAATCCCAAGGAATATGTTAAGTATAGAAAGTCATGATCAAAGTTAATCGTGGGACATATTTGGCTATGAAATAACACCTTGTCAGCATTGGTATCAGCGATAGAATCCCACTGCGATGGGTTGTTCATATTAAAATATGTTGGCATATGATTTACTATCTTTAAATCATTTGATTGCATCATAAAACATAATTCGTCCGTAGAGGCTTGGCTTCCCTCAATATTGAAATCACCACCGACAATAATATCCGAGTAACTTTGACCAAGACAATAGATAGCATTTTGGAGTTCAATGCACGATGTCGCATTAAAGCAAGGGGTTACAATTTCACCTCGAAATGTTAGGACAAAGCTTTTGACAGTTCGTTTAAAAGGTTTCGATTCCAGTAAAAGCGGCGGCTCTCAGAGTAACAGAATGCAGTAAATTAGTGAGTTTTATGACCAAAATAGTCTAACCTCTTTTGAGTAGTAGTATTTTCAAATATAGTCTTCTTTGATTACGATCCAAAGTATTCGAAAATTTGTTGTATTGGCGGGGTCATCAGTATATTCTTATTATAAATTAATGAGTTGCTGGCGATCTGGGCCCTATTCCACAAAACCACAAGTACTTGTACTACCACAAAACAATACTTCTAGAATTCATTGTACAACGATAATACTACAAGTGGGAAATTTTGACTTGTACAACTTACTGTACCAGAAAAGTACAATTCAACTTGAAAATCCATCATGCCTCGCAGAAACTCAGTGAATTTTCTACCTATGTTTTAAGACTAGTAGATTTTCGTACAAGTAAAAAAAAGTGATACTGAGAATAATTTTTTGTTCGATTGAACTACGTTCATTTCCATTTCATTTAGAATTAATTAGTTTCAACATTTAAAGTAGGATACAAAGCATGGTAACTAATAAATCGCTTTTCAATAGTGATAAAGGTGACAACAGTTGCATAACTATTCCATAGGACTATATGCTGATATGAAATCATTGTAAATGCTGTAGAAAAGTTAAGTAATCTACTTATTTAAGTTTTAGAGCTATATGAATGGGGCAGTTTAAATAGAGCTGGGAAATCCTTAAGGACTTAAGTACTATTTAAAGTACATTTTCGTTACTTAAGACTTATTACTTAATACTTTTGAAATGCCCTACTTAGTACTTGAACATAAGTACTTGTTTCTATTTACTTGTACTTAAGACTTAGTTTTGTACTTAAGTACCAAGATTTTAGCTTAAGTATTTCTGAGTCTATTAATTACCTAAATATAAAAAAAAAATCTAACTTTTCGTAGAGAAGAAAACACAATCTCTTGCGCAGCTCCTCTTTTGTTGAGTTTTAAAGCACGCAAAGAACTGTCAAAACATGTGCAACACCCGCGTGTCAAAGCAGAGCCCTCGACAAACTAATAATATACAAATAAGCCTGGGAAAGTAGACCAAAAACCAGTAACGCCTCTTTCGAATATAAAATCGACGATGCCTCGACTATATGATGTAACCAAGGGTAAGCCACCAATGCCTCGCTCTAACATAAAATCAACGATGCCCGACTTGATGTAGGGAAGGCCTGAAATTTTTCTTAGAAATTTATTGGACATTTCTTTCATAGAGATTTTATGCATTATTGGAGACGACAATGGTCAACAGGTGATTGGGCCTCTAACAGAATTTATGAGCCTAGCATTCATTTCTTAGGAATTTCATAGTTTGCACAAGGTATTTATTTATTAATACTAACTAAACTCAATAAACTTCATTATATTACTGCCAACGTACAAAAATTCTAAAAAACTACTTTAAAGATTATTCAGTACTTTTCATAGTCTTAGTACTTAGTTACAAGTACTTTCTATATATGCGGTACTTGTACTTACGCTAAAGTACTTAGGCCTTCGGTACTAGTACTTGTTCTTAAATACTTGCTCTTTGCCCAGATCAGAGAAAGAAGATAGATTCTATCAATAAATTCATTGTTTGTTGGATAGAATATAAGTTTTATTTCAGATTTGGTGTTGATTTTTCTAAATACTTATTTCGATTGTTACACAAAATGTTAGGTTGAATATTCCAGAAGTATACACAAAAGCTATTCTTACCTACAGAGATAAGATCGAAATGTAATTGCTGCTATAGTTCTGATTTTTATCTAGACTAGGAGAGGACTTCAAAGTAAAATAAATCAAATGAACCAAATACATACGCATTCTTGGATCCTTTTGATTTTGCATTCTTCAACATCACAAGATGTAGTACCTTACAGATTTACCTAGAGTGTACACATATATTTGAAAATAATTATAATCTCATTCAATGTTTGCTCCCGAATATATACAGCAGGTAAATTGTATCATCTATGTATTTACGATATGTATTTCTACCAACACCTCGATTCCTATTATCAGAAAGTATACAAAATATACTCAACCAAGATCCACTCAGTCGATTTAAAATTGGACAAAATCAAATACTTTCGGAACTATTAACCCTGCCTAACCCTGATAAAAAAAAAAATAAAAAAAAAACCTTCAAAAAGAGATAAAATCACTGTAGACAATCTCGCAATTAAATTAGGGAAGGTTCAATGCACAGAAATAACCTGCCCAAGACCTCCAATTATCTTTTGTTATTGAAATTTGTTCTTCTAACTTTTATTCCTTTTTAATAAATTTAAAATATGCAGGTGCAAATGAGTTGTATAACAATGCTTCCATTATTTAATGACATTATGAAAATTTTCGTTCACAATAAAAATCGTAAAAATCATAAAAAATCAGGCATTGATTGATATTGGAGTGGATAGTTTACAAATCGCAAGATAAACTTGACTTTTGGTTTAACCTTTTGTAATAATCCCACCTTGAAAGCGAGGGTTATTAATTTTAACCCTATGTAAATTTTCATTTACGACTTATCTAAGGTGAAATACGGACACTGTGACTGGGTCAAAATCTTTTTGATAAATGTATCCCTGACATTATGTTAGTTTCAGCCATGATACAACGTTCAACAAATTTTTATCACTTACTCAGAGGAAAGTAATTGAAACATATCTGTTTAAAGGGCAGTAAGGATTTTTACAAGTTAAGGTGTATTTTTAATAGACTTAGGCTGTTTCGGGCTAATATCAAGCGAAGAAAAGAAATTATTGTTAGATATGCCCTGTATGAATGCAGTAAAATTACAGTCGAGAAATAAGTTGGCATTATGAACAACAGCTTTTTCATTGGAACTCTGCACTAATCTACCATATAAAAAATATATGTAAGTAAGTTAATACTGGTAATAGTAGAGCTCTGAACAGTTTTCAGTCTACTTAGCATGGAAGTAAATGTGACAGAGAATCAAAGGAATTAAAAAACTTCCGTAGATTTGATCAGATCAAATCTTATATACCTTAGATGAATGCCCATACATATGTAATTTCGTATTGTCACCTATCTGTGCAAGTTTGATTTTCGAACTGGCTTCGCATTTATTTCTAGAACCGTTCGTCGGACAGTAAAAAAATTTCATAGGATTTTGTACTCTGAAGAGTTTTTTAGTACAATCAAAATGTCTGGGACTGATCGTTTTCAGAGTATACGTAAAATCCTAAATTTTTATACGACAACACCAATTGCGGGTTGCCCGATATAACCAATTTTTCAATGTGTGATTTTATAAAAAGGAAATATTTCTCAAAATTTTAGTAAACTTAATTTCAAAATTATTCTACCTAATTTTATATCTTTCTCTAAAAGTAAAAAATAGTATGCAACCATATGTCGAAGAAATGCTTTAAACTATGAACGAAAATTAAGGGGTAACGCCACTGTAACGGCCAAAAAAATAGGGTTTTTTCACGAATTTTTTCTCGCGAAATTAAAGGTGTTTGAAAAAAACATTGAATTTTACTGATAATTTTTTTGACAGCCGAAAAAGCAAAATGGCAGCTCCACAGCCATCTTCCCGGGACATGTGTTGCTTGCAGGGCTCCGAGGCACGCAGCACCACTGGTGCACATTTCAATCTAGACCAAAACAAAAAAATTATTAATCTAGTGGCTCATAGCTAGAGACTGACGTACGGATTTTAAAAATATAAATTTTTGTAGCTTTGGCGCGCATTTGAAAAAAAAATTGATTTTTGACGAAAAAAATGGCAGGTTTTTGTTAATAAAAAATCAACAAATAAAGTTACTGAAAATCCCGTACGACATTCTCTAGATAATGCTAATGTTCACATCTGGTCAAAATTTCAAGTCGAAAATATGAAAATTGTTCGAGTTATACTGCGTGCCATTTTGAAAAACCGTGTTTCAAGAAAACGCGTTTTAAGCTTTGAGAATAGTTTTTTATTGGAAAGAATAAAAAAAAATGAAGGTATAAAATAAAAGTTTTCCGATAAACAAGTTAAAGTTGCAATTGTCAAAAAGGTCAGTTGTGTTCAATTCGGCTTTTTCAGTCAGCTTTAGAAGAAAGCTGACGATAAAGCTGGTTGAAAAGCTTCAATTGTGTTTCAGGCTTCAGGTAGTCGTTTCGGAGCAAGTTTGACGCGCTTGATGGCGACCTCCATTTTCAAAGGAAAAAAATACCTTTTCTTTCTTATTCTAGAGGGTTTCAACTATTTTTTAAGCCAATAAAACAAAATCGATTTTTCAAAAAATTTACAGTGGCGTTATCCCTTGCCGAGTTTTAGTTTTTTATTAATTAAAATCACTAGCAGCTCCATCTATAGCAATGTAGATATCAAACATTGCTACGAAAAAAAGCTCAGAAGAAAACTTTTACGAGAACGGCAATTGCAAAGTAGACAAGGATTCTATTTTCACGTTGCCGTTGTTAAATGAGTAAGTACACAGAAATTCATATGCATGTAGTAGAAAAGGACCGTCCATATTTCACTTGACCCTTGCGTTGAATTGTGAACGTTGTTTTAATGTTGAAATCCAATTAAGTACCTTAGCTAATGTTAATAATAACCGTAAAAAATTGCTATGAAAACTTAAGTTCGATTATTGAAAAAAACGTGGTGATATCTCTGCAGTCCATATACAAAATGAAAAATAGATTTAAAACCTACGATGATGATCTAAAAGTGAATTCTTTTCTGTAACTCGGTGTAACCACCGCCACAGAATCTGACATTTCCCGGCTCTGTTCTTCCCACCATACCAGTAGGAAAGAAAGTAGCACGACAATGGCAGAATCGGTGGTAGTGTTAACACCGAGTTGCAGAAAAGAATTCATTATAAAATTTTGAAGATAGCGTTCTTAGTTGCGGTGAGCGCAACTTGCGGTTTATTCATAGGTGATGGAGATTAGACCTGATGGCTATTTCCATACCATACTTCGTCTTTTCATTTCGGGATCCAAATGGTGAACTCTTATTTCATACGTTGCTAACATAGATGGCCAAAGCGTCGACCGTGGTCGACTGGTAGATCGCGTAACTATTCCTATTCTCCCGCCTGTCTTATATGTACCTTCACACCTCGACTAATGTTTTGTTAATTTGAGTTTTTTTTAATTCCAGTTCCTCGATCTAAATCTACAAAAGTTAAGCGATGAATAAAGAAAGATGCGCGTTTTTTATTTTAATCCCTTTAAAAATTTAACGGATGAGAAATTTTTTAAAAAACTATCATTTGGTAAGAGACTCGGTCATTCTTTAATTTTCCTTAAATGGTTAGGGTCAATTAGGAGTCCAAAAAAAATCGCCTTTTTTATAATTTTTTTTACGGCTGGTTTATTTATTTTCATACCAGTATTTTTTCAATAAATTAGTACATATTTGAAAAAGCTCCAGTAATTTTTTAGAGACAAAATATTTATTTGTAGCCTATAGTTATAAGAGATATTGGAGATGTCTAAAAAATAAAAGTGCTTTCGGTGTTCACTGCTGCTCAGGTTCATCTGTAATCAAAATTTTTTATGCAATCATTAGTTAACAGCACTAGCTTCCGGATGAACGAAGTGTTTAGTATAATTTTGATTTTTTTAAATATGGGGGAAATGCAAATTTTTTTTATGTTCGCTAAGAAGAGGCGCTAATTTTTTGATTATAAAAAAAAAAAAATCCATCGAATTAAAAAGTCCTTCGTCCGGCCGTGAGATTATTGTATCCTAATTAAGTGATCAAAATTTGGAAGCAATCAGATAAGCGGTTCTCGAGATATCGTGAACACCGCCTCAAAAATGTTGTTTTGAGGAAAATGCGTTCAAAGTTTTAAGGTCACCCCGTGTGATTGATTTAAAATTTTTTTTTTGAATAAGTTGCATCCAAATATAGTGCAGAATATGTAAAATAATTTTCCGATATTCTGAGCCGTTCGAAAGTTACAGCGATAATCAAGGCAGGTATTTGGACCCTTTCTCTTGCGCTTTGGTTTCTTACCTGACCCCTCTTAATACAAACACAGATTTAAATGTACATTAGAGAAGCCGTTATATCTCTAAACTCATTTTCTGTTTTCAATATGACGGTTAGTATAGTCTTAAACTTTATAAATTTTCTTTTTGGAATTTTTAAATTTTTTTGGAATTTTTCTCAATTTTTTTTTATGTTCTTTCTCATGCCTGTACTAATGTAGAACGGGTAGGCTCAGCAATTAACATGAATAAAACCTTCATTATTTTCGATATTTTTTCTTAATTTATTTATCATTTCATTACCATTCAATAATGAAATAAATATAGAAGAAATATTAATAAAATTAAAAGGATTTTTGGACGTGGACTAGTTGAGAATGAAATTCTTAACTTAAAATTTGATATATTTTTGAAATCAAGAGCTTCGTCTCAAAATAGTTATTCGAATTTGTCAAGAAAAATATTCATGTTTATGGAGATGTACAGCATTTTTAACAATTCTTTTCGGTTCACTTACCTCTGCGAAACAAAATTTTCTACCATGAATGCAATTAAAACAATACATCGCTCCCGTTTGACAGATGACCATTTGGAAGTATATTTGCGATTAACTATAAGTACATATGAACTACAATATGAAAGCTTGCCGAAAATATGCAATGTCCTGTTTCCAGTACATCCACTAATACGACATAAAAAATAATAGGTAATATGTATTCACAATAACATTGTTCTCATGAATATTAAGAAAATAAAAGAACTAAACTAATTAGTTTATGAGAAGAAGTGATTATTTTCTCTTAATAAAATAATCTGATATTGAATATGTATTAGTATTTTCTTTGGTTGTTTTAAATTAAGTTTATTTTTGGCTTTAAATTACTCTTTTTCTTATGATCACTTAACACATACGATGTTGGTAGACCGCCGCCTATAATTTAAAGAACAGGTCGGCCGTAATGCTCAAAAGTTTGGCCAGCCCTACATCAATTCTGTTTTAAAATACGTACATTTTTTAGAAAAATTTTAAGTCACTGCTTCTTATATTCGTCAGTTTACATTCAGCGCTTCCGTCTTCCTGACACCGTTTTGATATTAAAATATCGCTTATAATAATATTGTTCGTACACTGTCAAATAAAGTACTTAAAATATCTGTAAGATATTTAATAGTCACATCTCTATAACTTACCTACTTTATCTTCGCTGAGAAAGGTTGACGAGCGGTAATAACGATCACTATTTTTGCAGATTGTTCTGCCACTCTTAACTTCTACAACCCAAAAGGTAACGGTGGAATACTATGGAGAGCTATCTCCCAAAGTAAGGTAAAAAAATGTTTTTTCTGGAATTTTTTTTTTCCTTCGAGGTATACTGGCCGCATCTCATTTTTGTTCATTTTTCTAGATGAAAAACTGTCGGCACAGAAAGTCAAATTGGATATGAAAATAATACTAACACAGTTCTAATCCTTTACGTAGATATTGACTTTCAATATTAGCAATAGGCTAAGTAAGCTGGTTGGCCTGCAAAAGTGCACTTGCTTAGACATTACAGATTTCATGCGATCTACCGCAATAGCCGCCCAAAAGGTCTTACTAAATCCTTTGATCTTATCACTGAGGCATATGCCAAAACGGCCGTATGTATATAGATTGCCCTCATAATGATGTTGGGAGAGAAGCTCTTCCATTGCTCATTTGACCCGCATGTCATTTAATACAATGGCATCGGAATTTCAATTTGGACACCGATTCTCTGTGAGAGTCTGTGATAAAAAGTCGTGGACTGAGGAGAAAGCCCCATCGAACCTTCATCGGTCCGCTCTACAAAATTACAATGACAAGTCCATTATAAATGGGCAATCGGTGCCAGAATTTCTTTTCTCGATTCTGACATTAGATTGGATAGAGTAATCACTTGAAAGGTTCCCTAATATCTTCCAGGCTTAGATTTTCGCCATTGGAATGGTAGCGAAGTTAGCTCTTGATAGGAAAATCAAGGGATGGTACCGAATAGCTTTACCAAAACATCTAACATAAGTGTGTATGGGGGGCTCTGCAGGATGTCTTAAAATAAGCTGTACATGGCGAACCTTATCACTTGCAGGTGTATAAAATATTTTCTTGATGGACCAAATATGAAGTTCTGGGAGTTTTTTTATTGGACTTGAAAGATATCAATGCAAAATTGAAGGTGAATTTGAGACAATCTAACACTTTCTGTGCGCTTATCCGTCCTTTGCCCGACACAGGCTGGATACCCTTGGGCCTGCCTTCCTATCTACGTTTAAGCTGAAATGCATACCTCACCAGAACCTGAAGTTATTTTAGCAAGTTATCACAATGGGCCGGCCGCCTTGGTCTCTGTACTTGGGATGTTTCTTCCCCTGCCTTAGAAAAAAACAAAAATAGTTTAAGCATAAACTAAGCTACCATTATTTGTAGTTTAAAAGAATTACTTTCAAAAAACAACAATACACGAATATCAACTATACCGAGATTAAAATTAGAGCAGTTTATCATGGAACAAGTTTTAGGCGTTTGGGTCTTAATTTGTACGTGCTTTATTGAAATCACTTACTTCGTCTGATTCTATAAGCTTGGAATAAATTAGAAATTCGATACCTTTTTTCCTGAAACAAGCATGATTACATTCAGCAATAAGATAATTTATTCGCAATAATAGCGAGGTATATTTTGGATTAGTAGCTACTCTTACCACGTAACATACATGATTTCTCTTGTAAACTCAAAATGAAATTATGAAGTCACTCAAGCGAGGCATTTACATACATAAAATCCACTCGATAACTTGAATCCAAGCATTTTAGATTCTGTGAATCGACTCCATTATAATCATTTACGGAAATTATACTTGGAGCTTGCACAACAATATAATACTTAACTGACTGAATAGTGATCCTTAAGGGGGTATTCTAGTCTAGAGGCCCGAATTTTAGGTGATTTTTGAAGTGCCGTAAAAAAAAGGCAATCAATATTTTTCTATCCAATTTTTAATGAGTTATTTATTAACATTGCAAGAATACAGAAAACATTAAAAAATTAAAAAAGTTAAAAATTCAAAAAACTACCAGCTGATGAAGGGGGGGGGGCCTCAAAAAATTGGCGCGTGATCAAGCCCACGATTCCAACCCGCCTAGCAATCCGAAAAATAAAAATAAAAAAGATTATTAGCCTAGAGTAATGTTGCTATGTCCGAAACTAGGGAAAAGTTGAAAAATTCTTTTTTCACAAAATGGCCGCTGCCTAAAAAAAAAGCAATTTTTGTACCACTTTTTTGACTTTTCGAATTTTTTAAAAATAGTAATAATTGAAATTTTGGGATACGGCTAGTTTCGGTCATAGACAAGTCTATAAAGAAGACTCTCAAAAAATTTCAAGTAAATGGGTCGAGTAGAACTTGAGAAATCGTGGGCATCGTCTTGAAAAAGGCAGTTTCGAGAAAAACGCGTTTAAGGTGTAACACCACGGTAAAAATTTTTGAAAAATCGTTTTTTGTTTATTGGCTTAAAAAATAGTTTAAACCCTCTAGAATAAGAAGACAAAAAGGTCCCGTGCGAGAAAATTTTTTTTTTCTTTGAAAATGGAGGTCGCCACCAAGCGCGTCAAACTTGCTCCGAAACATGTCCCGGGAAGATGGCTGTGGAGCCGCCATTTTGTTTTTTTTCGCGGTCAAAAGTTTATAAATAAAGTTCAATGTATGCCCGATAATACCCTTAAAAAGTTTTTTTCAAACACCTTTAATTTTGCGAGAAAAAAATTCGTGAAAAAACCTTTTTTTTAGCCGTTACAGAGGCGTTATCCCTTAAAGTCCATACGTCCACGTGGTTTGGAAGTTAGAATTCAACTGTTAGCAGCTGGATGCAAGTGAACACAAATTTTAAAAATCCTCTTGTAAGCATATTCTTGAATAGTTAAACTTTGAAAATATGAAAACAAAAAAAAATCGATTTTTTCGAATTTCTAGACTAGAATACCCCCTTAATATCCGGCAAAGCTACTTAAAGATGAAATAGAATGAATGAGGTATCAAATATTAGAAGTAGGTATGTCAAGTAATGAAGACGATAAATCCTTAAAATATGTTGGTTCCTTAGTTACTCTAGAGAGATGCCAAGTATCAATGGATGGCTGAGAATGGTCAACCAAAATGTTGGAAGAGAATAAATTTAAGTTAAATTTAAAGTTACTAAGTATCGATACAAATTTGATAATAATAATTGTTGAATGTTCCAAGTTTTGGGATCACCTCATTTATAAACCTACATGGGTAGGATGAACACAGCTCTTGACTCAAATCCAGTTCTTTCTTTCTTTTCTGGGAAAAAAAATCAATCTCAAATCCTCGTACACTTATATTTACCCCAACTTACTGGAAAACTAATTTATTTTTTTTATTTTATTTTTAGACAACAGAGCCATCAGTAGTTGTGGAAAGCAACAATTCATCATCGAAATCATCTCTAACAGGAATACCTCAAATTGATTATATTTGGGATCCAAATTTACCGCGAGAACTGAACGGGTAATGTAATATCGAACAATTATAAATAATCAGTAAAATTTCCATTTAATTGCATTGCAATTTTAGATACAACCTATCCGAATATCCGTTCTACAGCACAGTTCCGCCAAATGAGGAGATCGATTTTAAATGTGAAGGCTTGCATGATGGCTTTTATGCAGCCATTAAACATAAGTGTCAGGTAATTTATGATTTTTTCAACTAATTATTGGTGTTTTCGAAATACCAAATACCAATTAATTTTATTTTCAACTACTTTACTCGCACATTGTAGGTACTGCACAGCAGTTTAACTCATTTTTATCGATGTACATATTCGGAAAATTATCCACGCATATCGAAACATGCATGAGATTGATTTAAACTTTTTATTATCGTTTTTTGTTTATTTATTTTTTATATTTTTAATTAGTTTATTTTGGATTTAATGTTATACATAATTAAGAATACTCTACATGTACATTACAGCATTATGTGATATAATGCGGAAAGCATTCACTTCGGGTATGTTAATTTTAATTTGATTCGGATAATTAAAGTAGCGCTATTAGGGATTGATGTTTTCTTCAGTGCATACCAGAGGTTAAGTAATTGGTGGACTCTAGAAGAAAAAAAAGTTGATAGACTCAGAAGATTCACTTTCTTATTACCTGAACGATAAAATATCTCGTGGATGATAATCATATTCGTATTGCATTTTTATCTTCCAACGGGAGAAACTATTACCTCGAAGGCAAAACATCTTGAAGAAACGAATGCGTATCTTCTGTGCGATACTTAAAAGATACGTTAATGTAATTTTGCAGCAAACCTTGCGAACCCAATGCGAATCGCAAAAATATCACTAAGTGCAACATAAATTTTACTAGTGAATTCAAATGAGATATGACAGCGAAACCTCGAGCGGATGGAAATGTTGACAGAACATTGTATCACATTGGTGGTATCACTTCGGATTCACTTTGCCTTTATTTTTCGATAAAATGTGATAAATTAAAATGTATCCAAAGTGAATATAAGCGATTCGCAAATGAAATTACTAACGTATGCTTGTAGGTACCTACATATCTAATTCAGTCTCCTATAAATGTTGCCTCTCATTTTACCCGGAATGTTAATTAAATGTAATTTTAATTGCTCACCTTTTACAATTCACTAATAGAAACACAAACACGACAAATTTCTGATCTGTTCACGCTAAAATGGAAACTCAGAAAAGAGCCGAAAATTTTGAAACGGTAAAATTGTCAGAAGTTCGGGCACAAAACAGCGCATATGCACGTGTTTGTGAAAGATAAATAAAAGAGAACAAAATTTATATTCGCGTTTGTTTCGCTTTTATATCGCTTCGATAGCATAAATAAGTTTTAGCTCATATTCCGTATTGTGCAGCTCTATTGTCGCTTAAGTTTCGCTGCCGCGGACGTTCGCCAAATTGTTTGTTGGGTTGTTAACGTCCCTTCCTGGCGATTTTTTTCATATCGTTTGTAAGTATATAAATATATCCTTTGGAATTTGTAGGAAGTGAATAAAGAAGTGATTTCTTCAAAGTATTTATTTTATTTTATTTGCTTTTTTTTAAATGAATTGGTAGAATTAAAATCACTAGTGAACTCTAATGATGCGTTTTGCCGAATGATAAATTCGTGTATCACAGAGATGACAAATAAGTGAAACTATTTTCGTCTTGCTTCCACACTTACAATAAGAAAACAAAATTGTTTCTAATTTCATCTTCTTTTCGTGTACGCAAGGCAAGGAATAAATCATTACACCATATTTGCTTTAATTTCGCGTGGACGATACTTTGGCAATATCATACACATATAACGCTGACGATTTTTCATCCAAATGTTTGCGGGGCAGTGACGAGCGGATAAATCTATAAAAAAAAATCAACAAATTTTGCCCCAGTTGCAAAGAGGAAAATATTTCTTAGTTTCACTAAAACGCTACAGATGCGGTCAGAAATACACGAATTTTAAGGTTTTCAATAAATCCGTATTTTAAAGCTTTAGGATTTAATAAAAACACAAATAATTTACCTATATATCGGATTTAACCTCTTGCGTCAGTAGGTTTTACCTTTTTGAATAAATATCTAACAGCAAGCAGCATGTCGACTGAAAACATATACAACTCACGAAATATATTAGTGCGAAATTTTAAATGCATTAATGTCCAAAAATTTCACATAATTCTGAAATTTAATAAAAAAATATACACTTCAAGCTTTCGAAGCAACACTATTTCAAATTTTTAATATTTAGTAAAACCAATAAACTTGAAAATTTTTCGCTGAACTGTCGGAACTCTGAAATGTTTACTTTCAGAAACGTCAAAATAAGTGAATAAGTGCAATCCGAGTGGCTCATCCAAGGCATGAATACTTTTTCCACTCTGTAGATCAAATAGATTTTTTTAGAATGTTCAGAGCACTTTGGAAAAAAGATAATAATCCAGAGAGCTCTGAGCGTTTCTGTTCGTTTTTTCTCTCTTATATTGGCAACACTTGTGATTTGTGAAATGTCAACTGATAATACAAAATTCCTTTTAAAACTACATAAATAATAATACTAAAGTCATAAAAATAAATAATAAAAGAATTTAAAAAAGTGTTAACATTTTCAATAGCAGTTGGTCGGAATATAGGTCTGACAGTCTGACAGAAATTTGAGTATTAAAGGATATGTAGAAAATATTGTTCGAAGAATGATACCATATCAGTTCAAAATGCATTTCCAAACATTACTTTATTTAAAAGCTTCCATTTTGAATTACACTGTTGAACAGTCAGAGAAAGTTTTTGGCTATTTGGATCCAAAAAGTTTTCTTTAGCTATTCATCGAAGTCCTTAAAATTTTGTTCGACGGCGAAAATCAGGCTTCTTATTTGTTTGTCTGTCCATTTGTGAGCTGCAATAATTTTGTTTAAAATTTTCATCATTTATAATAAAAATATGCTAATTACCATTAGGTACACTTCAACGCCACCGAGATCTTGAGGCTTGGAACGATGTTGTACAGTATTCTCCAACATATCGTAATTGTACTAATCGCACTCTTCTACGATGACATTATCGTAGCACAAATCAGTGTAAAATATAATATATGCTAAAGCTACTAAAAACTTTTTTTTGCGCTCTATTAGTATTACTGACGTATTACTCTAAATCAGGCATGTCCAACCCGCGGCCCGCGGGCCGCATGTGGCCCAGGACGGCTTTGAATGCAGCCCAACAAAACTCATATATATAAATACTTTCTCAATTAATTTTAAAAAATATTTTCTTTATCCATGGGAGTAATTACTTCTCGACATAATAAATGTACAATTGCGCAATGTGGCCAAACAAAGTTTTCAATACAATTGCACTTAGTCAAATTGACACTCAAGACATTGGGGACATTATTTATTTTTCGGAAGTAAGATGGTTAAGTCGGGGTAAAGTGTTGAAAAGATTTTATAATTTGCCAAATGAAATCAAGTCATTTATGGAATCAAGTATAAAATCAGTGCCAGAACTTGGTGATGAAAACAGGCTCATAGATTTTGCTTTTTTAGTAGACTTGACAGCTCATTTAAATGAGCTAAATTTGCGTTTTCAAAGTGAAAAACAACTCATTATACTATGCCTCAAACTATAACGGCTTTCGAAATGAAACTGAAACTATGGTAGTCACAAATTCAAGCAAATAATTTTATGTATTTTGAAACATTGGCTAAACACTCTCCTGAGAGTAACGAAAAATATGCAAGGAATCTGAGAAAAGATTTCAAGATTTCCAAAAAATCATCAATTTTTTGACATATTTGCGACTCCATTTTTAGTCAACATAAACTTACCAGCAATTTTTCAAATGAAATGGCTGCAATCTGATGTTCAACTTTAAGAAAAATTTAATAATTTCTCTTTACTGGACTTTTATAAGTATTATCTTCCCAGAGAAAAGTACCCCTTGCTTCACAATTTATGCCATCGCTATTTAGAAGCACCTACATTTGTGAGCAGCTATTTTCTAAGACGGAGCACACAAAGAATAAAAATAGGAGCAAAATAACTTATGAGCACCTGAGAGTTGCAACAACTTCGATCGCAAAATATCGAAGCATTGTCTCAAAAACAATGCCAAATATCACACCAATTTCATGTTGCTATTTCCTTAATTTTACAATAAAAAATTTATAAATTAATGAAGCTTAAATTACTGAAAATTGTGAACTAAGTACGTATATTCATCGTTTTTGTTCATTAGCTATCTTTAGGGTTCGTATATTTTATGTGTGGCCCAATATAACTCGCCTACTTCCAATGTGGCCCAGGGAAGCTGAAAGGTTGGTCACCCCTGCTCTAAATGCTTAGAGGTCTACCTACGATTTGTTTGGGTACTCTGAGTAATAATAAAGGTATACACGCTCAGAGGCCGAAGAGTACTCTGAAAGTAAATAAAGTTACAAGAAATCGGTAGTCAGAGTGTTCGGGGTGCTCTGAGCAGAATAAAGTTACACGACCTCAGGTAATCTCTATGCACAGATAAAGTCGCTTCCTGTTTAGTTATTTATTCAATACAATTACCGCTCATTATCTTATAGAAATTCACTCGTCTGCCACAATCCTCATATAAAAACTCTCTTTACAATTTAAAAATGTAGATGCATCATGCAGATTATAAGACCGCCATTATCTCCTTATTCTTACACAATATGAAAAGCATACAAAATTATTAGATTCTGACAAGAATGAAATATATCGAGAGAGATAGACCGACACCCCTCACCTGTAGTATACATCTGTAGAATTTATTCAAGGAATGTTCTATCAGAGGGCTTAGATTAATTGTGAAAACGCAACGTTTTATAGAGCGTCACATAGCATTGAATAGAGAATTCTAGGCACAGTATGCAATAATAGAACAGATGAGATGATTTGCAATCGAAAATGTTATATAAAGTTTTTTCGTATTAATGTTATTTTCGAAATTGTACGGGATTTTAGATATTTTCAAAAATTTGGTCCTTGCAACACTTTCTTGAAGTAACTCAGTTCGTTTTCTTTTCTGAAACTCTGTTTTGATCTTATTCTATTCATATTACTACTGCCTTACATTTCTAAAAACTTGCTGTCAAAAAAGTTTATAAATAAGTAAAAAATTAATGACATAATTTCAAAAATGACATTCTTTAGAAAAGTAATCTTCTTTGAGGGTCAAAAATGTTGTAAGTATTTGAAAACTCTTCTGTACTCACAGAAAATATCCCTAACCTGGTACCTTTCAATTAAACCCAACATTATTAGCGTAGCTCAAGTAGGTACTCCCTGAGATATAGGAAAAGATGTCTTGGATCATACTTCGCTCATATTTGAGCGAAATTATTTCGAAATTCAAAATTTTTTATAATTGTGAAAAACCAACCACGTAAGGAAGAAAATCGATAAACCTACATCATAATTTTAAGATTTATGTTTAATGCGGTTAATCACATATTTGTAGAATTAATGTTAATTTGTAGTTATTAAATAAAACAATCAAACCTCTAGTGTGAATGGCCCATAACTTCCGCTAGAAATGTGAAATGTGAAGAAGATTTGTCATAATGAAGACTACAAAACAAAGCGCCTTTTAGGTTTAGATATCGCCTCAAATTAGAAGATGAAAACATAACATTTTTTGTGTGTCTTCCCTTAATCTTACACATTTCGCCGCCTAAAAAAATAATCTTGCACAGCTAAAGAATCCTCCACACATAAAGACATACGAAATACAAGCTGAGTTAAACAGATGCGAGATGCGTGCTGAGTTACAGTCGTAAAAATGTTCGAAGGACCAAATTTTCGAAAATATCTAAAAGATCCTGCAATTTCGAAAATAATATTGAATTCGAAAAAAAACTTTATATAATATTTTCGTTTGCAAATCACTTCAACTTTTCCGGGTTCCAGTTTTACATAGTTTTTTGGAACACCCTGTACATATATACCCAAACCCCTAAATTCATATGAGTCCAATACGTTGACTTTGTTGTTACAAAGGCGCTAACAAAATTTCAACGTCTCTGCTGTTTGACTGTACCACAGCAAGTTTGAGACGAAAGCGACTCCATCCATAGAACTCATTTATATGAATGGTTGCCACTTGAGCCAAATGAGGTTGATGTGGTGTTAGGTGGTATAGACGCGGTAAAAATTATAGCGTCTCTGCTGTTTGACTGTGTTATAGTAGGTTATAGTCGAAAACAAACCCATCTAACCACTCGATTATAGTTTGCTGGCCAACGTTGGGGTTAGATGTGATGCTGGACGGTATGATGGTGGATAAAGAAAACGCTATGCTTAGTTCAGCGTTCCAAAGGAATGTACATTTTTATTTTATATGATATAATTGGGCGTTTCATACAAAAAGTTCCCGGCTGTATTTAGTGCTTCCAGGGAAGGACAATATTTCGTCTTATTAAACAAATTTTTTTTTAAATACTCTGAGAATATTTTAATGTGAAAATATATTTCCCTTATATGCTTGGAGATATCCATTTTGTCAGTAAATTTTGTCATTTAATGATATGCTACACATTTTAAAAGTATGTCTTTTAGAATAGTAAAGCTACCGATAAAATCTACAATTCGACCTTGATATGAATGATGAGGATAAAGCAGTTCAAAAAGGAAAAAAACTTCAAAAAAATGGACAAGTTATAATAAAAGCTGTAATTACTGTACATACCTCCTCCTTAAATTTTCTGGAAAGGACAGAAAATTTACATTAGCTCGGTCGATAACAGAATCATACACTGTTAATGAAAGGGTTCCTTCAAATTGTGAGAAATTAAATTTATTATAGAGAGAGATGTCAATTTGCGAAAAGTATTAATACTAAAAAATTGATATAACAACTGAAAATATTTATGCAAATTTACTGCAGGTAGAAAATAAACCACACTACTGTAAGTTAATGTATACAAATTGTACCGAAAAACATATTGCCGTCTTGTTCAGACGCAGTTTCAAAAATTAAAAACGGGTAAAAAAATGGCCTGTACTTAACTGTATCTAACGATTTGAAAATTTAACCTTCTCTTCTATAGTTGAATTTTTCGTAGCAATTTCATTCACGGAATCATCCCCTAGAACGATACTAAGAATGAGTGCCCAGATAAGAGTAACCCTATAAGTGGAGCCTTAAGTGAAGAGAGTAGTAAGGCATCACTACAATTGATGGTGTTTGAATTCAGTACGTACTGTCAATATGCCTCGCTGAAAGAGAAACAACTATCAACAATCATTTCAAAATGCTTAAATTTATCTGTGGTGAACGATCTGGTTAACAGTCCTTGCATAACGAGTCTGTCCCTATTAAATCCAACAATAGATCACCGTGGATGAACAAACGTATTAAAAACCTCATGTGTGAGCGAGATTATGCGTATGAACTCTGGAAAATCTATAAAACGGACCTCTTTTTGAAAAAATTTCAAATATCTTGACCCTGCGCTTCCCCCGCGAATTCTTTGGAAAAACATCAGAGATATTGGAGTTAAAAAATCACCGGCCTATTGCAACATTGACCCTGATGTATTAAATGAGTTTTCGTGCAAGGACCTTATTTCAATGGTGCTGCTAACTCTGGGGAGGAATTATGCATTGAACTAAATTTTGATGGTTTCGCATTTAATACGATCACTCCCCCTGATGTTATACTTGCCATTAAATCTATTAAATCCAACGCGATTGGAGTTGATAATATTGACGTACGATTTCTACGCATTATATTACCGTGTATAGTACCTCTTTTGACGCATATAATAAATACCTGTATCATGACATCCAAATTTCCGTCTGCTTGGAAATATGCAAAAGTTGTTCCAATTAATAAAAAGCCTAATCCTCGACTTAAGGAAGATTTTCGTTCAATTAGCATAATTCCTTTCTGCTCGAAAGTTACCGAAAAATTTCTTTGTGACCAAATTTCAACCTTTCTATCTGATCAGTCCCTTTTATATGCATTTCAATTCGGTTTTCGCAAACGACATAGTATAGGTGCATCGCTTTTAAACCTAGTAGATAATATTAGATTAAAAATAGATGCCCAACTACTATCATTGCTCGTATTATTAGATTTTTTCTAAGGCGTTTGACAGTGTAAATATGAATGTATTATGTAGTAAACTTAAAACACGGTTCCCTTTTAGCAGTTCTGCAGTTAATTTAATATTTTCTTATCTTTCGGATAGGTTCCAAAAGGCTGTGAATGCTTCCAGATATAGACCTACCTTCTCAGGTGTTCCACAGAGGTCAATTCTCGGACCGTAGCTTTTGTTATTATACATTAATGATTTACCTGAAGTAATCTGTTGTGGCAATATTCAGCTGTATGCCGCTGATGTTCAGCGTACCTTATCTGCTCCTGCTACTTGTATGAAAGATGTTGTAGAGCTGATGAACTGTAAACTTGCTAGGGTGTCTCGCTGGGCTATTGAAAACAAACTTTTGTGAAATGCATCGAAATCCCAAGCAATACTGATTTATCTAAAAAGCTTAGACTTAAACAACTTTCCCCCAATAAGACTAGGTGATGCCATCATACCTTACTCAGAGTCAATAATCTTGGTCTTGTCTTCAATCGCACACTTACCACCTACAAACTAACAAAGTGATAGGGTGGGTGTATGGTACACTTCGTAAGCTGTTTTTGCAAAATTCACTCCACAGGATGTCCGAACTCGTTTGATTATCACTCTAATTCTGCCGGTTATACTGTATGGTAGTGTAGTATACTGCAAGACCGACAATATTAGTAGAAGGAAATTAAATGTGGCTTTTAACTCCTGTGCGCGATACATTTTCAATCTGAGTCGTTTTGATCATATTTCTATGCACGCTCGCAGCATTTTAAATTGTACTTTGGATAATTACCTTGATTATCATGTGACTATTATGCTCTTGAAGATAATTAGATCCTTTGCACCTGATTTCTTGTCCAGTAAACTTTAGCAGCTCAGATCATCGAGAAACTGCCAATTTGTCATTCCTCGCAGTAATTGCAGACAGAGCGATAGATCTCTTTTCGTTTACGGTGTCAGGATTTGGAACTCCCTGCCGACCAGTATTAAACAATCCGTAACTATCAGCGATATCAAAATTAATGCTTTCAAATTTTTCTTTGACTATGGCTGAGTATTTACACATCTTTGCTGCCATAAGCCTCTAACCATGCCATGTTGTTGCGCGATTTAATTTAATGCCTATCTTCAATGTTTGTAATATAATGCTTTTTCCTCTTTGTATCTTTTTTTTTCTCTTTTTTCTTTTTTTCACCTTACTTTTTATTTGTTCTTTTTATATATAATAATTTGTGTAATAATTGCCACAGCAAATCATTTCACTTATTCAACTTACTTTAATATATAATTATATATATTTTTTTTTGTTACTATCCTTCCTGGAGTTATTACATGCAAAAGAGCGAAAGCTCAGATATGTAAATTAAATTAATTAATAAGTTTGAGTTTAAATTTGAATCAATATTGGAGGGCAACGAATGCAGAGCCTCTTTTGTATGCTATCACCAATTGAATTCATGGCGTAAGAAATTTGGCGCCCGGAAGCAATGGTTGTTCCAAGCAGAGGGAGAGTAGGCAAATTCGAGAGAGTGGGACATAAAGTTAAAGAATCCATAATTAAAAACGAAAATTTCATCTCTACAAATTGGGTGTGGTGCATGAGTTTAATCCATTTGTTTCTCGAGAAAATGCACTTGAGCTGCTTCTTGGCAGCAGGCCTCACCTCACGATACACTTGTTTTCTTCAGTGTTGAGGTTCACTTTCATCTTCCGGGATCTGTAAAGAAGCAGAACTTGCGCTACTGGAGCCCTGTTAACCCTAGATAACTTCAACAGCGTTCCCTACATCAACAACGGGTAACTGTTTGGTGTGCACTATCGCGAGTTGGAGTAATTGGTCCATGTAACAAAATCGTGTGGATTAACGTTGTAGGGATGAACTTTTAGTTCTTCATGAAGGATTCTAAAACTTTACGCCCCTTTTAAGTTTAAAGTTTGAGGAAAAAGTGTACATCTGAAGCATACAGGTGATTTAGCTGCTGTATAACTGTGTAGTATCTTGAGTATCCTTACTGCCTTTCTATATCTGTTAATTTTATTTCACAAAAGACCATAGATATTCACCTTTAGGATTCGTGTACAACCATTTTATTATTCTCTGCCAATCGTAGTTCGTCTGTTAGTCCTTTTCTTAATTAGTTTCCCTGAAATTATTGAATACCTTCCAGAAGTTCTGAATAGTCCAGGTCCAGTGTCATTGGTGATGGGATAGGGATCTACAAATGCACCGGCTACTGCAGGATCTGCTTCAGATTTGTTCACAGAGAAATAACCTCAAGTTCATCTGATCTGGATCTCTGAATAGGACTATTTCAATTTCCGCTTGTATATACATGGAAACTCTACATACCTACCGTTGATCTGGCAGAAACTTTACTCTAGACAATTTTAAGTCTCTAAAAAGATACATGACATCATAAGATGGCTTTAACTTATTTCTTTCGATGAATAAAAAATTATGGCTCATTGCGTATATTTATCAGGATCACTTCTCTTGAAGTAAGGATCTACAGCACTTACTTAATTCACTTTCAAGCTTCCCCAGTGCGTAATGAACATTGGAATTCCATCTCATTAAGATACAATGTACTTAGATAAATGTAGACAAACCCACCCGATTTCTCCAGTCTTAGTTGGAGGAAGGGTAAAAGGGTCGCTAAGTAGGTCAAAAATATATGAAGTTCCATTCCGAAATAGTTCCAGCCTATTTAAAAGTAAATTTTGGTCATTATCCTGTCACCCAGGTATGACAGTGGTGGACATAATAACAATATTCGTGGCAATATCGTGTATTTATATATGGCGTCATCCAAGTTTTCGAATCTGGTAGATCTCAGAAAATCTTTAGATTTCCAAGCCCATATGATCTGTGTAAACGCCTTCATAATTGGGATTGTAGTTTTACTTATTTGGTGCTATCGCAATCTTTTCTGATTGGAATTAGTTTCCTCAACTGTTGCCATATTTGGAAAGCACTTAAAAAATGATTGATTTTATCTTCTGTACCTTGAATGTTTATATCCTAGTAAGTACACCTGAATATACCTTTCAAAAATCGAAAAATTAACCGTTCAGCTTAAGTAAGACCTCTAGTCACTTTTCAGTATGTTTACAAAATCTTCTTATGCAACTTTCAATTAAATCTAAACGGATGCATGCATAATATCTGCGAATTGAGTAATTCTTCTGATTTTGTTGCAAATATAAAATACATTTTGTAACAATCTTCAGAAACAATAAAACCTTGATGTTGATCGAGTTCTAAAGTAAGCACTTCATATGTAAATCGTTGCACGAATCTTTCGAAACTAACACAGCTATCAAAAGTCGTGCATCACGACGACAACTGCGGAATAAAGTCTTTCTAAATCTTCCATGAAAGTGAAATGGAAACCTTATGTCAAAATTCTCTTAATGGAAATGCATACAACATTTGCTTGGGGTAAATTATAAATGTATTTTCATTTATTCTATTTTATATTTTCAGTTATATCATCACTGCATAGATCACGTTCGCTATGATTTTCTGTGCGCAAATTATACTGCCTTTGATCAAAAAACATTTATTTGTCAATTCGTGTCCGTAGTTGATTGCAAGAATTCTGCGAAATATTTTCATAGGTAAAATGATTGTTTGCGTTAAAATGAAATCGTATGCAAGTGATAATTTATTTTTCTTTTTTTTCAGAAATGATGCTCTTTACGTAAATCCTACCACTACAACGACAACAACAACAACAACACCAGCACCATCAACTACGGCAGCAATGAGACCTCGTCCTGGTGGTCCACGTCGAAGGCCATTGCACAGAAGACGTCGGCCACAAGTGGATTACTCCTATTACGATGAGGACTATGATTACGAATACTATGAGGAAAGAAGAAATCGTCGCAGAAAACAAAGGCCACGAACACGACGGCCTGATTATGATGATGACTATGATGAACGTAGTGGATATAGTGAAGATGATAAGTTAGTCTACACTAATTTATCCAAATACAGGTGTCAAGTAATAATGCAACTTATTTTTAGATACGACAAACGGCCCTATAATCGTGATCGAGTTCGTGAGGATAGCGATGATTATGACTATGATCGTCGTAAGCCAACAGGAGGACGAAGCCGTAACAGATCATCAGGTGAGAATAGACGTTCTAATGAGGAGGATCGTCCAGATCGTCATAAATATGGCGAAAGACGAAAGGAAAACGAAGATCGTAGATTATCAACAGATGAACGAAGATCAGAAAATAATGACCGCAGACTTATTGATGTGGATGACAGAAGAAGTTTGAATGATGAACGTTTGTATAAAAAAGAGCGTACGAAATTCTCTGAAGACAATGAAGAAGAAAGTGGCATTCGAACACCTAATGGACGCAAAAGACCAAACGGTGAACGTCGTCCAATTTATGATGATAATGGTGGTGATGCTCGTCCTCGGCGAAGAGATGAAGAACGTCCCCTTCGAAAGGACAGAGATGAAGAGCGTCCCCTTCGAAAGAATAGAGATGAAGAGCGTCCCCTTCGAAAGGACAGAGGTGAAGAGCGTCCCCTTCGAAAGGACAGAGATGAAGATCGTCCTTTTCGTAAGGACAGAGATGAAGATCGCCCACTTCGAAAAGACAGAGATGATGAGGAAGATGATATAAAAACTACAAAAGAAGATGATGTATCTCTTGTAAAACCATCAGGATCGAGTGGCTTGAGTTCGTTATTTGGTCCTAGAGTTCCACCAAAAATTTCACGTCCAGTACCATTGACAGAACGGAAAAAATACGAATACGTAATAAAGAAAACTACTACCTCCGCACCTCTAACCGATGAAGAATATTACGATGATTATGAAGATGAACCACCAAGAAAAATTCCTGCAAAAGAAGAAAACTTAGAGAAATCAGATTCATCTGCACCGAGAAGACCGTTTTCTTCACCGGGAAAGCAAGATCAAAGAACACGGTATGAAACAGTTCCTGATGTTGAAGAAAAAGGTCCAGAAAAAACTAGTGTGAATCCTCCACTGTTTAAAAATCGAGAATCAAGTCGGCGACCTTTCTTTACGCAACGTGGAAAAGACAATTTAAAGAATCGTAATGAAAATATCCGGGAAAATGAGGAACAAATTGAAGAACAATCTGATATTTCGTCAAACTTTAAACAACGTGAACAGAATAAACATTTTTCAACTCCATCAGAAAGACAGGATTCAAGAAATGCATATGAAGAAGATAACACGCGTAGCGACAGAGACGACCGTTCCGAAAATACTTCACTGAAATCTAAATATAAGCCTATGTCACGTAGTTCCTATAGAGGTCCTGCCAAGAAAGACAATTCAGCGGAAGATGAAGAAGAACAAGAATCAAAATATAAGGAGCGTTCGCAAAATTCCGATAAAATTGTTTCCAGTGTTCGTTTTGGTTCAGAAAGAGATGGTGGTAGTACGCACAATAAAAGAACGGATATTAATCAGCGTAAAGAAAAGCAACGTACCCAGCCGGCTGAAGAAGAACAAGAAGTACAGCCGGAGTTGAAACAAAGTGAAGAAATAGAGAATACATCTAGTGAAGACGATTCAGTTAAGGAAATTAGACCTGTTGTGCGTATAGTAAAGAGGCCATTCCTACCATCTCGAGGAGGTAGTCCTTACCTACCACGTGGCTTGCAACCAGTTGGCTCTGCACAAAAATCTCATACTACAGAAAGTACGCCAATAGATATGGGCTCCACTGTATCTGGAGTCAGATTGCTAGAACATGCAGCACCAATTGTTCGCACCTCTGGAATAATCAGCGACGATGATTACCCACAACTACATCAAGGCCCAAGAACTACCCAACAACCACAAATTGATCCTCCAAAATCTTCTTTAGAAGAGATCTATGATAATGAATACGATGTTACCTTGAACGATGCCTTAAATCCAACTCTTAAGCCTTTGCCGTCTTCTCCAAATCGGGGCTACCCTAGTGGATTTTCACATTCAAATAAATTTGATAATAATCGATTCTCATCACCAGCCGCCGGAGGGTTTAGTCAAAATGGTGATTCTTATTACTCATCATCAGATGTCAGGAGTAGCGCTGTGAAAGCACCAAATTATAATAGACAACATTCAAGCAATTCAAAAAGGTCACACGAGTACTACGACGATGAATATGACTATTAGGGAAAATAAATAAGCGATTTTTGGAATTGTAGGAAGTAAAAAAAAAAAACAAGTTCCCGTGAAATTTTGTTGTAAATATTTAAGAAGAAAAAAAAACAGTCAAGTTAGGTAGAACAATCTTAAGCCTACACAGTGTAAAAATATTTTCAAAATACTCAAACGTGGTGATAGCAAGAGGAGGAATGAGCTAAAAAGTCGTGGAAGCACTCTTGCAATAATCTTTATTGTAAATTATTATTTTTTTTATTGTGTAATTTTCTACTTTTTATAATATTGCCCAGCGTAGTCTTGTGTGAAATTTGTAGTTCTCCATTTTTTATAATTGAGACTTGACCGACGTAGAAATTAATAAAACAAAAACGAAACGTTAAAACAAAAATTTGCATTTAATTTAAATAACAGTTACGCTAAAATGACGTTAATCTGGAAATTGTGATTTTCACTTGCATAGTGAAAAATGAATCCTTTTCCGAAATTTAGATTTTAGCTGTTCTTATATGACCTGATATCATTGATTTTTATAACTGTACTGCATAAGATTTGCTTATCATTTCACACTCAAAACTCAATTCCAGTGCTAAGGAAACCGCACTTTCCGCACCAAGAGTTACCAAAAAACGAAATCTCAACAATTTAGATTTTGAAGAGCAAAACATGAACTCCATTTTTTTCTATGAATTTTTAGGACTCCACCTATGAACCTATACAAAGGTTTGAAAATGGCTGGTTATGGACTGGGTGAATTACCACATTTCACGACATGCGAGAAATTTCCCTGTTCACGTTTTTTTATTTTTTTTATCAACATTTTGGAACAAGTGGACTATACAAAAAATAGATCTCAGAATTTTGTTTCGAATTTTGGAGAATGATCCTTGGTATTAGATTGAAACTACCCCTGACTGACACTTTATCGTAACATGTAGCAGTCTCCCTCCATTCTCTCCATTTTCTGAACCATTCTCAACAGAAACGAGAGAAGTGGAGAGTTTTAGCAGAGCCATCTGTAGAGCAGTCATTCAGTGCTTTCGTTGTTTGAATCGCGCAGATAATATTAGGAGTGAAATGAAGAAAAGTGTTTCGCAGCAGATTTCGTTCGGTATAATATCTACGGCTTTTCTTTTTTGGTGGAGCAGTTTTTCTAGCCTTTTCTTTTGTATTGGCTTCTGAAACTTGCCAGTGGCGTCCATCAATTGACAATTGATCAGGAACTTGGCTAACATCAATCCATAAAGAGAGCCTTCAAGCTCATTGGCGATTTGGCAATAACTTGTCATATCGACTCACTCGAGCACCGCCGCAATGTTGGATGCCTTTCGCTCCTTTATCGCTATATGCATGGTCAATGTTCTGATTAAATATCTAGTCTGATCCCTTGTAGAATGATTCCTGCACGCAATACTCGCACATCCTTTAATCCTTCAAATTAATTTCGACCGTACAGTAAAATTTCGTGATGCTTTTTTAACCCGAACAGTGCAAATGTGGAACAGCTTACCATTTTCTGTTTTTCCTCCGGCATACAATCTGCGGAAGTTTAAGGGCGACATACATCGGCACCTCCGCCAGTCTTCTCATATCCCCTAATCTTTTCCCTATCTCCTTCCTGTCATGCTGTGCTTTGCATCATAGGGTATACCCTGAGCTTGGCTCAATAATATAAAAACAAAACAAACAAAAAATAAGGCGATGTGCATAGAGTTAATAGCTTAATTGTGTAATGGATCAGGCAAATACCAGCACGAAGACTGCCAACTATGGATTTGGGTTGTCGCCACTCAAGAAAAGTGATTGGGAAGATCGGTTGTGCTGGTGTATTTCTCAATAAATTCTAATGCCTTCTAGTTACTTTTTTTTATCAAGTCACTGGATAATGATTCGGCCATTTTTGCAATTTTGAAGGTTATGTTCTTTTGCTTATGAATTCATCAAGAAGTGGCGATCAGCTTTATGCATTCATTCATTCCATAAGATCGTTAAAGAGGGGTCTCCTCTTACTGTAAGTTGGGCTGAGGAAGCTTTTTACACGTCTAATAAAATCATTGGCGTCAACTGGGGAATTAAACACAAAGTGGTAGAATGGATGTTCACAGCTAGAGTTAGACCAATCCTATGCTACTTCTCGATTGGTGGATTGGTGGACATATATCCTCAATAAGTTGTCGAAAATCCAGAGAGTGGCATATATGGGTATAACTTGGTACCTGTGCCTCGGGCTCATTGCTGGTTTGGAGGTAATGCTTCGTTTGATATCGATCGATTGTAGATGTATAGCGGCTTAAACCAATGGGTTTGTGGAAGGAGAGAAGGTGTTGACATACAAAAATCCTTTGAAAATTAGATTGCATTGACGGCAATGTAGTAACAGACACCAAAGCTCCTGCCCTATCCATTAGTGTAAGGCTAATAACATTGATGCCACATAGAAACAATTGGGAGGGAAACGAGGGAATTGTAGCAACATATGCATCTACATTTTTACGGATGAGTCCATAACGAGTGCAGGTAGAGGAGCGGGAGTAGCTCCTGTAACTAGTACTGGAACAACTCATGTAGATTATCGGACAAATGTAGTCTTTTCTAGGTTGAGTTGATAGCAAATCCTTCAAGAAATATAGATAAAATCTACATGAACGGAGTCGGATTTAGACATCTAATAGCCAGGTGGCCGGCCATTAAGGAGTTTAACATTGTGGTGGTTATATCAAACCTTCTGTAGTTATGCAAAGACAGCCCAGAAGAGATTTCCATATGGCATATGGTGACCCCATACTGGATACCTGGCCACAGAAAAAGAAAGAAAAAGACAATAATATAGCGGATCAGTCAGCCCAATTGGCTATGAATTTATTTCATAGCAAAACTCTCTAAAAAAATGCTAGTCCAGATAAGGCTAAATCTTCAATTCTAGTAAATACGTAAAATTTCGCCTCATATATAATTCACAATTAAAAATTATTTTCAAGTGCATATATGAGATCGGCTTGGCTATTCACTTTGGCGTATATGGCAGGCAGGAACCAAGCCATACTGATGAGTAACACGGTTCCTGCTGATTCAAAGCGCCCTCTTTTGCAAAGAAATTTCTTGTTCAAAGATGTTTCGTTTGTAAAACGAGTTTTTTTTTAAATAAATTTTTGGTTTGAAGTTAATAGGGAGTATACGTACTTGTACCAAAACATTAATGATTTATCTTATGAAGTGGAAGAATGAAATAAAATTCCTAGGGCCAGCGATTTGAACTAGTGCTGAGTACGGAAATATTCTGAACCTTTCATGGATTATTAGAATAACTTATTACATTGCGATACTAGCGAGGCTTCGGTTCTCAAGGAAAACCACAACAGTGGATAATTACGGCGAAGTGGTATTAATTAAAACTTAAAATTAATTGATTTGATTAATGGTCTGAGTATTTTAAAATATTAATAATATCGCCATTTACAGATAGAAGCCGCCGGCAATCAAGATCTTTACTGAGAAGATCAGTTGATTTGGTGGAGCTTGCATTCTAACTGACTGACCGATTTTCGGTTTTTGTTGTGTTTATTTTATCTATTCCTACAAACTTGTCTCAGCGCTGAAATCTGATCGTCGTTAAAACAAAGTCTTTCTCGGATTAATTGGAAATAAATAATAGTCGACCGAATTTATTGCAATATACATGATAGAAAGAAAACAGTGGAACTCTTTCGGGGAGCAGAACAGACATCAAGAAACTGTTAGGGATGTTAAGGGTCCATTGGAACATTGGTAAGCATGCCAGGTGACTGGGTCTTGAGTTTAACGATTCCTGTCGTAATTGTAAGGCTTCTGAAGAAATCGAATTAGTTCAACATGTGTTCCGCGAATGTCCTGCTCTGACAATAGAAAGAGGAGGGATGATTGGTAGTCACTTCTTTTCGGAGCTAGGAGGGCTGCAAGGTTAGTTTATTAGATGATGTATGTTGAGACTTCTTAGCGAAGCAGGGTGGATCTAGAGTTGACTTAAGGATAGGTTCCCATTAATCTATGGGACACAATGGACCTGACAGTGGTCTAACTGAAGCAGGCTAGGACTCATCTTAGTGGCACCCCTAACTTAACCTAGCCTAACCTAAGTACTTGTCTGCTTTCTTCGAATTGATAGTGAATCTGTGACAAAAAGCTAATGGTATAATGGTGTTCTAGTCAAGAATGTGGAAGCTTGTCTCTTTAATCTTTGCGAGGCTTTTTGAATATTAAACATCGTAGTATGTACCAAGAATCGGAGTTATCGAGGTTGGTGCTTTGAATAAACAATTTACGGTGGATGTTGATCTCTTGCTTAGGGTAAACAAGCTTTTGAATAAAAAATACATCAATAGTACAACTCATACCTAATTACGCCTCTATGTGTGTGTTGTTGGTTCTAATGACGCAATTCAATATCCCAAACCAAAAGCTAGCTTGCTTGTAAGGACTCGCTTTCTAGATATTACAGACTGTGGGAATTTGAATAGGATTGGACAAGGACCTGATAGCACTTGATTGAACTGTTGGATTTAAAATTTAAATTATTTTGCAAATAATTCTTTCCATGAATACAGTGGTGTTCCTTGAGCAAGGGTGGTTATTGACAATTGCGGAACATAAATAAAAAAATAAAAAAAAATATTTCTTTTGTTTGAAAATAGATTGTATACATATAATGGTAAAATGTAAGCGTGTTTATATATTTACTTTACCTTACCTTATTAGAAAAGTCTTGAATGACATTGCCAAAATTTATATCATCTGGTAGTTGTCACTCAACAAAGGTAATTTTTAATTATTTTTAATTTGGAAAAGCTCTGTTCACTACTGTGTTGTTGTTGTTGTTGTTTTCAATTCAGAAGCATTACATTTACTATCAACATTGCAATAATTCTTTTGAAACAATTGGCCCTTAAAAATAGGGTTAGATTGGAATTATCGACAAATGGTTAACGTCGCCTTTGACAAGTTGGTAAAAATATGCTGTCAGATTGAACACGTTGACATTTGTTGTTTTCGACATTTTTTTATAAATTAATTCGCATTTTTCCACTTTCTGAATCAACTTTTTACGAAATTACTTTTTGCCTCGAAATAAAAAAAAATCTTTAAAAATTCAGCAGCAGTAGGTACAATCTCCCAAATGTGAGGTTAAATTCATCACGTTTGTGATGAATAGTAGAAATTGGCCTAATTTTTGCTTCACGAATGTCGCGTGGGGTTGTAATCTAACACTCCATGTACAACAAGCATACATTCGGTCGCTTTGCGTGCAGTGGCGCACCGAGGAGGGGGACGAACGGGACCGTTCCTTTCCTGGAAAGTCAGTTTTTTTTTAACATAATTTACAAATTATGTATAAAATGTAATTACAAAGTCCCATAAAATAAAATAAAATGTTTAAATATACAATAGCAGTACTTAAGTGCTCAGATGGGCACAGGACGCGACTTCAGAGCCCCCCCCCCCCTAAAGCCAAATACTGGGTGCGTTACTGTACGCGAGTGTACGTTTGATATTTTTAATCCGACTCTCGTTTTAGAAAATACTTTCTTAGCAGCTGGAATTTCTACCACCAAGCGACATATCTTTATGTGGTTATTGCCAATTCCATAATAATCTATTTTTGTTTTTATATAATTTAGACAGAAATATAAAAAATTCCGCCCCATAATATATGCGGGCCGGGGTGGACCGCCCCCACTGCCCCAACTTAGATACGCTACAGCATAAATAATACTTGCATCAAATTATAATAAAAAAATTGGCTATGCAACCTGGCAATATCACAACAGAGAAGATAGTAGACCTACTCCAGTTTAACCTCAACCAGACGCACCTCACCAATTTTGAGTTAGGTTTCCAGATAACCTAATTTCATGTAATCTACAGAACTGTAAAAATTGATGAAATTGACAAGCCTAGAAAAATTAGCACTCTGCAAGATCTATTTATATATATATATGGAAAGTCCCAAGGAAGACTATATTGTAACTTAAAAAATAGCCAGAAAGATATCGTTTGTTCAGATACGATTTTTTACTCTGGAAAATTAAGAATTTATTTTTCTGGAAAGAGTATCAAAATGGGTATACTTTAGAGGAAATTTACGTAGATTAATAGGGTTTTGAAACGGATGGGTTTATTATAAAACTTGCATACATACTAATATCTCAAAACTTAATTAAGTCAAACTATGATAGTTTTCCTTGGGCTCATCGATATAGTCGACTCAATCTCTCTGCATATGTATTATTAACTGATATGCGCATAAGATTGGTTATGATTAGAATGACTCCTTTAACCCCTTACTTTACATATGATAATCTGATTTACCCCCTGATCCTATATAAGAGCTAAGAGCTCTTATCCTCTGAACTGGGCTGTCAAAGTTCATTAGCAGACATTGGTATTCTACGTAAACGCACTTCCTTGATCCACATTCCGGGGTATAGGGTTTGGCGCAATGACCGATTGGCGTGGTGGAGTTGCCTTGTTCATAAGATCTTCTATAAATTGTAAAAAAATTATTTCTTCCTGTCAGACTGACGTGAATAATATATTTTTTGCGAATTGCTAGGTAATAACATTAAATGCTTAGTTGGAGTAGTTTATAAGCCACCCAATTGTAATTGCTTAGATCCTCTCAACGAAGTATTGATGAACTTAGCTCCCCAGTATAGGAACATAATTACCGGAGGTGACTTCAATCTTAATTTCCTTTGTCCCTCTGGATTGTCCAACTAATTTTTGTTTAATTTGGACGCTCTTGATTTGCATTGGGTTAATGATCTGCCAACATACTATGAATGCACCTCTTCCTCACTTCTTGACATTTTTCTCACTGCTGAAATGTCAAAGGTAATATTTTTTAATCAGATTTCCCTTCCGGGTATATCTGATCATGACATGATTTTGCTAACCTATGAATTTCATACTGAAGTTCCTCGTGAGGGAACTACTTACTCTTATTACAATTATGGGGCTGTTAACGTAGATGGTCTGTGTAGTGATGCGGAGTCCTGGGATTGGAATAAGGTGTTTTTTATGTATTGTTTGGATGATCAAGTGAATTTCCTTAACAACTCTCTGCATCTCTTGCATGGAATTCATGTTCCTTTGGTCACGAGGACCATCACCAACCCTCTGTGCCCTTGGTTTTCTCCTCGAATCAGGGATATGATATCAGCTCGTGATATTGCATATCTTAAATGGAAGAAGTTCAAATTTATTGTTTTCCTTGAGGAATATAAAACCTTACGCAATGGTACTATTTCAGCTATTCCCAAAGCTAAAAAGAATTTTTATGAATCTAAACTTAATTCTAAACTTCCTTCAAAAATCCTTTAGAAAAACTTGCGGATGAGTGGCATTAGTTCATCTCGTAAAAATAATTATGCTATTGATCCCAATTCAGCTAACAATGAATTTATTCTGTCTTGTGTAGATAATGCTGTTGACGCGTCATTATTTCAATCTCATGCAGCTGCAATTTTCAATTTTGCTCGGGTCACAAATGAAGACTTTTTGCTCTAATTAATAGTATTAAATCACGTGCGATTGGGGCGGATAACCTCAACGCTCGATTCATTAAGATATGCTTGCCCTATATTCTTCCAGCACTCACACATATTTGCAACTCGTGCTTTACTACTAGTAGCTTTCCTCTGCCATGGAAGGCCGCTAAAGTATTTCCAGTACCTAAAAACACTAGCTCACATTGTAGTGAGTTTCGGCCTTTAAGTGTATTACCATTTCTCTCTAAGGTTATTGAGAAAATTATGCACTTACAAATTTCTCATTATTTATTTTTGAATGGTCTTATGCACAAGTATCAATGTGGTTTTCGTCCTGGGCATAGCTGTATATCTGCTCTCCTAAAAGTGGGCAATGAGCGTGCGGTCGATAAAGATAAACTAACGGTACTAGTTCTTTTAGATTACTCCAAGGCCTTTAATACCGTTAATCATAGACTTCTTCATACGAAACTTATAAGGAACTTTAACTAATCTTCTCATTCTGCAAATGACTACTTGAGCAACAGGTCACAAGCAGTTTTTTCAAATGATTCTCAATCATCTTTTTTACCAGTGGTATCTGATGTACCTCAGGGATCCATTCTAGGGCCCCTGTTATTTTCCATGTTTATAAATGATATATTTGTTCACGTCAAGTATTCCAATCGGCACTTATATGCTGATGATGTTCAATTGTATAGATCTAGTGTACTTGGCCTGATTGAGGATTGTATCTCTAGGGTAAATCAGGATTTGGAGGCTATTTACATGTGGTCCTGTAATAATAAACTAAGGCTTAATCCCTCAAAATCTAAGTGTTTGCTAATACATAGGCGTGTACTAAATATGAATGGTTTTCCGTCAGTTTCCGTTAACAACACTGCTATTCCTATTGTTGATTCAGCTAAAATTCTTGGGGTGATTTTCAATAAAAACAGTTACATGTGATCTGCATATCAATTCTGTTGTGAGTAGAGTTTATGCAGGACTTCATTCTCTATGGGTGTCAAGCCATTTCACACCCATGCCTACGCGATTATTTTTAGTGTGTACATTGTTAATACCTATTATGACTTATGTGAAATATTTGGACAGCTTGATTACAATAATAGAAGAAAAGTTGAGATTGCCTTTAATTCTAATAGTCTCAGGAGATTTGATCATATTTCTCAATTTAAGAATTCAATTTTGGGGTACTAGATTTCTGTTTATCTTGATTACTGCTCAGTAATTTATTTAATCAAAATTATTAAGTTTAAATGTCCTCGGTATCTTTACGACCTCTTGGTATTCTCTAGGTTCAACAGAACACAACATTTGTTACTACCGCGGAATAATGTCCTTATCACCCAACGCCTATTTTTTGCCATGCTATTAGAATATGGAATTACTTACCACAATCGATAAAAGACATGATCCGGGCCAACACTTTAACTACAATTAGAAGTAGTGATTTACTTTTCTTAATCCTAGTAGTTGGCATTGCTTTTTTTTGTTGTTTTTTTCTTTTACTTTATATTGTTATTTTTTGTTTTATATTTTTAGATAATTATGCTCTAATTGTTTGACCATTCTGTCCCTCTTCCATTAGTACATACTACTTTGTCATATTGTTTATATGTTGATTTTCTTGTACAAATAAAAAAGATTTGTACAATAGTTATGTTAATAATAAGTTTGAATTTGAATTTGAATAAGTGCTCCTCACCGAGGTACGTTTAAATCTCTTATCGTGATAGTTTCAGAAATTGTTTTGTTTAAAGTACATAAATGTTGGATAAAAATGCTGTAAAGTAAGTACATATTTATATAAATCATATATATTAGGTACATAAATAATGTAGAAGTTTGTGAAATATAAATTAATTATACAATAAAAGCCGCGCACAGAGGATAGTTCTAAGGAATATGAGAGCCAACTTGGATCCGTTTGCTATTTCTGAGGCTGTATAGCATTTCACAATGCTGAAAATTTTTGTCTTTGAAGTGATGGAAAGACATAGCCTTACGATACTCTCCATTACTCGACAATATTCTCGTCACCTTAAAGTTTTCATCAAAATTTAGGTTTTTGCTACAGATTTATACGAAAATCCTGTTGGACGTAATGACGACTGTGGAATACTTTATCTGCTATTTGGGTAATAAGATAACAATTCAATTATCATTACCTACGTTCTATGAATTTATCATGCAATTTTTATTTAATTCGATAATTGTAACTTGATTAAAAACACACACAATTATCACCTCGTAGCAAAATTACTGCGATGACATGTCTGGGCATAAGTCTAGCAAAATGCGCGTGTTTCGTGCTAGCTACGTATAGGTTGGCAATATTGCCATCATCGCCTCGCCAAAAACCAACGTATATAGATGACAAAGTATTCCAATTAAAATTTTGACACATTGCAGCTGATAGCCTGTGACGTACTTCTGTGATTAATGGTATATAAATTTTTATAGAAAAGACCAAAGAGAGTAGAGAGAGTATTGTGTTCTTTGTACCGCATTTTCCTATACATTTCACGGGGTTCGCAATGGGAATACCTTTACTTCTTCCTCTTCTTCCTTCTTTAAAAAGTAAACGTCTTTAATAGCTGACTAAAAGATTCTCCAAACCTTCTTAACCTCTTAAAGTTAATATTTCTCCACAAAAATTTATGTAAAATACTAATTCTGCTAAAATCTCATACTGCCTAAATTTAAGAAGTTACGAGATCTCTTAAATGTTATTATAAAATGGATAATAGGAAATAAATAAATAAATCATAAAATTAAAGTAGCCTTCAGTGACTGTTGATGTATTTATTTAACTTTTCATTTGAAACAAAACATATTACCTAAATATTGGTGAAAAAACTAAAACTTAAATAGAATAGCAGAAGGTACACGGCCACTCATTTGCAATTGAGAACTGAATTGCTATACTTTACTTGAAAACTTAACTTCCACCAGATCCAATTAAAGCGGATATTTGGGAATAAATTAAATAAGTAGATAGATAAAATTTAACATTAAGCGACCTCTAACCATAGTAACAGTTTGTGTGCATAAAATATTTAATGTAATTTGAACTTCACAGGAACGTTTTGCCCTCAAGTTTTACAATTATGAGGAAATTTTCTCAAACTGTTTGCTTATATAAATAAATTATGTAGAAAATTTATGAAATAACTTATTTTCCCACTTCCTTGAATATATTAAAGTAAGTCAGTATCCCATAGAAAGTGAAAACATTTTCATAGTTATTTTCCGCAAAATGAAAGAATTATAATTCCGTAAAACTTATCTGGGTTGAACCCTTTCATCGGAGTAGTAAAGAAGAATCAGACACACGGGGGTATTCATCTATTCACCTTCGTTTCTTTTGCACTGGTCATCTCGGCTTTCAAGCACCACTTGAAAGCATTTCAATAACCCATTCGGGGTTGGAAAATTGAAATTCAGTAAAGTGCAAGAAAGGCATAAAATATTCATCCTCGATTCCTATTCAAATTTCACACAAAAAAGTTGAAGGTTTTTCAATTTTCTCGGTGCAGTGCAGCAGTATCAGAGTTCTCCCCCTTCTATACATACATTGTCCATAAGGGTTTTAGCATCAACAGAGAAACCCAACAGAAAGGGTTTTATTTTGTAGAATTCGAAATGATGGTGGTTCGTTATTGTATGTATGTATTTATATAAAAAAAATAAATCAAACAGAAAACAAGACCTCAAGGAAAAGTAAGAAATAAATTTATTTCGCTTCCATTCCATATTTTTCTCTGGTCGGATGTTTTTATCATCCAAGGGCTTGTTTTGAATCCGTGGCATCCAAAAGGCTTTATAATTCCAACAAGAATGCACACAGAAGTTTTGTGTAGGAATAAAATGAATGTTCGTGAGAAAGGATACCAGATGGGGAGATATGTACGGATTCTCTAAATGATAACATAGCATTCTTAGAAATAATCCATATGTCTGTTCTTTCTGAAAGGAGCTTTCTCATAAATTTGGTTTCTATTAAATATAACACTTGTGGTGAAAAGTAAATCGGCTTATATTTTATTTCTACACTGGAGGATTATCTTAAACTGTCCAGCTTCTTATTTTGCTTTAGTCCTTATTTTAGTTTTGTGATACTTAAAGGAAACATACAGGAAGAAGGAGGTAATAAATTTTTTAATATGAGCTTGCAACTGTCTTTTGATACAAATAGGTATCTACTATGAAAAGACTGACAATTAGTAGTAAGAGAACGGTTTCTAGACTAAATCTCGATGTAAATTAGTCGAATGGATTACTGCATCATATATCATAGATGGCACAACAACTAGATGTCGCTGTGGCATACTACAGCAGAGTATACAGATTGTGGTGAAATGGGTAGTGCATTCTGTAATGGACCATAACTTGTCTTAGAGCAGAGCATGCCGAAAGCAAATGTTTTTATAATAGAAGTTTTGTATGCATTTGATCGACTCCCTCAGATACGGAAAAATCTGAATCACTCAACGTGTATACATCATTTCAAATGTTGTGGTCCTTTCCGGAATGGACCACCCAACCATATAAATTTTGTTTGTATACTTTTTTGGTACTGAATGCGACATCTAGTTCTTGTGCCGTCTATGATCATATATTAGTTAAGAATTTTATTTCGCTTCTTATGAAAATCTGTAACTATAAAAGCTAAACAGCACTCACTCACTCACTCACTGACAGATCACAATATTTCAAGAACCTATAGGAAGTTGAAATTTTGCATGGTGGTCCTTTCTATACTAGGTGCACTCCTGAGGAGCCTGGAATTTTCCAAAGGTTTAAACCCATTCATCAGTTAATTTTCCCGGTAACAAAACATAGAGCGCTGAAAATTTGCATGGCATTATTATTATTATTATTTTTTTATATTATTAAGCCAAGCTCAGGGGATACCCTATGATGCAAAGAACAGCATGGCAGGAAGGAGATAGGGAAAGGATTAGGGGATATAAGGAGAGTGGCGGAGGTGCCGATGTATGTCGCGCTTAAACTTCCACAGATTGTATGCCGGAGGAAAAACAGAAGATGGTAAGCTGTTCCACATTCGCACTGTTCGGGATAAAAAAGTATCATGGAATTTTACTGTACGGCCGAAAGTAATTTGAAGGGTTAAAGGATGTGCGCGGTTTGCAGCGCGAGTATTGCGTGCAGGAATCATTCTACAAGGGATTAGACTAGATATTTCATCAGAACATTGACCATGCATATAGCGCTAAAGGAGCGGAAGACATCCAACATTGCGGCAGTGCTCGAGTGAGTCGATATGACAAGTTATTGCCAAATCGCCAATGAACTTGGAGGTGTTCTATTTTGGACAATATCCAATGAAGCTAAGGTTGTGCGACCAGCCCCGGCCCATATATGGGAGTTGTATTCCATTCTAGGTCTAATGTAGGACTTGTAGAGCAGCGGTAGATTTGACGGGCTGAAATATTTCTGAAAACTTTTCAGAAATCCAAGACATTTGGATGCTTCTTTGGGAACAGAGAAGATGTGATCTGTCCAGTTTAACTTACTGGAAATATTAATGCCAAGAATGCTTAGTGACGGTGAATCAGAAATTAATGCTCCATCAAAAGAAGCGGGTGTGGTTAAGTTATGATCTTGTTTTAATGAGATGAGATAGCTTTGGGCCATAGATGAATTGAATTCGACGCGATTCGCTTTGCCCTAAGCGATGATATTGCTAAGATCGTTATTCAATGATCTAATCATGCAATCTCGTTTAACACATGCGGCATTCCCCCTGGAGTCCGCAATATTGTCAAAGGAGTAAGCGAAATCAAGAGTACTGTCATCTGCGTAACTATGGATACGATTGAAAGTAAGGGAAAGCAGATCATTAATGAAAATTGAAAAGAGAGTTGGAGAGATAACAGAGCCTTGAGTCACACCGGCATTTATGGGATGCGGTTCAGATGTAACGCCATCTAACACGTATTTGGCGACTAGATAGGAAACTTTCAATCCATAATAGAAGAAGCGAGAGACCAAGTGCTGAACTTCAGCTAGTTTCCAAGCAGCTAGGAATTTTCCTGTCGAATAAGACAAGTAGTTTGCGCAGAGGTTTAGCCAAGGATGAGGTACAGCTTTTAATTAACAGGGGCGAAAAACCATCTGGACCTGCGGCTTTGGAGACGTTGATCCCCTTAAGGACCCTGAAAACATCTATCGTAAGAACGTGTATTGGCTCTTGTACACATTCACATGAGCGATGCAAAACAGGTGTTTGTGAAGTAGGTGGAAGACGAGAATTTGAAGCGAATCTTACAGCTAAAATATTAGCTTTATCCAGGGTGTCAACAATCACTTCACCATTATTAAGTAGTGAAGGTATAGAGGAACTGGTGAAGTTGTTCCTCATTGTTTTGACAAGGGACCAGAAACCTTTGCTACCTTTGCGGCTTGCCAAGTTTCTTTGTCTAATATTCTGGTCAAGAAGAGATTTTTCTCTCTGGATAATGGACTTGCAGGTGTTCCGTGCAGTCTTGTAGACTTGTTTCATTTCCGGACATGGATGCAATTGATAGGCGCGAAAAGCAGACTCTTTCGCTTTTATAGCCTGGTTGCACTTGTCATTAAACCAGGAGCAATCATGCTGTTGTTGAGGTCTGCTGTAATAATACAGAATGTATTCACGCATGCCAAGATTTAGTATGTTACTTAATTCTAATGTGCATTCATAAACATCCCTCGAAGCAAAACAGACCGACCTATCAATATCTCTAAGATATTTATTGAGACTTGCCTGGAGCTGATGGCATCTTTCCGGCCCTAATTCAACAAGGGCGAGAGGAGATACTGCCAAATCTCATTAAGACCTTCAGAGCAAGCTATGCTCTAGGGTATATACCCAGGACGTGGAGGGAAGTTAAGGTATCATTTATACCTAAAGGGGGAGGGCGTTCACCTGCACTACCCAAATCCTACCGTCCGATCAGTCTAACGTCATTTCTCCTCAAAACAATGGAGAAAGTGCTAGACAATTATATTAGGAGCGGTGCACTTAAGCGTTCACCGCTGCACCAAAACCAACATGCTTACCAAGCAGGGAAGTCTACTATAACTGCCCTACATAGTCTTGTTCTAAGACTAGAACAGGCGGTAGAGGATAAAGAGACAGCCCTATGTGCATTCCTAGACATTGAAGGAGCATTTGATAATACCTCCTTTGAAGGCATTGAGAACGCAGCTACCAATAAAGGAATCGAACCTTCCTTGATAAAATGGATAAAAGCTATGCTTGAATGCCGGAGAATCACAGCTAACCTGGGGGAGGACTCTATAACAGTAGTGGCTGCTAAGGGATGTCCCTAAGGTGGGGTTCTGTCCCCTCTACTATGATCATTGGTTATAGATGATCTTCTACAGAAGCTAACCAACTCCGGCTTTGAAAATCAGGGATATTCAGATGACCTGGTTATTACAATTAGGGGCAAATATGATCAGATAATCTCTGAACTATTGCAGAATGCCCTAAACATAGTATGCAACTGGTGCCAAACAATGGGACTTCGAGCCAACCCTGGCAAGACAATAGTTGTTCCATTCACAAGAAAAAGGAAGCTTTGTTTGAAAGCACCATCTCTTGAGGGAACAACAGTGGAATTCTCAAAGGAGGTCAAATACCTGGGTATTACCTTAGATAATAGACTAACCTGGAACTCTCACTTAAAAAGAATACTAGATAAAGCTACAGTGGCAACATGGACATGCCGCAGGCTTTTTGGCAAAACTTGGGGTCTAAAACCAAAAATGACTCTGTGGTCATATACATCTATTATAAGACCCATGGTCACATACGCTTCACTCGTTTGGTGGCCAAAAACAGAACAAAAGACGGCTCAAGCTAGTTTGCAAAAACTACAACGGCTTGCATGTCTAGGAGTAACAGGTGCCATGCGTACCTGCCCAACCACAGCCTTAGAGGCTATGTTGGACCTGCTACCCTTACATTTGCATGTGAGAGGGCAGGCCATACATAGTGCAATAAGACTGCAAAGGGCAAATCTCCAAACCACAAACAATTTGGCTGGCCACCTGAGAGTCCTCCAGGAATTCGTAGAGGACCCGATGACTAACCCAATTTCAGATGTTATGCAAAAACGCCATAACTTTGAAACGCCATTTAAGGTGATCTTGGGGGACCGTCAACAGTGGCACACTGGGGGCCTACCATTTGAAAAAGGATCTCTTAAATGGTACACGGATGGGTCCAAAATGGAAGGTAAAGTAGGCGTGGGCATATATGGGCCAAGGTGCCATCTCGCAAAGGCACTGGGGGCCTCACCAACCATTTTTCAGGCAGAAATACACGCAATAGAACTCTGCGCTCGCGAGATAATCCATAAGAATATGCGTGGAGCAAAAATATACATAATATCAGATAGCCAAGCAGCACTTAAAGCGTTAAACTCGTTTATGTTTGAGTCTAAGCTGGTTTGGGACTGTCTTACTGTCTTGAAGCAACTGGCTGAGACAAATAGGGTGACACTAATATGGGTACCAGGACATGAAGGTATTAAGGGGAACGAGATTGCGGACCGCCTTGCAAAGGAAGGAGCCAAATCTCCGTTTATTGGCCCGGAGCCTGTTTTTGGACACCCAAAGAGTCACCTCCTGGCCCAGATCAGGCTTTGGGAGGACAGAACTAAAAAGGAATACTGGGAAAACACCCCGGGGCTGAGACAAGCGAAAAATGTATAGAGTATTCGCAACAGAGGACAAAACAACTCCTCACACTCAGCAGAAAGGAACTAAGGCTCATAACGGGCCTACTTACTGGGCATTGCCCACTTAGATACCATCTCAAGAAGATGGGTAAGGTCGATGATGATACCCGTCGATTCTGTATGGAAGACGATGAAACTGCTGAGCATATCCTGTGTGATTGTGAAGCCCTATGCCGCATAAGGCTAAGACATCTAGGAAAGGCATTTCCACTGCCTGAGGATGTTGTTAAAATGGCCCCCAAGGACATTATAGGTTTCATTAAAGACCGTAAGTTCGAATGGGCGCCCTAGGGCGTTTAGGGGTAATGTCACAAAAGATCTCCTAGGTCGCGGTGGTAGGATGAGAGACAGGAGTCCTGTCTGCATCCCCCGGAATAATAATAAAACTAAACCATCATTTACTATACTTTGAATATCAACCAGCACACCCAGCACACGCAGTTATGGCCATGTTTTCCTCAGTCTAATGCAAATAGCCAAATATCACACTCAACTACTTATGTGAATTAGGGCGACTTCAAGATAAAATCAGATCTTCAGATCTATATACTCTATTAAAGCTGAAAGAAATACACATCAAGCAGAATTTTGCTGTAAACTACTTGGTGTTTGCGTTAGGATTAATTATATTATTATCACTAGGATGGAAACTAGTAACGAATCTGCATATGCAATTCATTAAAACCCAGAATAACATCAAATCAACCAATGGAAATCACCTACGCAATCGTAGAGGCCCATAACAGTTGTATATGTAAATAAGCCTAGATGTAATAATGTACAAGCTGACATTGTCTCAACATATGTACACATATATAGGACTAGGGTGATCACCAATCAAATAAGACATCACAGTGAGTCGTGCTTCAGATCTGACACAAATACGGATTCACGACAAGTCAATAAATATCTCAGTTTAAGTTAACATCACTCGTTTTTATATAAGCCCTCAAGAACCACATATTACAATGACTATTGCTTCTTAAATGCAATATTCAATTCTAGTTGTAACCACATAAAAAAGGTAGCTAGCAAACCTTGGAGTGACTAGCTGGCTAGTTTTCATCACAATCAAAGTGAGTGAGAGGCCAAGAAAGTTGAGGTTTTAGGGCGGGCGCCAAGAAAAGAGGAAAATATCAACATGGTCGATCAATGGACTTAAGTGCATGAGAAAATTCAGGGGAGGAAACTATCCAAGTACACAGGTGATGGTGTCTTAGAAATAGGATCTCAGATGATCTTACCAACCACTTGCAAGTTAAGTAGGTACACTTGCATACATCTCGTAACTAAATCACCCCTAGCTAGCTTAAGAGAAATCAGCGACAAACTCATCATTGAAATGCACAACAAGAAATACATTAACAAGGCAGACAAGGAACACACGACGATACACACTCGAGACTAGACACGACGTAAAACCGGTTTTTGTATCGAGCGTGTATCAGCCCATGGTACACGTAGTTTATACACATTCTTGAGGCAGCAAAGAAAATTCATCATTTCCATATGATCTACGCTCCCCAAACCGAGTACACGCACACATATGTAATAAAACACTCGTATATCATCCGAGTCTAACCCTCTGCTCTAAATTGAGGTATACACGAAAATGTTCTAAAATAGTGCTAAGAAAACCAGTTTTTAGTACGGTTTATCGCGTGTGTATCATCGTGTGTGTATGAGAGGGATATTTAGGGAGCTATAAACAGTTTCAGCAGATGTATTCATGTATTCATGTTGTCATCAAATGTGGTTCTGAAAATGTTTAGCAAACAAGTTGCTTATACTTTTTGGTTTGTTGGCAGATATTCCATCATAAAGCATTTCCTTAGGGTAGGAGCCAGAAAACTTCATGCTTTTTGCATAAGACCAAAAAGTCTTTGGGTCGGAGGATATGGAATTTTCAATGTTTTGAACATATTTTTTAATCATGCTTTTTACTGTGCTGCGGAGGTAGCTAAATACATACAAAGAAAAGGCACGGAATTAACTGACAACATATTTTACACAAATGCATAGTCATTTAGTATACTGACGACGTACATACCGATCTTTCCAATTATTGTCTGTTTATTTATTTATTTAATTTCTTTTCATATATATATCTATTATTTTTATTTTTATTGACTGTGTTAGCTTTTTAATTAGTTCTATGTGCAATATTTGATATGAACATTAATTGAAATATGTAAGGAAAAAAGTAATGGTATGTAAGTACACAATATCCTATAATAATACCCATAAGCGCCATGATGACAACCCAAGTAACATTGTAGGTTGAATTCCCTATCTTTGAGGGCCGATCGAACTATTTTGGTTAAAATTACGAAAATTAGACTTAAGAATTTAACCTCAAAGGCCACTCTCCTTTAAGGTTAATTAGGAAAGAAATTTTACTCAATAGTTCCTTAAATTAGGTCCTCAAAGTAATCTTGGCTTTGTAGATAATTATTAGTGAAAAAATTCGTAATAGTTCCATTTTAATTTACCTCGTAGGAATTAGGAGAAATAAGGAAATAAATAAGGAAAATTTCCCAAATATGAGGCAAATTTAATTACTTTCTACGTAAATTTTACTTAACTTTGAGTTCAACTTTAAGGAAATATATGGACTTTGTAGTTAGATCTATTACCAAGTTCAAGGCAAGATAACGTAAATATTCTTTAAATAATTCCCTATTCGATTGTGTTCGCCCTCAAAGTCCGAATTCCCAAAAAAGTTAACTTCAAGGTAAATTGGACTATTGGCGAAATGCCTAAAAGTTGAAATTACGTAATACTACAACCAAAAATTAACGTTCATTTACTTTTGTTTGGCTTCATTATCACTGGAATTATTGAACTGCTCCTCCCATTGAATCATTTCATCAAGATTACAAATGTTGCTCTTATTTACGGCACATTTATATCGGAATCCCTCAGGCTCTGGAATACCATTTGCATCTTTTCTTAAAGATGCTACACTTGACTTGGGCCAATACATACACTTAATTATTAGCTTCCCAACCATGCGGAATATACGCATACTCAACTGCGTTTGCATTCACCAGCTTTTAAACAAATCTTGTATCCAAATGATGATGCTAATCACATGGTTTTATTCTTGATGTAAATAAATCAATCTTTCAATTGTCAAATCTCTTTTACCTATTTAATGCGAAATTCCACAATATAGGGCGAAATGCCTTATTTTAAGTTGAAATTTATTTATAGAAAAAATTATCATAACCTTTGAACACAAAATTATCTAAACAAGGATTTTTGCCCTCAAAGTCGAAAAATTTTGTTATTTCGCCATGCCATCCAGGAAATTCGTCGTATAAGGAAAAATTGTAAGTCAAACTAACTTTTTGGTCGAGAAATGTAATATGCGCCATATTTATTTAACAAAACATGGCTGCCATATATTAAAGGAATTAATAGAAAAAATGAATAATACCTTAATTTAATTTTTTCCATAGTTACTGCAAAGAAAACCAAAATAAATGAATTTTTCTTAATTTCTGAATGATTAAAGAAAATTGAAATTAATTTCAATGCTCTAAATCGGAAACCAAAGATTAATTTAAAAAAATTTAAAATTATTATTTTGAAATCGTGTTGTTGTTTTTCGATAAATTATTTCCATATTTATCAATAAAAATTTTCTCGTTTTAAATTGAACGCTTAGAAGCTGCGAGAATTAAATTTGAATAAGTCCACAGCAATCTCATAATCTTTCAATTTGGAGTTATGTGCCTTGTTCATAATATTTACATGACCTACTACGGCAAATATACACGTACAATTCTTATAAAATGTAATTCCTTCTATATGAACACACACCTTAGCATGAGTTAAACTAGGTAGGAAATAGGTCGAGATCAAGGAAAATTTACGTAAATTCGACGTTAAATTTACCAAATCAAGGAAATGAGTCCAGTGCACTATAGGGAAATATTCCCTAATTTCCCTAATATTTACGTCGATACGAAGTCTTCTCATTCTCCACAATTAGTTGCTGCCCTAATTTACGTCGAATAGACGTAAATTCGACTTGAAAAAGATGGGAAATGTTACTTGGGGAAAGTACTTTATTACACTATTAGATGCCCTGAGGATGGCCCAAACAATGGACCGAAATATAGGCAAAAAATTAAAATTAAATAAATAAAAACGTTCTCAAGGTCGTCAAACCCAGCTTTTTATTCACAACATAATATCTACACCACCAGCATTCAGCATTTATTTTAAGGGAAATCACTACTGGTCCTTTTTATATACCAATGCGTCACATATAAACTTCACCACAACAAAGTCTTTCCATTTAACTGGGTTAATTTTTGGGGTATCTGTTAATCATTTATGTCTGCGATTGCCTATACTACTCTTTTTAATTCCTTAGTAAGAAGTATTCGACCCGAGGACCGGATCCGGCCATACGCACTGCCACCTCGACTATTGGGTCTCTCATCAAAGCCGATGTTCATAGGAAGTATCAGCAGAAATGGTAGAACGTGAGTAATTGCAGGTGCACAAAACTGTTTCTTGATGGGCCCAATAGGAATATCTCTGAATTCCTCATGGAGCTCCGAAGGAAACAATTTAGAGCTGTGGTTTTGGTGATAGGGCTTCAAGCAGGACAGCACAATCAGCCGCTCTATCCTCCGTGCTGGGGATGTGTCGTTTTCCTGTCTTAAAAAAAAATTATTCTATAGATAAATACTCTAGTCAAGTATACTAAATAATTCTTTTACGAGAAATCAGTACTCAGCAAAAGTTACGATTCAGATATCAGCTAGCTCTGTAGGTAATAGAATTTAATATACGTAGGCTTGTGTCCTCCCTCTACTGAAAGCACTGACTATGAAACTTCCTAGTAAAATTAGCCTAGATCGCAGACTACTATCGTAAAAGACAAAGACCCAAATGCGACAAAACCATACAATTTAAGGCGAAAAATGAATATTTGCAGTTCTAATAAATTGAAATTTTTTTACGAGAATAATAAAAATGAAAAACTCGACGTTATTTCTTAGGTGTAATGTTCGAATCCTTCCCAAGTAAATATATGTATCTGTATATGGATAGATAGATAGATATGTATAAATATGGATTTAGGTTAAACGCATAATAACTTGCCATAATTCTTCCGTATCGTTTTTCTATTATCTGCATATATCTTGCATGCAGGCTCATAGCTTACCATTCGGATTTGGAAGGAGAATGAAACAATTTTCGTTTCGTTATAGTAGTGTTGCAGGTAGACAATTTGTTTCAAGTCAATTCTTCATTATTCCAAAAAATTTGTATACCAGATATATCTATGATGCATTACTTTTCAGGTTGACCATCATCAACAACCCAAACTACAGTCTCGCGTTTTCTTTCAATGCAATATTTAAAACATTTGTATGAAGAAGATTAGCTGGAATCAAAACTTCTACCTGGTCCTATCACTCTACTAGTTTTTCTTATATTTACACATAAAAAGATTTGCATTCAATATATGTTCAACTTTAACTCCTTCATTTGTTAAGTGACCTCTGTAGTTCAGTTGATAAGCGCTCTGACTACCATTCTAGGGGTCATGGGATAAATTCCCACCTCGGCACGGCCCTGTGCTTTTTCCTATTACCTAGTTTCCATTTGACATTTATAGCTTTATAGCATCTCTTACTTAGCAAATTCCCATAATGGGCCACCTTGACTCCGACCTTTCGTCCTCCTGCGCAATCCGCCCTTATAATTTAATCTAATCACTAATGCAAATGTAAGTATGTAACTACATAAAAAGGACACCTGATCTACAGAGAAACTCTATAACCATAGAGGAAGTACTTACTTCCGGTGATGACGTGCTATGCCATAAGACATCAGAATTCACCCATCTGTCGTCTTCAATTTTCCGCCTTAAGAAAATTCTCTGCTGCACCTTCACGATCCTTAATGGTATTACACATGCAACGTTTCCTTCACCTTATGCAAAGAATTGCATCAGAAAATGCATAATTTGCATGTTGTAAATGGTTAAGCTACCGTAGGCAAGTACTTTAGATATGTATGCCTGCAGGTGGTAGTAGGATTGTGTGTGATGGTAAGTTTATATTTAATTTAAAAAAATTCAAAAAAAAAAAACTGGCATTAAAGAGAACTTCAATGAAGCTATTAAGAAAGCTCAATTTGGTTTTTCTACGATATCTTGAGGATAGGCAGCTGTAGAAGAATTTCTTCAGCAAAAATGAGTTATTTTTTCAGTTATTATCAATAATTTAACGAAGACTTATGAACTGTTAGATCCTATAATTGCATAAATGTGAGAGAATGGATGCTGCAAGGCGAAGCACAAATATGTTGTCAGACTAAAACATGAAATCATGTCTTGAAAATACATTGTATGAGATTATTATAGATTCCATCAAGGTATGGGAAAATTTGGTAGTCCTTTACGGAGAAATCTTTAAAGTTGTCGTCCTTTTACTACATATTCTGTAATACCTACTTAGGGTGTTTAAACTATTAATTTCCGATAAAGATGAAATTACGACAACACCTCCTGATTAGCCAATTAAAGATTGTCGTTTTCATTTTATTTTTTACATTATTAAGCAACTTTTTGGGATTTTTGGGTATAATAAAACCACAAAAAATTATTTGTTATTCTAACAAACAATCTTTTATTTAGGACGGCAAATTTTCAAGTATTGGTTTGACTTATCAACAACAAAATTGAGAGATTCGAAAAACAAGTGTAAAATGGAAAAAAATAGAACAAATAAGAGAACTAAAAAAAAATAGATAAAATAGAAAAACTTGGAACAATTGAAAAAAAAAATTGAATTAATTGAAAGTGAATCAGATATTTTTATAAGCAGCTCCCAACCGACTGAAAAAAGGAGAAGGAAGCAAGAGTTTCGTATTGCTGAAACCTCAATACTCTTCAGTACGATTGAGATTCTGCCTCCCATAGACGCTTGAAGAAAAATATCAAGCTGATCTTATACACATGCAATCAGAAAAAAGTCTGAGTATGAATTATATAAGGCAAACTCATCAAATTACATGCCTACGTAGGAAAAGCATAATGACTATAAGTTTTCACCGGGCGAAGTTTTATATTTGTTCAAGATTTGAAACTTTGCCGCCCTAAATAGAAGATTGTTTGATAGAATAACAAATAATTTTTTGGTTTATTTTGAACCGGAGATTCGGAAAATTAACTCTGAAACCTCGATATGGTGATGGTCAATATAGCAGGAGATGATAGTATTCACTTAGAAAAACAAAATTGAATAGAAGGGGGGGGGGAAGGATTTCAACTGTTCCATGAAAAAAAGGTAGTTTTTCACAAAACACCCTTTATTTTAAAAATTACAGAGCGTCAGGTCATACTTAAGAGCTCATTGTATGCAAAACTTCAGAGCCTTTCCAACGACTGCGCAACCAGCCCCGCACCTTCAGAATGATACGGGTCTAAAATAAAAATTTTGGATTTTCTTACCTTTTTTTAATTTGACCTCTATTTTTATTTTTGCAAAAATGTGCTTAACATTTTCTTTTATAAAAACTGTCAACTGTGGACTCTCCTCTGTAATTTGACCTACTACATCCTATGTTCTATGTGTAGCCGTAAAGAAACTATTAGCTCATAACCTATTCAGGTCATACTGAATTTAGACGGGTCTTTTTTTGAATGACGTGTTTTTAGTCACTAAGTGAACAAATTAGCTTTGAGAATAGGTTTTAGAATTGCTTTGGGAATAGGTTATGAGCTGATAATACCTTAACGGCTGCAGTTGGCTATGGTAACGACGTTTAAAAAAAAAATAGGTTCGAGTAAGTCAAAGGTAAGAAAATAGAAAATTTTAGTTTAGACCCCTATAAGAGAGGAGAACATGCGGGCTGATTGAGCAGTCATCGTCAAAAAGACCATGAACTTCTGCATACTAAGTACTTTAGACTGTGACTAGTCGAGCAGTCGTTGGAAAGGCCGTGAATTTCTGCATACAATGAGCTCTTAAGTGTGACCTGACGCCCTGTACTTTTCAACATATAGGGTGTTTTCTGGAAAACTAATTTTTTTCTTAATCACTCTGGTTAGGTTAGGTTAGGTAAGAGGGGTGCCGAAGAAGACTAGCTTGCATCACTTAGACCTCTAGTGGGTCCATTGTGCCCTCGGCCCCATGGGATAACCTGTTCAAGCCGCCCCAGATCCATCCAGACTTGAAAAAAAGTAGCTACCGAATAGCCTACTTCTTTTATTCACTCTGAAACGATTGAAATGCCCCCCCCCCCCTGAAATAATATTTTTTTGTTTTTCTAAGTGGGTATTATTACTGATATCTACTTTAATGACCACCATGGAGGAAACAACCCTTATAATAACCTTTACCAACTGACAAAGTGATCGAATTAAAATTTTTGAAACATTATCATTCTTAGTTAAGACTTGTGTATATATACGACCCTTCAAAATTTAAAGTTTAAAAAATGAAGAAGATGTGCTAATACTGTAGCGTTCCAAATTGTATTCAAGCAAATAGCCGAATCCGCAACTTCCAGTCTCAAAATCGATCTCTAGTCAATACAAATCACGCGATCGAAATTGCGAATATACGTGACTGTACCAATAGAGGCCTTACCGAAATTCGAAAATTGGCGAGGGGAGGCGAAAAAATTCCGGCTCCTTCTTTTTGCAAAGTAGTCCGAGAGTAAAGAATAGAAAAATCAAATAATTGTTAATAATTGTAAAGAAAATATTAAGTTTATTTAGATAAAAATAAAAATATTTAAATAAAGTGTGTAACAAGTAAACTAGTAGAAAAAAAATAATAATAATAAAAAAGAAACAAGAAGAACTTATATAAAATTACAAATTAATGACTGTGCCTAGCCGTAAGTAGCAAATTTTCAAATAAAATCCATTAGCATATATAGTAATAATATAAATGTTTAGCCGAAGAGTATGGGAATATGAAAACAACCACAGACTACGTATGAAAAGCCAAGGATTTAATAATAGTTGTTCAAGGAAAAAAGTTAAAAGGGAAAATAGACCACGTGGAAGCAAGCCCAACATCGAGTACTGCGGCGACCTGGCCAGGTATAGAGAAAAGTAAAAATAAAGATAAAAGTAATTAATTGTTATATATTTATTAATTATTGCCATTGCTTGATATTTATTTAATTAACTGTTCATTTATTTATTTGCACATGCGAATGCATTCTAGTCATATGTCCTAAATACGTAGACCTTAGAATCTAGTCAGTGATAGCATATAGGCGCTAGATAAGCAAAATTAGAGTAGGAAATTAAAATTGCAAAAAAAAACAAAAGAGAGATCAATTAAATAAACAAAAATAAATAAAATCGTATGTATAAAGTATATAGTGTTTCAAAGAAAAAGGAACAAGAATTCATCCCGAATCGAAGAACAAAATTACGCGCAAAGAACTTAAAAGAGGGCAAAAGAGCCACCGATTTCGTCGTCCTATGGACTAACGAATTGCTCTCATCCGGGTAAATTTGTCACAAAGCAACAAAAAAAAAATGCTACAATACCTTAGACAAACAGGATGATCTACTGAATCATTAGCACTTATAATTAATTAAGTTACCGTGTGTCACATAGTATTCATAAATTATGGCTCGAAAATCAGAACATATTGATGTGAATAATTGAATTATGGTGGGTGGGATATGACGGTATTTTTAAAAAATAGTAATTGTGGTCATGTTATCGCACAGTCTCTTCTTGGATCTGAAATTGAGTATATTTCTATTGAGTTCCTTGGTGGAAATGGAGAAATTTTAGCTGGTGTAGTTTACAAGCGCCCCGGTATTACTGACGAGGTTATCTCCTAACTTTGCCATTAATACAATCATATTATAATTGCAGGTGATTTTAATTGTAATCCGCTTGGTGAATCCTCTCTTAGTAATGCTCTTGTTGACTTAGTTGAATATTTCGGTATGTCGTTTGTGAATTCTTTTCTCCCGAAGCACTTTACTGAAACGTCTTCGAAGCTTCTAAATGTATTCCTTGTATTTTAATCCTGATGTTGTTTCGTTTTCTAATCAAATGATGCTACCGGCCTTCGCCAGGCAGAAATTCATATATCGGGATTATAATAGAATCAATCTAAGCAAACTTCTGAGTGAATTCAATACTGACTGGAGCGATATACATATATACAGGTACATGATGGCAGATGTCGTTGTCCATTCTCAAGTTCTCTTATTGAACTATAACATTAATTGCCTATTTAATAGAGATGTTCCAATTAAATATTGTCCCTGGTTTGCTAATCAGATTATAAATTTTATTAATTAAAGCGACAATGTATATAGGAGACGAAAGCGTTTTTGTACAGCCTATTTGAGAGATGAATATCGCAAACTTCGTAATATTGTTGCATCGGCTATTTTGCAATCGATTATTTATTATTATAATAGTAAATTTATTGTTAAGCTAAGAAGCTATGGAATAACCTGAAAACCGACGACATTGGATCCCAAAAACATAGTAAAATTGTGCTTGTCTACAGATTTAAATACTGCGCCAATCTATAACATAACCTCTAATAGTAACTTTACTTTCGACGGCTACTCTATAACGAGAATGTATGAAAATGATGTTATGCAAGCTGTGTTTTAAGTAAATTCCGAAGTAATTGGCTTGACGGTATTCATCCGAAATTTGTTAAGTTGGCTCTCCCTGCTATTATTCACCCACTAACCCATATGTTCAATAATATCTTGTTAAGCTCAATATTATCCTCTGAGTGGAAAGAGGCTAAAATTATTCCCGTGAAGAAATCTACATCTGGGGCTCCTCAGCATAAACCTTTTTTCTATACTACCATTTTCTTCCAAGCTATTTGAGATGTTGTTATCTAGGCAAATCTTCAAGCACCTGGACGATGATAAGTTATTGAATTCTTTTCAATCTGGTTTTAGATCTGAGCATAGTTGTACTACTTCTCTACTTAAAGTTATATAGATAGGGTTGTATCTTACCTTTCCGGTCGAATGCAATCATTATGGTGCAATAATCAGTCTTCGAGCCTCTGACCCATACATTGCGGCTTCCCACAAGGTTCGATTTTGGGTCCATTACTTTTCTCGATTTTCACCAACGATTTTCGAAATACAATAAATTAGTGTTAGTCACATCTCTATACCGATGATCTACAACTTTATATTTCCATGCAGTTGGGGCTTATTAAGGATGGGATTGATAAACTCAATGCAGACCTCTCAGCGGTCTCTGAATGGACCAGAAAAAGTTATTTAACGAATTCAATTGAATGTGCAATTTAAGCACGGCGTGTGTTTGTTGTGAATTTCAATTATTCTCTTCGTGTAGTTTTTAGATTTATACTTTTAAACGGCATTAAATGACTGCAAACCCAATTATTTGATGGGCATCAAAATTGTACCCACAGTACTAAAAGATATTTTTCAAAGTCAAAAATCATTTGCAAAAGGAAGATAAACAAAGATACATGAATAAATATGTATTGGAAAATCTAAAACATCCTTAATATTCCTAAGCAAAATGAAGATGGAAAACATAACGCAGATTTTCGAAAAGTGTTGTAGATAGATTAACTAAGGTTCATACATATATGAAGAAAGCTAATCTTTTAGTAATCCCTTAGAGAAAAGTTATATAAAGAAGAATATTTTACAATATTTCCATACAAAGACACTTTACACACTTTATATTGTTGCGATAATATTCCATCCTGCGCATATATAAAGAAAGATACATACAAATATATACATATTAGCACATCTTCATGTTAATTTAATCAACATAAATCTTAATTCGCAATTTTTTTCCATATAAAGCCGTCATGTAAGCAAAAATGCTGCTATTTATGGAGTTAATACTAACCACCCCAAAAGAGAGTGAGATTAGTAGCATGAAATTAAGAGTCATCCATCCATTTGGGAATACATTTATACATACAAGAAGCTAGGAGTATGTTAAGAAAATATAAGTCCTTTCACAGAAAATTCACTTCCAACAATGAGCTTCTTATTTAGCTTCATTATATCCTCCATGATATGAACATACATCATTACATAGGTATGTAGTGTAATGGTATAGGCTAAATCATTATCGTAGACGTTCTGTATTTCTACTCCTTTGATTTTCTCCAAGCGCATATTATATTGCATAAGAACAGAGTTCCTACCTAGTTAGGTGTGTCAAATTAGGTGATTACATGCGGATGGGACTGAGAAACATACATATGTAATATATCAGATTAAGACAGGCAGGAAGTATGTAAATCGTTCCATGATGTCTATAAATGGTCAGCAGGTAATCTGAACATATCTACATACATACAAATGTTTTAATGATATTCCGAGATACATACATATATATACCTACATATTTCCGTATACTGTACGTATGCTAGCTTAATGTATTCATGAGGTTTCTTATCTTTAATCTTGTACTAGATTCTGACACTTTCATGGCATGTACACCCTCCTGTGTCTTGTTTTGTCTACAGTATTATGAAAACCTTAGACAAATTCTAAATTGTTAGTCGTCACTTTAACTAGTTAGCAAATGCTAAATTGTACTACGTTTCTAGTGTCTGTTAGCACATTCACAGGCATGACTAAACGTCATGGAGTACTTCCGGCTGGACTGTAATTCTTTGTGTGATAAATGGCTAAATGTGATGCCTTAAACACATTGTTGTCAAAATGTGTCAGTTTTTGGAAATTTGTAGAGGACGCACAGACATAGAGGTCAAGATGGCTCAGTAGTTGATAACAAAATCAACAAAGCAAGAAGTCCTTCATTAAATGTCTTCCTTGTATGTATATTTGGATTTAGAATAATTTCTTCGAGATTTTGAGTACACTCTTCTTCTATTTGTATTAATTGTAAAAAAAAAAAAGATTACTACTTAAAAGTTGCCTAATCAAAGGGTTATCTGAATTCATATACAGGCAGTGGAAAATGTCTCCGTTTTTAGACTGATTTTGACAGATATCATCAAGGTATTAGTGAGACTGTGAAATTCATCTGTTGAAAAATAGTAAGGCTGGCTCAGTATCAGATTAAGTACTATAATTTGTTGAATTGTGATAATATTATACCGGAATAGCCCAAACATGGGGGGGGGGGGCAGCCGTACAAGAATATACTTTAGAAAATTCGTTTGCTTATTATTAGATTTGGTTCGTTAGACAGATTTAATTTTCTATGAATTACAGGAGAAAGAGTTTTGATTCAGATGTCGGCTGTTTTTAATGACGTAGATGTGGTCATTTTTCGTCTGGGTGTAATCAAAAATTAACTTTAAATAGTTATTGATGTACCTTAAAAGATGATTTGGAAGTTGGTACTAATGAGGGAAACATAGCCCGAAAATGATTTGAATGTCTAAACATATATATAATATCCAGAATTATTAGAAACAAGATTATTAAGATTTATTACCTGGTAAACCGTATACTCTTTCAAGAAGGCTATTCTCAGATTATCCGGTACAACGACAATACCAAAAAAAAATTTGTTATTCGTTGTTTCATCTCACACATTATTTATTTTAAATGGCTAGTTTGAAGTCATTGTTTTGACTCATCAGCATGTCCCAAATGTTTCTTCTTCCTTTGGTGTAATATCGAAGAGTTTGCCTCATATAATTGACACTCAGAATTTATTCTGAGTTTATATGAGATCAATTCGATCTTTTTCAAACATCTATTGCAGGCAAAAGTCAAGCCGTACTGAAGAGTATAAGGTTTCTGCCATACGAAAAGCTTATTATACCCTATATGAAATCTATAGGGTATACTAAGTTTGTCATTCCGTTTGTAACGGACAGAAATAATGATGGTAGAGCAAAATGGATTGGACACCCCAGCATAAAATTAAAAGTTATTTTGATTTTTGCATGTCCGTCTGTCCGTCCGTGCGCACGATAACTCGAGAACGCGTTCACGTAGAAAGCTGAAATTTTGTACACGCACATTAAAAACAAAGTAAAATTAAGTTCGAAAATGCGACAAATCGGGCAAATCCTTCGTGGGGTTGCCATACAATAATGTCGTTTTCGACGATATATTTGGACACTACCTGAGAACACATCGACATAGAAAGCTGAAATTTAGTACATTGTGTTTTCATACTAATAGCAAATAAAATTGCAAAAATGGACCAAATCGGGCAACCCCTTCTTGGTGTTGCCATATAAAAATCTTGGTTTTTTACATATACTTTGAAAACGATCAGTCCCAGACATTTTTGTTGTACTAAAAACATCTTCAGAATAACAAAT